>CM023359.1:34613018-34718624 GCA_013282895.1 Eriosoma lanigerum
TATGATCGGGTTTCTCAGGTCTTCCGATCGGTGTCGGTTTGTGTGCGCGTCTCGTGCGTGGGGAAACTACTATCGTCGTATATTATTGTTGTTATTATAATTATTATTATTATTATTATAAGTAAACTATATTATATTATAATATATATATGTGAAATACAAGAGCGCGATAATAATTCCTAAATTCCTTAAATTAAGTATTATTTTTTTTCTAAAACATATTTCAGTTAACTAATTTTTTATAAAGTTAAGTTTAATAATATATTATCAATGGAAATTAAATTTATTTATATTTAATTTAAAGAAATATACAATGTATATCTCCAAAAATAATACTTAACGAATAAACCAAAAAAACTAAAATCGTTTTAAGAAACATAAACAAGACATTTTATTATTAAAATTATTTTAATTAATTTGGAAAATAAATAGTTTTTCGATTAATAATATCATGGTTTTTATTACAAATCACAATGAATAAATGAATATATTATAATGATCTGTTGTCGTTTATTATTCCCGTATAATTTTAATAACGATTTCTATTTTCGCTTATTGCTATAATTGTGTTACAAAATAAAAATATGTTTTTTTTATATAACATTGAATAGGTATTTCACTCAGTAATAAATTGGAAATCTGAAATTAATCAAAGCATGGTATTATATTCACAAATTCCATTTAAAGTGTGTTTATTTTATTATAGTGGGAAAAAAGTCATCTTAAGTAAACTCGAATAATAAAATAATATAAATGAAAAAGCTTTGACGAATAATTTGTCAACGAAACTAAGCAAATAAGTTGAGTTTATATTTATTTATGTTAAAGATAAGGAAAAAATAGACCGCCCCTACCGCACTTATAATTAGGTACATAATTAGGTCAAATAATCTACTTAAAAACAAATCATCCAGCTCGGCCAATTTAACAATTCGATATACAAGTAGTTTACTGAGAACATTTTTAAGTTTCCAATTATTATGTAGGAAGGTACTTATATTTACTTATACTTATTAATACTATATGGCTATATCTACATGGTAATAATCACATATAGAGATACAATTTCTAAATCATGTTAACAGACTTAACATAAATAATATCATTAAGGCTCAAATTTGAATGTACTAGAAAATTCACGAAATATGATAATAAAAGTAACTTAATTGTGATAAAATATACCCGTAAGAGCCATATAAAAAAAATAACATAAATTAATTTTATATTAATATCAAATAACGATAACAGCAATGTCTTTTTTATCTTATAATTATTATAATAACAAAAAAGTATGAAAAATAAAGAATAATGTAAAATAAAATTATAAAAATGTATTTTAAAACAGAATATTGTTAAATTATATCTTTAGTACATTGGCATTTTCTCGTGTATAAAAGTGGGTAAATATTGTTTAGTGTTAGTAAACCTTAATATTTCCTGAAAATTTGGCATACAATTTTTACAAGATGCACGTTAAGTTCCAAAACTGTGCAATACGATGCCATACGAAAATCAAATATGACCTTAAAATTGTTAAATATGCTATAAAAATGTAAAATGTTGCAATATGCCAAAACTTTTCTAAAAAAGTTTATATTTTTATAGTTTTTTCTCATATGGCAGACCAGAGAAAATATGCAAATACATAGAAATCCATATAATATAAACTTTAAAACGTGAATTTTTTTTTTTTGATTTTTAACTAACGGCGATTATAGGATTGCACGCGTTAACCTTAACTCCTATAATACCTACCTGCTAACCGTATAACACTTATAAGTCTATAACCTACTAAATCTGTATCTCAATATTAGTTGTTTGATGTAACTACTATAACAAGTACATTATACCTACGTATATATTATCCTGTCGTCGGGTCTGTTCGATATTTCCACGCGAGTCAACAGAAATAAAAACACTCTCAGTGCACTGTGCAGTGGAGTCGTAAACCGGCAGTGCGGTGACCGTCTTACGGCTGATAATTATTTGTTGTTTGCGTATGCGGCCATAAGTCGCCAGTACGGAAAAAAAAACAACAGTTGTTAAATAATATGCCTATAAAAACGAGCGAGTATATTATTATTATTATTATTATTATTATTTTTTTTTTTTTTATAACGTCATCCTCATCGTCATAATATAGCTCTGACGGAATTTTCGTGTTTTTCTCTCACTCACTCATTCACTCTTCTTCTCTCTCGTTTTTTGTATGTTTTTACGATCATCGCGGCAAACCGACGACGCCCTTGTCCTAGCAAGCGACTGCTGTTCGTTTCACGAGCAATATTATTATTATTATTATTATTATTATTATTTTCGGTTGCCTTTTTTCTCTTTTCTTATTATTCTTTTCACGGCCGCCCATCCTTTTAACGACTCCACTAGAAATCCCATCGCGTACGGTTTTATTATATGTTGTCGAACGCCTCCGCGCGGCACGTTGATAACAAAAGGGTTTAATGACTCGGTCCGGCACGAATGATCCATCGCGTCAAATATAATATAATAATATTATAGTATAGCATATCGTAAGAGATGCCCTCTGACCGTTTTGTTTCGCGTATCGGAAATTTCGATTGACGCTTCAATTTGTTCGTTATCGAATTCCTTTTCTTCTCTCGTCTCACAAAAGCTCAAATACATCCTGTTGTTTTCTCATTGTTAATATTATATATAGTTCCACGCAAATAATATGTATTTTACAAAAATCTTATGTATTATGTAATGATAATAATAAAAACGATGAGAATATAACTCCAACCCAAAAGATAATATAATGTATGTATTGTGTATAGGTATGACGAGTCTATGAGCAAATTAAACCGTAAATTAATATATTAATTATTACAATAATAATAATAACAACAATAAAAATATGGTAATTGAATATAAATATCAAGTATATAGGTGTGTTCGTAACTAAAATATTAAATATAAGTTAATGCGATTACATCATAACAAATCATGTCGAAACGGAAAAATAATAATTGATTTTTAATTTAAAACTAGACTTTGATGTAAACGTTATTTCGTAAAACTATTAATTAATATATCTAGTTAAAATTTATACATCGAGTACACAGGTTCTCGTATAATATAAATCGTTTACGTTTATCAACCTAATCTGTAAAATGTAAATATTTAATAAATATTTATCTTTATTTCAAATTCAAAGGCACAATAAAATAATGAATATTTTTAAAATTAATATTTGCTCTGTTCTATAATGATATTTTTTATTATACATGATATTTCTGATACTATAAATTAGGAGCAAACTCAATCCAATATAACGGGAGGGGAGCAATTATATTTTTTTTGCACATTATGGGAACTACAGGGATGACGCAGAATGTTATATGAACATACATGTATATTAAAATTAATTTTTCTCCAATCACCTGGATCCGCCTTCTTGGAATAAGAAAATTGTCAAGTATAAATAATTATGTAAAAAATATTATTCTAGAGCACTTTTTTTACTTTATACTAATTTGATAATTTTAGAAATATGTAGCATGTAGGTGTTGATATTTGTTATATTGAATTTCCAATAACTATATAAAGAAAAAGTAATGATGGAATATGTGTTGCTGCTATGCATTATTCGACGTAATAGCAATTATTACTAATATATAGCTAATAAATAGAAAATAACTATACATAGGTACTTAATGCAATTTTTTTTCTTTAGTCAAATAAAAATATATGTTAAAAATAGCTTTGAAATTAAAAATCATACATGATTAAACTATAAGTAACTATAATATTGTGTGTATGACTGAGTTAAACAATTTTCTTATTTTTAAACCTGAATAATATGTTTTCTAATGTAAAAACGTTTTTATGCGTATTAAGAACAAAATATGGTATACGATAAAACAAATTAATTCTAAACTCCAATCGCGTAGACTTGAAATTATTATTTATTTTTCAATAATAAGTAAATGTGTCATTTTTAAGAATAATAAGAATAAAAAAAGGAATTCTTGTTTTGGAAAATAAATTATTTGTATGAATACCTATACAAGAAAATATCGATATTTATTTCTTGCAAATTTAATTTATTCAAACATGTAATAATAAAATATTAATCATAAAATATAAATATATATATAATATATTAATATGTTTATAATATATATATTATTTAATAAATAATTTGATATTTGAATATAATATAATATTCAATATACAGTTTTTAACTCAAAAAGTTATTTGTGATTAATATTTTATTACCTATCTAGTATATAACATAAACATTACATAATGTATTTAATTAATAATTAGATGTATAGGTACGTAGTTATAGAATACAATTTAAAAACAAAATACCGTTACCGATAATAAATAGTTATAAGTAAAGAAAATTAAAAAACACAAATGTTAAATACGACAGTTCTATGGTAAATAATGACTATAAATCAGAATAAAAATCCGTTCATAATGAAACATTTATATATTTTTTTTAATCATAAAGACGATTGAATTTGAATATACGTGTATATTAATAGAATGTCAACAATTTTAATCGAAATGACTTGAATGTGAATATTTTATTAAACGTTATGGTTTTTAATTTATTTGAAACCGAGTTTTTTTTCCCTTGTTCCGTGACAAGTATACGGTATATAATATTTCGATTTTAAGGCCAAGAAATAAAATGTTGATAGTTTGAACTGAGCGGACATTTAAAAGGTCGTAATTTAACGTTAGAAACTTGTTGCACGATTTAATGCTTCAAAAGAGTATGGATCTAAATAACAACAAAAACGTCGATGTCCTTGTTTGTTTACACCCCCGGGAGGTTGAATTATAACACTTCAAGACAAACAGACCAAGTTGTTTTGTATAAGTATCAAGGTTCCACTTCGAATGATTATTTTTCAAAATGTGATATTTATGGATATTTTCCAATATGAGAGGTCAGAGAAGTATACAAACAAATATTCTTAACGAACTCGAACCGTTAATATAATTATATTCAATTGCGGGTTAGACATAATTTATAACAGCATCAGAAACCTTAAGATTTTATTAATATTATAATAATATTAGGCAAATCATTTCGTTGAAAATGATTAAATCGAATATAATTGTGTTTTATTTTATGATATCTATCATAAAATATTTAATTAAAACAATAATAATATGGCACAAAGTAATTATTTCTGTATACGTTATGTTTTATGTTAGTTTAATTTTGTTAATTGACACGTTTCCTCTTTTCGAAATACAATATTATAACTATAAGTTGTATGTATACACATATCACAAGTGCATTTGTAACATATATAAGTGTATATAAAACGCATACTAAATAATAAAAAATTTTAATAATATATCTAAACATAAAACAAGATTGTTATATACAAGTAAAATATAAAAAACTACTTTGTGAAACATAATATATGTATGTACTGATGTCATTTTTCGAGTCGTACAAAACGTTTTATTAATAAGGTTAACATTAATAAAACATTTATTGGTTTTTGAAAATTTATTTTTATTTTATGTTTTATTATATACCTAGACACTTGTACCTATATAAATAATATATATTTTAGAGAATAAGAGTGTCCTTTTAAACGTAAAACGTAAATATAAAATATTATGTCGAAGAGAAAGAATATCAATTAATTAAACTTGTAAAAGAATCAGTCTGGGGCAAGAAAACGTGTTATAGATAACTAAATCTACTTTATTACAGTAAATGTGGATGCGCGTATAAGTTATTTGACATGACGATACAGTCGCGTTATTCACTACTTATATAAAATTGTCACTATAATCATAAGGTTTGAAGTGGTGTTAGGTTAATAATTTAATCGTGTAGAATACATAAACAAATAATAATGATAAAACGGTATTGAATTGATTAACTGATCGCAGTAAAATAAAACACAATGTTGTCGTCACGCAATCGCGCTTAAGATGAATAATATAGCTGATAAAACGAGTACGTAAATGTGATTTCGCCACTAAAATTACTTTGAAAATTGGTGATGCGGTGTATTTTTTTTTTATTAAAATTATTAAATGTATTAAATTGTTGTTTTCGGGCTTAAATTTTACTAAAATTACGAATGTGTATTGAAAAACAAAATGTTTAGTAATGTCTATATTTTTAGATAGACGAACTAGTATGGATTTATAGTTTATTTTTATGCACAATACTATTTTATATGTCCGGTTGAAACATAATTGAAATAATATAGGTAACTTAAAACAGATTATTATGATATACCTAAAATATATTTTAAACCCAAAAATAATAGTTCAAAAAGGCATAAAATTAATGAAAATAGAAAAACTTCTAAATACTACTGAAAAAATAATAATAATATTTTATAATATAAAAAAAACCTTTTGGTTTCCTAGGGGAAAATCTAGGACAAACATCTGTCAGCGTGATTACTACAATTATGAGAACGAGACATTTTCAGATTTTTCAACCTATTCTGCTGGTCCACCAAAGGAAAATATGAGGACGGTGAAATAGCACATTTCTCGTTTCAGACGTTATAATATTTCTTTCTGTCCAGAGCAGCAACAACGATGCAGACCGAATGCACACAAAGAAAAACATTAAATTAGTCCGACATGCGAGTCTGTGCAAGTGTAGTACGTCTATTTATTTTGTGTTTTTTTTTTATCATATTTATATACATTTTTTTTTTTTTTTAACAGTCTTTGGTAGAAAAAAATAAATAAAATACCGCCGTCGGTTGACACTATTAATTAGACGCCCTGGTGAGGGGTGTTTCTCGTCACACGACACATCTGTTTTACTTTACGTCCATAATAGTATTATATCATATATATTATATTATATATTTTAAATATCATTATTATATTATTATAATATTGTTTTATAAAATAACGCATCGTTGAAATAATATTATATATAGTAACGTTGGGAGATTCATTTTTTTTCAATCGAAACATCAAATCGTGTCGATTTATCTGAATTGTTTTCAAAGGATGGAGAATGTCCCCTGATTTTTACGTACGTCCCAGACCACAGTGATCTGAAACGGAATTTCAGCACGTTTCATTGCTTATAAATTAATAATCCTATTAAATTAAAAATATTATCATAATTATCATATTATTTAGATAATATACGAATTTACGATTTTTATTTTTTATGTAATAATAAATACGACCCTTTTCGTCTTTAAAAATGAATTAATTTCGTGTCTGTAATATGCGCTTAAACGCTCAATACATCAGTTTAAAATAATAAATCTAGTCATATAGATTCGTTTGAAAATATAAATTTATTGATATAATTTATATTGAATTTTGTAAAATGTAATGAAATAATATTGATATAAATACATTAAAATTCACCAAAGTTATTTATTTAAAACACGTTTCAATGTATGCGCAACGTGAGGCGCATGTGAAGTATAATGCGGTCGTATAAAATCTATCTATATACATACTATATTATAATAATATTATATTATATATTAGTACCTATAGTAGTTGTGACCAAAATGGTACTTTTTTGTGAGCAAAATTCATCTTATTGTCACCATTTCGACGATTTATGGTTTGAGAAGTGTATATTTTAAAATATAAGATAATGGATTTATTTCCAAGTAAAACGACACCCTACTCATAATAGTCTCAATATGGGTGTTCTGCCACATGGTAATTTTTAGACTAAAATAACGATATCTATGGACGTTATCTATTTCATAATATTTGAAAATGACGTGATACCAAGAAAATCTCAATATCGACATAAACATATGGAAACTATTAATAATATTATTGTCGTTAAGGGTCATTATAGAAAAAAAAAAATATAAAATATACTATATATATATCGCAAAAAAACAAAAATATTATATATTTCATTTGTATACAAAATAATCTAACCTATACCATGTTTATTACATTTAATAATTTGGTATTCATTCAATGAATGAATTATTTCACAACTCTTGTAACATAATATTATAATGCGCCTAGTTCTATACAAAGGTCTACAAAACTATAGCTTATATTAAATTGATCTAGATAAAATCAAATAACTTGTTATATATTAATATAAGATAAAATATTGTACCTACTTAATTAAACTCTCAAAGGTTACAAAATACAAAATTAGATTAGATTAGGCCTATATTAAGTTATGTTAGTTATGATTACCCTACAATTATAGTCATAGTCATAAATTTACCAATTTTGAATGAAATCAAATTTAATGACGTGATACGTAAGAAAAACAAATTTTGTTTTCATTTCTCATAATTTCAGAATATAGTATAGAAACGGACTTTGCATGAAATTTATGAAATTAAAACAATACAAATTAAAAATACATTTTCTGTCACTATTTTATAATAAAACTGAGGGTTGATTTCGTTAATGAACCCTCATATTGTAGTTATATAATATGCTACATTATATGTAGGATTATATATAGTTAGATAGTAAAATAAAATTATATTATAATATTTTATGAAATTAATTATTTTACTATATACCGAACATAAGGTATTATTTAATATTAAAATCAACGTTCAACGTGTGAATTTCTTAATCAACCAGTTTTCTAGTTACATTTTCTCTAAAAACAACTGGTATTATCAGTAAAAATGTTGCTTTAAAAATCATAACATATTTTAATTAGAACTCTTTTAATTTAGACCCACACAAAAATCATATAATACTCTCGTATGTAACGATCCTAGAATAATATATTATAATATTATGTTATAATTTGCTATTAATATTTATTTTACAGTTAAAACCTTCATTAATAAATTATGAAATCAAATAAACGTATTATGCTCTATCTACATAAATAATATTATAACATTTAAAAATTATAATATTGTCATTATTCCTGCTAACGTAATAGTACAAATTAATATTAAACAGATTGACAAAAAATATTCAAGATTGTTTAATATATCATTATAATTTATTATTTAGAAATAATTTCAAGTTATTTCAATATTGACATGTTGTTGAAAAATAGGCATAATAATAAACATAAATTGGGTCGAATGTCATTCACTATAAAGTTAAGTATTTTTCAATTAATCAATTAAATAAAAAAAATAAGTATATAGAAAGTATGATGGATTTTCAGCTATACAATTTTTAAGAGATTAGGGAGAAAATCATACATATTTTATTCATGTGACATAATGTTATTATTTAGTATTATGACTACTATTATTTTCTGAAAACTAATAAATAGTATTGTAGTGTACTTATATAATAATTATTCCTGTTAAACATTTTCGATTATCTATAGATAACAAATCTTTTTGATTGCTTCTATAAGTAAAAAATAATGAATTAACTTATCTTACAAATAATTACGTCGTTAAATTATAGTACCTACTTATATTTATATTATATTAATGCTACTAATTTATAATATATTTTGTGTTTTAGTTTAAACGTTCCATCAATGACTTGTTCTATGTAATTTATAAGATTTAAATTTCATAAAGAATCTATTTATAGATGTGTTTAATTTGTTTAGGCATTTTTGAAAATTAAAAAGAAATAATATTATGTAAAACATGCGAATTTCGTTACAGAGTGCAGTGCTCGTCGTACTCGTTGTCATTAGAAGATGCGTTTTTTCACCATCACGCTCAAATGCAAACGGTTATATTTTAAGAGATTTAAAAATCTTAGTACTCGTATAGATTATAAAATATATAATTTATTATTGTTTATCGGTGGTTTCACTGTTTCAGTTGTTACTTGTTGCCGTTGTATACGATAATAAAACACGTCACGATAATAATTTGCGAATATGTTATAAATATCATAACACACATTATACAACCGCGGTTAATAATAATAGATAATATACGACTACCGTAAAAATTGTAAATGTGATGTATTTTATTATTATTCATACATAGCAGCGGCGGTGTCGGCTGCGGCAGCGGTTTTCTTTTATAATAAAATGAGGATTTTATTTTTTTCAATTTACTCCTGCTAAAACGGGCGTATAAGTATCTATATCTATATACACTAGGTACATAACATAAACACAGTTTCACTAACACACAAAGTCGCAGCGATATTATAATAATTATTTATTATATATCATTAATTATCGTACACCATAATATTATAATTTATAAGTAATTCCATAACGAAAACATTACGTACTTAACCATTATTATTATTGAGTAGAGTCGACACGGTATGACGCGTGTTTACATTCTAAATAAAAAAAAAAATTTACTATTACGCAAGTATAAGACTCGTATTGTCCACGTTTAAGTACATAAATTATTATAATATTTGGAAAATAAAATAAAGCCAAGAAATTGAATAAACAATTTGTTTGACTTGGCAACGTCAACTCGTCAACGTCGTCATAGCTAGAATAAATAAATATGGAAGAAAAACAAAAAAGAATACCACTTCGGTAAAATAATTGTTATTATTTCCACTCAATAGTTTTCTCTAGTGTTCGTCTCTTCCCTTCTTTCTATGGCAAAGTCCAGCAAGTATATACAGAGTGATCAGAATGTCATGTTACAAAAATATCGTAAACGACATTGAAAACGTATCATTTTCGTAACGTGTAGTTGTCATCGCCCTGTATGTTTTATTATGATTTTACAGTTAAATACAACGGCAACCGTTTAAAAATTCGTACAAACTCCGGGCGGTGCCTTTTATATGGACGTTAACGATAATTTACGATGGAAGCGTCGTACAGCAGCGCGCACTTATATTATTAATCAGAGGACACATCGTCCGGAAAAACACTCGATTGTTGCCCGACGATATTTCTGTACCATGTGCGCACACAAATAATATTATAACGCGTAAATATATATGATTTATATGAAGCAAAAAGCTTTAAAATTTAAACGAATTTATGACCGCCAACGCCTGTTTAAAGACCGTTTTCCATCCACCCACAGTTTCTCTGTGTCTCAAGAGCCAAAGAATAATATTGTGTTATGGATTCATATTAGAACACAGTAGTTATATTATAGGTATAGTAGTGTTCATTGGTTTTGTAAAATATGTACTACTATATGTATACTACATAAATTAAACAAAAACAAATATTTTATAACAGTAATATTTTGATTATCGTACAAAAATTATTCAAACAAGTACTAAAATAACTATTTTTTAATCAAACATATAGGAAATTATTTTTTGATAAAAATATTGTTTTCGTTTCCTATGACGTTAAATATGAAATCACTATATAATATACATATATACACATACATATATGTATATATACACGATTTGGCAATTATAGATATTTTATAAATACTCGTACGTATTCGAATAATTTAATACTATTTGAATACTTTTACATAAATACTTCACATGGTTTGTAACTATTGTACTCTCTCAAAAACCATAATTTATGTCCAGTCGCCATATTTTAATATTATTATTATTATTATTATATAATATAGGTTTACCGTTATTTATTATTTTGGTTTTTATGTTTTCGTCATTTTTGAAATAAGAGAGTGTTCGAAACCACTCGAGCTTGTCAAATCTGATTTTATGGTACGATTTTATAGTACTTATACTTCGTATATAGTATATACTTGTATAATATAACACTGATGCAATATGGAAATACAACAACGACGACGAATCGATGTGTGGTCGTAGTAGACCATATTTCATTATATTATGCACATTAGTATTAAAGACGCATTATATAATGTTATATTATTTTACTACCAAAATAAAAAAAAGTTATTGATTTTATTCAATATGTACTTTTACCAAATTGAAAATAAATTTTTAACTATATTATACTATGTTAAAATATAAACTTATAAAATATAGATAGGTATAATACACCTATGTATACAAAAGTACGGTCAATCGATTGATTTTTTTCCTCACCGATGGATATCATAATATCGAGGTCTGAGAATAAAATTGTTTATATAATTATAGTAGTTTTTCGTAAAATCTATTTTTTTTTACATTATGAAACTTAATGAATAGTATTAGTTATATCCAGTGCTATATTGTTATTTATATAATAAATTAATTTATCTAAATATGTTTATGGGTAAAATTTACACCTAAACAGGAAGATCAAAACATTTCAATATATTTTTCGAAATACGTATTCTTAATAACACATATTCGTGTAATCAAAGATAAAAATAAAACGCGCATTCGAACAATTGAAATTCGTCACGATAGATTTTATTATTTTCATCCCGCGACATTTGTTCGAGTTCGGGCGATATCCACACGATTCACGGGTACTATAAAATACGTAATAATATTGTCTCGTAGGAAGAAACCATCGATAACAATCTATAAAACGTGTAAATATATAATAATATATACAAAATATCAAATGCGCACATCTCCGATAAACAATGCGCGTATTGTACTTCGATATGACTTTATTTAACACGTAGTTACTCTGTTCGTTGGCCTTAAAATATTATTCTTATCTTTATAATAGCCACTATTACACTCGTACGATATATTATTATATTATTAGATGTGTTTAGATTGTATACAGACAACCGCTTCAAGCTGAAAAAGACCATGACCATCTTTATACCTATGTTTTTAAATATTTATTAATTTCTTAAAATCGCAAATTATATTTACGCTGTTGCAATTTTATACTGCTTAAACTGTTAAGTCGTTTTAGCTGTAGGTATTGTGCGTTGAGTTGTAATGTGTTTTTTTTGAAAGATTTTTTATAATATTAAAAATCCCGAATTTCACTCTATGACATTCGTATTTCATTTGTAATATTATAATATATCCTTTTCTATATATAATTATATAATAATATTATTATTGTCGTTTTAATTATTAGTTTTTGTCTGATCGGAAATGACTTTATTTCGATAATTAAACCGAAAACGCGATTAATAATATTATTACCGGACACGACTACTGGCTAGAGACAGACTATTCCGGTTAAAATGTTACCAACATGTCATGTTTTTCAATTTTATTCTGTAACTAAAACCATAAAACACATAGTGTTTTTTTCTTTTTATGTAATAATGTAATTTACAATCTACATAATATGGTTACGATAATTATAAAACTAAAGCTCGTAAAATTTTGTATTGTTGAGGTTTATATAATATACACAGGGTGATGAGCATATTATGTTACACAAACGATAGATATAAAACATTGAAAGTATAATACATTATGGATTCCCGACATTTTTTGTAACATTAAATCATGATCACCCTGTACGAATATATATATATATATATATATATATATATATGTATATTTTTATTATACTCGTATTATTATTAGTGATACGAATATATTTTTTTGTACATTTTAATACTTTTGTTTTTCAACCTTCTAATTTTTATTGCCCATTATAACTAGCTCTACCCACGCCATGGACAAATAATAATAATATGCTATTGATACATATTATCATATATATATATATATATTTATAGAATATATATGTCTATAGAATTTCTCAAACTTAATGATTAATCATGAAAATCAAAATGCAATTATATCGTTATATTATGATAATATAGTCTGAGACTTCTCGTTAAGCCTTTATTGTTATATAATTTTCTTTGGTAATTATAATATAACATGAAAGTAGTTAAGGGGTTTGGGTAATAAAACATCCCCAAAATTTAAAGTTTTTCTTTAGTAAAAAATATTATTTTGATAATTAATATTGACCAGGAAGGAATTATTAATATTTTTAACTTCAACCAAAAAACATATTATATTAATTGTTTAAAAACTTTAAATTTGTATGAACAAAATATTGATTAGATATTCAATGTTATCAAATAAATAAATACATATTTAATAATTATATTTCTTTTATAATATTTATTTAAATTCAAACGACCCTAGAAAAAAAAGTTATTTTCTATCTACCATGTTATATAATAATGATCTATACAAATAATTTATGTCGATACAAATCAAATGTCCGTTTTAATTACTTTTCGACTTTATCTATTATAAAAAAAAAGAAAAATAGTATAGATATACGATTAAAGAACTTAACTAAGTACCAATCTATAGTAAAGTTTATTTAGTATGTATCAAAACAAATATATATATCTATATAAGTACGCAGTAATGTAAGACGTTTTGGTTAAATCAAATTGTTTAATATACGTATAATATCCTCAAATAAAATCCTACTAAATTATAATATATTATAATAAATATTATCATTTTTACATGGTTTAACCATAATATTGTACTGATTAAGGGTTTTTCAGTTACCTAATTAAGAATATGCTGTTATACCTAACATAGCGGTAAAGCTACTAAGTTATATATGTTAAATAAGATGTTTTCATATCATGTTAAATGAAAATTTAGATTATCACATCAATAACCAAATACTACATAGATATATTATAATTTTAATATAGGTATATCTTGTATAGTATATTATTGGATTATCAAATGTTTGAAAAAATACCTAAAGTTTTCAATTTATTTTGTTTAAGCCATTTTAAAAGTTTAAAACACTAACACTAATGCTCTTAAATCTAAACTGCTGAAGGAATTTTAACAATTTACTATTATTATGGTACCATAATAGATTATGTTCTTAAAGTGCATAAAAATAATTTGCAATATTATCATATTTTGTTATTACACAATATTATACCATCTTGCACGAAAACAGTACAGATAAAATATACAAAATTGAATTGATTATACATAAATCGTTTTATATTAGCCACATAAATTTGAAACGCAAAATAATGGTACATATTATAATAATCAACATGTGGCATGTAACAATTATTATGATACTTGGAATTTGAATTATAAATCGATACCGAAAGAGTTTATTCTTCTAATTTTTTAGTTTTTCTACATTATTGTTATTATATTGTTATGTTCTCTCCGGTATACAGGATAGATAATCAAAATATAGTTATACAAATAACGGAAATAACATTGAGGTAGTGACATATTTTTTAAAACGTAAAATTTTGATCATCAAATGCAACGTTTCTCAACCAAGGGATCACCTTGACTATAGGTCGCGTAGGTCAAAAATAATAAAACGCTGATTTATAAAATGTATAATTTTATTTAAAACTTTTTATTGAACAAAAAAAAAATACCCAAAATAATAATAATAAAATTAGCCCAATAAGAATATACATAAAAAAATGAATAAATAATATAAAATAAATAATTAGTAGAATTATTGAATTTGTTTTACACTTAAAAGTTGCTCATCAAAAAACGAGCACTTCACCGCTAATAGAAATTCACAACGACACGAGATATTAAGTTCAAACTTGACAAGTTTAAACTACTAGACATGGTATTTATAAATTGATATTTAAAATGGTATATTTCGTTTGGTTAATGATGGGATATTTTTATTGTTCAAATTTATAATTAATATTGATAGAGGGGGTGGGAGTGATTAACCATATTTTATACCTATTTTGGGGGTCGCGACACTAAAAAAATATGAGAAATGATGATCTAATGTGATGACTAATTTTACGATTTTCTCTCACGATAAATGAAACTTGAAGCGTGGGCGATTTCATATTGACGATATTATTGGTTACATAGTAATAATATTAACTAATAATATCGTAACTCTTTAAATGGTAGCTCGAGAATACATCTCCGATTTGTTTTATTAATATTAACGTTCTCTATATAGAGACTTAAATAACGCCTCCGTTTTTTTTTATTTTGTATTAGTTTATTAAAATGTAATCTCCGATGATCTTTGCTTAGAATCGTTTGACTATGTCTCCAAAAATATTGTATTTAACGTCCTAAACAGGAAAAACACGACGTCATGCGAAAAATTGTCATTTCGTTATGGCAAGCATCATTATAATATAAAAAGTATCTTGGTTTATACCGGGACTACCGGGATTTATTATTGTACCACGCAATTTTTTCCATACTTTTACGTTTACGAGCGTATATTATGTGCGGTTCACGAACTACAAGTCCTCGCGGAAAATATTATTATCGCATTATATCGCTATTATTATTATTATACCTACTTTTCAACAACACTAAAAACGAACAGACGCGGATTGTTGGTACATTATTATATAGTGTTATAACTCCTTTTAAGGCGAAATGTTACCATAAAAAATGGTCATACGGGCACCATAACTTAGGTAAACCTACCTACATGATATTATTATTATCATACTTGAAGTCATTATGAAAATACTGAGAAAAAATTAAATAAAATCTAAAAACGTGTATTATAAAGGAATTATTCGCCAAACGTCGTCATTGTCGTGGCGGAGATTTCGCCCGTGAGTTTTTCTCGTGATGAGGCGGAATCAAAACACGATCGGTCGAGATATGTATATTATAATCATAACATTATTATTATAATTTTTTATGCGGTTTTATTGTTACTATGATATGAGCTCGACGACGACGTTTACGCGAGCGGTCACTGCGATGATCGTAATAATAACTGCGCGTTCGGTCGAAAGTACAAGTTCTCGTTCGGGTTAGGCGCGACTGGAAAAAAAAAAAAAATAAAAATAAAGAAGAAAATGACACAACTTATTTACGTAGGTACCTTATCTATGTACAGCAACGCACGTTAATTTTGTCGACGTGAACCGGTGCAGATTTTTATCGTCACGTCCAAACGTTCGTGATTTATATCCGTTTGGCGTCATGCTTTCACCCCGCAAACGTATTATTGCGTAAACATATAATATAATAAAAATATTAAATGATTTGTTTTCCGTGTGCGTGTCCTCTTCTTTCCATTTTGTGTACTATAGTATTATGTACAGTATGATCAGTGGAGAGATGAAATTTTCTGTTAAAAATATTTTGGCAAGTACCTACAAATTGGAATCTACATAAACAACGTCGAGTGCAAATTTTTAAAATGTGGGCAATCTTTTTTCACTCAATATTATTGCCCTATGATTGCATTGATTATTCTTATTCCTGCACAATACGCGTTCGTTATTATTTTTTTACAAGGAAAGTATTTGAAAATAATATACTTAAAAATTGGTGTAAAAAAAAAAAAAAAAACGTAGGTAAGTGTTATTATGTATTTAAACGTTTTGATTGTGAACAAGTGTTTCGTTGCAACATTTTTCCGCGCGCGTCTAGCGATCGGAATAAAATTACTTAATAATATTATATCGGTACGTCTTAAACGGCAATAATTCCAATCCACCCTGTACGTTTATTTCATCGTTATACACGTTTAGGCATCCTGCACAGATTCGTTTCATTACACATAATATACAGTCGTCGCAACTGCTATTTAAACGTCGTCGTCGGGGTCCCTCCTCCGCGTGCTTGTAGGTATAACTGTATGTACCACTGCGTTTATTATAATAGACGTGCGTCGGGCGCGCTTATTATTATATTCCACGTCGAGTTCGTGCGCTCGGTAAGTAATGTTCCGGAAACATGACTTTTTAAAATAAAAAAAATAAAATAAAAAATAAAAAACGCGCGTGTGTGTATACATCATATTTACGTACACGTTACCGCATTGTAAACGGTAACAAAATTTAATGATAATATTTCATTCACCCCGCGGCCGCGGCTCATTTGCGTCGAGTAAAACGCGCCCGGAACAACCCGATGATTTTGTGATTACCATCATCGTATACGAGACGACCAACATAATATAATATAATATACGCTGTCTTGTTGACGAGACGGCATCCGGCGCCCGAACGCATTGTGAGACTAGTTCGAAAATAATATTATAATATGATGATGTATTACAAATTATTGTCGCGTAATAAAAAATGTTACGTATTTTCCTGCGATGTTCTCTTAAATCACATATTACAATGAATGGAGTCACACATACGTACACGTACATTTCTTAAAGTCAACATAACTATCCGGATGCCATTTCTCGAGCGCGATGGCTCTTATCATGTTTTTGTGCAATCTGCACTAAATTAACAGTACATAATATGTATTGATAATAAATATACTTGATTCAAAAAATTTAAGCTGCACTAGTTGGACTTTTTAGTTAATTAGTTAATTTATTTTAATTGCAAAGCAAAGTATCTTTGCATACCTGCCTTATCAGGGTGCGTATTTTCGTACTTCTACGTCCTCTATATACATCTAACTGGCACTAAGTATTTGACAATATATATATATATTGTCACGATTCAGAATAAAACGTGTGGACAGAGAAAACTGAAATAATACTTAAAAAACACAAACAAATTTCAAATATGTTATTTTTTCGGGATTACTATAAAATAACGGAAATACATTTCATCAAAAATAAGTTTTTGTGCTTGCATTAATTTATTTTATTTATATCACGCAAGAAAGATAAAACACATTGATATGCTTACAAATATTTATACAATTTAATATATATGAAAACATAATATCTGTCCATCAACAAAATTTATTATATTTTTGTTATATGCTAATATGCGTTTTCATCAACTAATTAATTTTTTACCATTTGAAGATTTCCAAAAAATAAAAAACAACTATGTTAATGCACATTTGAGTTGAGATATATATCTCGTGTAAAAATGTTGCATCTCAAATATCACTGTAGCATTTAAGGTTCATTCCTGCTACAAGGAATTTGGTTTTTCGTGCTTTTGTTAAGAATGTCCAAAATTATTTTAAAAAATATACGAATTATACAATTTGTTTGTTTAATATATAATTATTATATTTATTGCCCATTATCAGATCATCTGATGAAATTGCTTATCAACTATTAAGCACTGAAATTCAAAAAAATAATAACTTAATAGAAAATTCAGAATAATGCGCGTAAAAATATTGCAAGAAGTTTTGTTTTATTATAATACTATCGTATAATTCTACTATAATAGAAATCGCATTTTTTCTAGACATAATATATGAAACGTCATTAAAACGGGTTTGCATCATTATTATTTTTCCGAATTTATAATATATAACCTATAATAATAATAATAATTTAATTATTTTTATCGAATTAATAATTAATAATGATGAGACGTGCGAAAACGATCAACAAACGAAACGTGTACGTGCATTTTACAACTTTTCTGATAAAATCATTACTTAAAAAAAATTCTGATTTTTGGTAGATTCTTCGTGGCTAACGGTGTATCATCTTATTATTCATGAATAATATTTGCGTAAAATTAGAAAAAAACTCGAGCCATGACGGCGAGGAATTTAAAATACATATATATTATTAATAATTCACTATAACGTGAATTTTCTTCGCCCACATTATTTATATTCTAGATTTTATAAAATCGAAATACTTTTTGAAAAATGTTTTATCTTTAATAAAATCATGTATAATAATAATCTATCGTAATAATTAAAAAAAATTAAAACATTTTAACTGACTTAATAGGTAGTAATAACAGTCGTTAATATATATTGTATAATATTACAATATTAGGTACCTACTACCTGTCATGTATAATAGAATATCGCCGAACGAATAAAGTATTAATTATTCTGATCTTTAATTACTTCTCATCGGATAATTACACATAATATTACTATAGGTAATCGGTATTTGTTTTATCACGATACGTGTTATCAAAACAATCTATACAGCTGTAAAAAGCCAGTTATTTTATTTCATTTGAAAAACATGTTTAAACGTATAGAAAAATTATTATAATATATAACTATATCTTTATTAAAAGGTTTAGAGTTTAAATAGCATAATAACAATGTGTGTACATGTATAATTAAAATTTATTTCATCCAGATAATGTTACGTGAATTTATATTCTAATCATTTGTGTATTTATAGTTTTATACACACAATGTTCTCGTATAATATTATAACGAAAAGCTGATAAAAACTTAGTTAACTCAATCTCGGAAAGTAATTTTTATTATATTTTATAAGGTATATCCTTTTAATTTTTAAATTAAACAAAAATAATACGTCGTATTTCATTCCAAGTGATTGTACTGATGATAATGGTCGTTATAGCCCAAGGCGCATGCATCAATTTAATTTAAACAGGTTATTTCTATTTTTAAGATAATATAATATTATATTCCGGTCAATATATAATATTATATTATGCACACGTAATATTTATCTCGGGACCACCTTTGCAATATACTTAGGGGTAAATTATTAAACACTATAAAATAATATCATAAAATTCCCATCTCGTTATCAATGATTAAATTAATTGATACGAATTTCGACGTTAAAATATATATAATTTAATAATTATATATTACGCAATATAATTCATGACATCTGTATTTGACGTTTTCCGTATTATAAATAAATAATATCGTTGCAAGTTATAAGTTTTATTATAAAGTTTAATTTAAATTCAAATTCAAATTAGTAATCAAAAACAACAGAAAAAAAATTCCAACAATACAATAATATAATAACTTAAACAATTTTACTTAACTAGTAACAAGTTTATATAATAAGTATAAAATTATAACCCATATTATTTCCACAAATCATACGAAAAATGAATATTAACTTAACAAATATCTTGTAATGGTAATATTATATAAAACGAAATTGTTTTTTAATAAAAAATAGATTTTTCGTTTTTTGTTTCTTAACTTATTGTTATAATGCGTTGATGGCATTGTATAGTTTATATTATATAAAATGCTTATACAATTATTCTATATTATTCGAAGAAAACGCATTTCCTAGTTGTCGATGTAGTGATAAACTGATAACAAAATAGGCGAAAATAAAAAAAATATAAATCAAAATACGTGTGTACATCGCGTTATAGTTAAAGTATAAATGTATTTTAATTAGGCCATCAGTATTCACGAGCCGAAACTCTCTCCGGTCACTTGGGCATTCCGTCCGTTAACTGCGGTGGCGGCAGCGGCGACAACGACCACGTGAAGAATCCATTCTTCGAGCTTGTCAACTCTTCCTTTATTGTGATACGTGGTGTTATAAATTATTTCCGTTTCTTTGTAGGGAGCGAAAATCCCCAGTGCCCGTGGAAAATGTATAACGTAGGCGCGGGTGGACCGGGGGAATAAAAAATAAAATAAAAAAATATACATATATAATATATAATACGTATAAAAAATAAAAAGGTCGAATCATGTCGCGTACACGCGTGGGAGAGTATTGTGCTCGTAAAAACGACGTCACGGTCAAATTGTCCCATGAATATACAGAGAAAGGGCCTACTCGATCGTTAAAAAACATACCTACAATAAAATATATGCATATATAATACACGACGCAATAGATCTGCAGTGTACTTTTCAGATCCTGCGGTTCTCGCAAAAAAAAAAAAAAACAAAAAAAAAACCGGAAAAAAATATCGTAGAAGAGGATGTCAGAGCAAGATTTGCTTCTTCTGTCTGCTGTCTAACGTTCGGTCGTATAATATTATGTAGAAGAATAATGCCGCGGAACAATTAATGAGTCGTACATATAAAGTAAATTTAGAGTTTAAACGCTTATTATTAGGTATCAAAATGCGTATGGAGAATATCATATTTTTATTGGATTGAAATACACTTAAAAAAAAAGTTAAAGCGGTTTGATTTCATTTTTCATTACCTAATGATACAGTCAGAAGCGTCTGAATCGTGATATGACTATAATATAATATAAGAGATTGTCTCCGATTGTCCCCGGGCGTGTATTTTACGGTATTATTATTAAATTATTTTATTTTTCACTAAAAAAGATCCTGGTGCAAAATAATACGTTTATGGTTAGTTTAGGTTATAGTTACCCAAGGTGTATATACCTACCTTGCAGGTATTGTAGATAGTGCCTGAAGTGAATCGATATATATAAACCTTGTTAGTTATCTCATTATTTCGTCACAGTACAATTATTATTTTGAATTTATTATAATCGTAATCAAATAAGTTTTGTGTGCACTTTTATATTATATATACATGCATATTATATTAGTTTATTAGAACGATGGCATATAATTTATTTACACTATTGTTTAGCTGTCAATCATAAAAAACATCATATAGTTTTTATTTTAATCATTTTTTTAACGTTCCGTGAGACATTATATTTCATTGATACATGTTGTCAATAATTATTACCTTTTTTAAGTATTAATTTAAATCGTTATATATGTCTATACATTTTTATTCTTTGTTATTCGTATCGAAATAATTAATATGCGGACAATGCGGTTATAATTATTGCCATTTGCATATATTCATGTTTAGATTTAGAAATTGATAAAATAGTCAATTTACGAAAATTACAGAGTTTTTTTATATGTATATGTCTCAACTATTGTTGATGATTTTGATCCGTAAAAAACTTAACGAACCGAATATTATTACGCATGCGTATTAATGTCCGTGTAATAAATTAAAAAATGTAATACTAACCGCATAGTTTACTAAATTACAATATATTATAGTTGGACGGAGACGGTGCCCAAAACATATAATTCGTGTGCGCTCATAGATAAGATCGGTTTGTACGTTATAATGATAATATTTCAGTCGATTTATGCGTATTATTTGTTTTTGGTAGGTATATAATTTCACATTCTCGAACATTTACATTTATAACGATATAATACACAGTCCTTTTTGGCGCGAACGGTAATTAATTTAAATGAATAATGACTTTTGGCCGGTCTTCGCGCGCGTTATTATGATAATATTAATATATTTTGTATGTCCTAGCGATAATTACGCGAGACTACGCAGTCCAGCCCGATGGAAATAGCTCAGAAGTTTTCGTCGATCCAATCAGTCGCGCGTCGTACGGGTTAAAATTATAACGCCGCCCCGGAAACGGTTCGCCGACAAAACGGATGTGTCCTTCGTCGAACGTACAATGTAATATTATTATTATTCCCCTGTACGCGACGTGCAGGCTTGTGTTATTAAATTAAAAATAAACGCTGGCTCACATACGACTGCAAAGTCGGCCGAGTAATTTTATCGTGCGCAGTCGTCGTATGTCGATGCCCCGAAAATATTATTATTACGCAATAACTTATATGATAATAATAATAAAAGAATGAACAGTTTCGAAAAAAAAAAACACACACACACAATATTATATTATAGTATATGATATACGGTTCAACGGACATCGATTATATCGCGAGCGGTCCGGGAAAATTGTCCGCGTTCCGGCGGTTCTTGCAGGCGGAATTTCGTTCGTTTTGCCGGCGAGAGACGAAAAACCGAACGATTAATTTATATTTTATATTATTATTATTATGCGTATGATGCCGGATTCGTATTTTAAAACGAGTAAACTCAATTAAAATTCTATTTAGATAATTGTATGCAGGATGGGACGGATGTCTTATATATTCATTAAGAATAAGACATCTCCCGGCGAACGCGGCGCGACGGAGCAACGTTTTCGCGTTTTTGAGGGTCGATATGCACACCCGCTTCCGAAACGTCAGACCCAGCAGCCATCGGCCATAATATATCCGGGTGGCCGTCGACTAGAATATATTTTTAATTAGTCGCCGTGGTGCTTTGAACAATTCAGACGATTGTCGAAAACATTGCTGTGCAGCTTCCAAAAACGGTCGATATCTGTGCATCGTAATATTCTCGTACCGAACAGTTAGAAAATCTGAAAACACTATGTTTAAATCGGTTTTTAATGAAAGGGTTAAAGTGAGATTTTTATTGATTCGATAAATATATTTGTGTATATTCTATTATACTATTGAAAGCAATTAGATATTTATGTATGTCCCATAATTTATGAAAATTTGTATGTTTAGTTTATTTATGAATACCGTACTGAAATATTGTTATTTCAACGGACAGTTATATTTATGTTTTTTTTTTGTTTTGTTTATAAATTGTTTATTAGTGTAGTATGTTATTTTTAATCGATTGATAATTAAAGTATAACATTTTTTTACATTGATACAAATTTAAATTTGAAAATTAATTTATTTTTAATAGCAACGTAATACGAGTAAAATATAAATTCCAAGGTATTATTTAAAAAAATATATTTAATAGTTTTAGTTTCATACTGCTGATATATTCATCATAATTTAGTTAATTAATTTATGAAAGGGGTAAGGCATACATTTGTTTATAAAAAGTGTTAATAAGTTTATATTATAAATATGGATATAATTAGTTGGGAATTTTTTTTTTAAAAACTGTTAATAATAAATTTAAATAAGTATATTGTTTAAATTATATATATATATAAATTATTGTGATTGTTTCCTCATAAAATTATGAACAAAAAGCAGTACCCCTTTTTAATTTTTCATAATACTACACTTTTGAATTTAATCCTTTTCATTAATAAATGATTCATATAATATTAATATTTTTCAAAAATTCTCAACTTAAATATTATAATAACAATATTGTTTAGTTAGGCATTGATAAATCTTATTCGGTAATTAAACATGCAATTATATAAATAATTACTTTATAAATATGAATAGTGACGAACTATTCGAAATTTGAATCGAACTTGGAGTGTTCGGTTTAGTTCGGAAGTCAAATTTCTTATTACGAATTATTGAACCGATCGATCGCGATCTTTCATTCAGATAATAATTTCAAACTAATTTTTAAATTTCAATAGTTCAGTTTGGATTTGGTTTGAACTCAAATATTAGGGTTCGTCACATGACTAGAAATTATTAAAAAAAATTATTTTTTTATTACCGTCCAAGATAATCAATGAAACAGTTTGCAGATAGAATAGAGAGTAGATACCTAAAGTCTAAAACTTAATTGTACAAATAATATTATAATATTTGTAAAAAAAATACCACGATAATATTATAATTATGCATTTTCATCATCCAGGATTGATTTGTTTAATGATAAACCAAACTAAAATATTGATTATTCGTAACAAATCGACTTTTAGGAGAACGCTTTTTTTATTATTATACCCTTCGATTACTTACTTTTAAGCTATAATCTAATAATAATCATAATCGAATTTAAAGACTATGCGTAAATAATATTCGATACATTCGGAGACACGCGAGCTATTGCGGTCTGAACATTGTGCACGCTGCGGAATCAAATCTATCGTGTGTTATATAATTATTATAATTAAATTTATATAAGAACCATGCAGTGAACCATACTCGCGTGCCCTTTTGTATAATGAAGACTACGTTTGTATATACAATATATCATACGCAATGTCGTCTTAGTTATTTTAATGAAAACCGTGACGAAAAGAAAACCGTGAAACCATTATAATAGTGACATTTTATGCGCACATAATTAAATAATATGTGCTCTTGAAACATCAGTAACAATAATACAAAATATACCTAATAATAAAACTGGGATATATATATATAGGTTAGCAGGTAAAACAGTTATTCAGAAAAATGATAAGAAATCCTATCAAAGAAATCTTATCTTTGGAATTAACGATCAGAAAAGAAATTTCGTATTCGAAATTCTTATCATTCATTCTTATAATTTTTGGAAGAACAGTATACATCCCGTATATATAAGGAATGATTAATAACTGTGACTACTTTAGGAATGAACTTTCATGTTACTCTTGATCACCATAGCCCAATGAAATAATAGATCAACATAAAATTAATTAATTTTAATTATTATTTGGGAATAGAAAGTTTTAACTATACGTCTAACTTCGTTTATCCGGAACGAAAAATGTAAGTTGTAATAAAATGTTGATGTAAATTGTTTTTAAACCAATCTAACGCGATTATTTACCTATAATGTTGTCGATTTCAATAAAATCAAAATTCAAACATTTATATATTATATGATGTAAAACACAAACTTGATACAGAGTCATATAATACTATTCTAATTAATTTTATAATGCCATTGTTGAGATTCAAAGTACCTATCGAATAAAAATAATGTCAATGTTAAAATAATATAAATTATATTATATAATATATTGATTTTATAAGAAATAGTTATAAAACTGATGCATATTTCGAATTAGTTGTAGATAGGTAAGTGTCAAATATAAAGTAATTAAAATGTGTGTGTATTTTTAAAATTATGTAAATTTTTGTATTAAAAAATGTTTAGTTATATGGAGTATCAAGTTTCGAGTATTCAGAAGAAAATTTGCGTTATTTTTATATTAAAAAAAAGTTGCAAAATTAATGTATATATATTAGGTATAGGTATTAGTAAAATTATAAATAATGAATAATATAATAAAATTAGCGTTTATATATACAGGGTGACCAGAATTGTGTGTTACAAAAATTGTGAGAATTGCAGACATTCTTAATGTCATTTAAATTTTTTTTTAATACAAGATTTTCTGATCATCTTGTATATATTACATTTATGATATATCTATGCGTTTAACGGTTATGCGGTTTCAGACAAAACGCCAACGCCGCCGGCGCCGGAGGTAAAAATACGATGCGTGCGTAAATAACATTTGTCAAAAACAATGATATCTATATAATAAGAGTATGTTCGGTATTCCGAAACCATCGGGATAATATTATAATATATCTTTTTCGTATTCTCGTTATAATATTATTTATAATATAAGATACATTATATTATTATATTATACTCGTATACCTACAAGTTTTTCTAAAATAACACACACGTTGACGTCATATAACTATACCGATGATTACAGTGGTACCGAATTTATAGTAAACTTTTCATATGAAACCCAGTCCTTGTTAATATCATCAAACCCGCTTAGTGGTATGAAAATCAATAAAAAAAAATTGGAGAGCTTATATATGGATGTTGAAGGATTATCAGAATATTGCGTTACAAGAGTAATTGAAATAACGTCTGTTATTTCCACCGTTTTATTTCAAAATGAAATTCTCATATCTATCATACTCTGTATAATAATATTAATAATATTACTTTATACTATATAAATAAATAATAATATTACCTAGGTACATACTATATATCACAGTATAAAATAAACAAAACAAACGCTTTTGGGTGGCAGCAAAAGAAAAAAACCGTTTTGAGAAGTGATATCCAGTGATAGTATAGTCGTGATGTAAAAATTATTTTTTAAATTTAGGCACATAATAAAATATTTCCGTAAAATAGAACGCTAAAAGAAAATGTGCAATTTATTATCAATGTCTATTCTGCAGATTTAACTTTTATTCTATTTCCTATGTTATAAATAAATTTAATAGTTTTATTGCGCCCAATTATTGTTCAAAAACAAAAACATATGTGAAAAGACAACAGTGATATTATTTATTCGTATATATCGGGGATCCTCAATGCTTTACAATATCGAGACACTTAAAAAATAAGTTTAAAAACAATTTAAACGTATTAAACAACGTTTTTTTTAAATTGAACTTTTAACGATTTACAATAGAGTTATTACCTGCTATGTTTAAAAACAAATATTTCATAACAAATAGCTATTAGCACTATAGATTTTAATACGTTCATTATCAAAATTGAATTTATTTTACAGTAAAAAGGGAATTTGATTCATTATTTTTGGTATTATAATTATACTATTATGTTATATCAATTTTATTTTATAAGACTGGTCTACTGCAGGTTATGAACATCACACACATACATTATATTATTATTAAACATTATCAAATAATAAAACATAAAATACGAGTAGGTATAGGTACCATTGATGAATTTAAATAAAATAAAATGTGATTATTCAAATGATTGTGAAAAATAATTTTCAGTCACGACTGTATACTTAATATTTCTAACTATAGAACTGCGAATTTGTAGTAAAGTGTATATTTTTAGCTTATTGTAAAACAGATTTCTTAACACAATATTTGTATTGTGTTTGTAACAACAAATAAAACTTATATTTGCATTTTCTTTTTGTATCTTTTTAACTATTATCTTTATTTTAAATCATTATAATATATATTTTTTTTATATATAAATTTACATTAATGAGCATTTGTACAAACTATAAAAAATGTCAAATAATAGTCTAATTATGATTTGACTTTGTCATATTTTTATTTGTAATTGTACTACCTAAATAAATTTAATATATTTTTTTTCATTTTGTACTAATAATAATAATTATATGAATATCAAAAATATTTTTTTTTCCAAATAGGCTTGACGATATTTAATTTTTACAAGTTAAATTGTTTAATGCCGCCTTAAAAAATATGTTAAATACATTTATTGTTTTAAATTCATTTTCAGGAAATTTGATTAAATTTGTTAAGGTTTCATTATACATTAAATTCATAACACCATTTATAACGTTTGCTTTATTGACTCATTTGATTTATTTAATTACATTCATAGTCATATATACCCTTATATACACGTGGTAGGTCGTAATTAATATTGTAATTCCAAACATATAACTATTATGATATTTATCTCATGTAATTCATTTTATATTATTGTAATTTAGCACAAAAAAAAAAAAAAAAAAAAAACACAAACACAAATCTCAACATAAATTATACGATTGTAAAACACTATAATAATTATAACAACTACGTATGGAATATGACCAACAGCAATATTGCTGAATAAGTTCGAATCGCAACCTGTCGTGGGAACTATACGATTTCGTTTAAATCTAATAAAATACTGATGACATCTTAATCGGATCAAATTACGAAACTCAATGGCCGTACTTATTATAATATATTTCAAATTGATAAACACAAAACTTGTTTGACCGGGGATTAAAGTTTTTAAATAATTTCAACATTATGTAATTTATTATGAGTTTTTATTAGATATCCGTTTAAGTATAATTAATAAAATTAATTAAATAATTAATTTGGGTTTGAAAATTTAAAGAAATGTATTCTTTTAAAATAATTCATTTAGTGAAAAATCAAAAATGTTTGGCTGTAGTCCAGTAAAAAATACAATTATTTTTGTTTTATTTATGATAGCACTTTTTGATGTTACTTTTTGTATTGTTAATTGTACGAAGTACAAATAACAACTAATTAATAATAGTTAACAACATATTAATTATTATAATATATAATTATAATCATTTAAATAATAAAAATAAAACGATTTTTTTAATAACAGTTAAGCTCTATTATACTATATGGGTATGTTTTATTAATTAAATATAACAGTAGGTATAAGACAATTAAAATTAAAATCTACTACTTGGTAATTTATAATAATTTATTAGTTATAAATATAAAAATATAAAAATCAGTCTTAAAAATTTAAATTAATTTTTTTTATCATATATTTGTGTGTAATTATTGTGTATCATTTATTTTTTCCTATTTATTATTAACCTATTACTTATTAAGAAATATATATATATATATATATATTTATCATAGAGTTTTAAATTTAAGTACAATTTGTATGAAATATTTTCATGGTCCCGATCAATTAATGGTTCCTGCTTTAACGAGGTAAATACCAAATCATATGGTTTTCAATGTTAAATAATTCACTATCAATATTTGCTATATATCAATCAGTATCTAGTAAACATTAATAAATATTAATATGATCTGAATTCTGAATAATAGATAAGTTTACTATATATAAACAATATATATATATTTCAATATTTAATTGAAATAATTCAAGAAGAGTGAAATTTTAATAAAAGCAGCACAACGATCTATCAATACATTTTACACGATCGTAACATAAAAAATAATAAGTGTCTAAAATCTTTATTAAAATTATATTACGAAATTCGGGTGTTACAATAATATATCCTAGAAAAAAATAGGAAATTCTTTAAAATATTAAGTGTATATAATAGCAACCAATATATTAAATTGCGTGTTGATAATACTTTAATCTATACGTATGTATACAATAAACATGTTTATTATTTTAAAATAAAGGGTTGAATCAAATATATTATATAACGCGTTGATCTATATTTTCCATTCCTTATCATTCTTTCGTAATTATTTCGAATAGGTATCTATTTTAAATATATGGTTATCGATTATTTTACTTTACTATATTGTAAATTCGTATGATTTGATAATTCTGATCCGGGTAACCGAATAAATAAAAATATAACGTCATGCCCACAAAATGCAACAGTAATTTTAGTAAAAAAGCATAAATTTCAATAATACACAATTATACAATATCATAACCTAAACTAACCATTTAACAGGTACACAGTATAGGCTTATACTTTTATAATAGAAGACATTAAATTTTATGTTGCGTGGGCGTGCGTAGCAGTAGGTCTAAAATAACACAACAATATTTACTCAATAAAAGGTTACATAATATTATAATATGTCTAATAAAAATGAAATTTTGTACTTAAGGCAAAGCTAACTATTTTTTTTAATTCATCAAATTAAGACAGATGTTCTTGAAATTTTAAAGTTAAAATTAAATTTCAAATAAATTAACTTAACTTAATTAAAGTATTCTAAAAAAGTTAAATATATTAGTTTTTAAAAATGAATATGTTTTGTAATTTAATTTAAAAGTATATACTTTTATTTTATCATTTAATTTATATCATATTTTTTAAATATTTACTTCTTTTGTATATATACAAATTTAAAATTATTTATATATGAAACTGCTGTAGTTGCTGGCACACTGCATGTTAAATTAAATATAAAAGCATATTGTAGGTATTTTTTTATAAAAGTATATTGTTTAATTTAACTTCGTGAAAAATATAACTTGGCTTATTAGAAAAAAATGAACTTGCTAAATTAAATGTAAATATTATTAATTCGTTAAATAACTTAATTTTGTATTTTATTAATGCCCTGCCTTGCATATATAACTTCCAGATAGTTAGCTAAAATAGTGATTTACTAAAACCCAAACTACTATGGGTGTTAATACGATGGCTATTTAAATATGATGAATAAACAAATAGAACTTGGAAACAATGAACCTTATACCGAGAGCAACGATAATAGAAAATAAAAAATATAAAAGATATTGTCATTGTTAAATGCGTGTGCAGATTTTATTAATGAGAGAAAAATCCTCTTAAGTAACATTGGTACCATAATATATTATATTTTAAGACAGTATAATTTCGATCGCCAAACGATTTCAATTCCTTTCCCGCGGCGATTATGCACAGATTCAAAGAAAATCGTTAAGACTGTATTATTTTTCAAGTAGGTACCTAACGAATCCAGCAAAAAAATACAGATATTATATTATCCTGTATGAACTGTCGAAATAAAAGGACCTGAAACAGAAAAAAAAGCTAAATTATATTTCTTCAATCGAAATGATGGCAAACAGAATTTTGTATTATGAAAAAAAATTAAACTCCTTTAAAGTATTTCTATCAAATATTCGGTGTAGGTATACGAACGCTGTTTTATTCGAAGACGGCATATATAATATAGCGTTTGCTATAATGAGTCGAAAAAAAGTCCAGGTTTTCCTCAGAGAATATAGGTATATAAACGTTTTAGTTCATTGTGATTTACATTAGGAATTTCCACCTAGTTCGTTCGTAAGTCCAACAGGAACATTTTTTTTTTATAAATGTAATAAACACATATAAATGCAAATGTAATAATATGTCATCTAACAATAAATTTAATACTTATTTTTATTTTAAATTTGAAGAAAATTATAACTTATATAACTATCATTATTACATATTTTACAAAAATCTCACGAGAGAACCTCGAAAATATTCCTTTCTTTATATTTGGTAATAAGTGTTTAACCTATAGATTTAAATCAAATCCCGCAATAATTTCAATTTTAAGTGATTTTGATATTTCTATATTTCCTGTCAGACAGGTGAAGAAAACAAATATGGGTATAGCATCCTATTCTAAGTAACAATGATTTTGCTTTAATATATTCCGTTGGATAGATGAAGACAACTATACAGCGAAATATGAGGGTAAGTGTCCTTTTAACAAACGTTTATTTTTGGCCGTTCATTATTTTAAAATGAATTGCCAATGTTAAATTAGATGGTTAATTATTACAATTTATAACTTTTATACTACCTACAAATTTGAAACAATACAGTTTCATAGTAAATAATCTAACTAGAAAGCTAATCAGTGTTGTAAAATTAAGAATTCTAATGTTTACTTTATCGGTTATAATGCAGCAAACTAAAAAACAACGCAATATTTGATTTATTAACAAACTTCTGTTTTATATTTGTATAAGACAAATAAACGACACCAGGCCGAGTACTATAACCGATTTTTAATTAAATAACACTGTATATTATATATATTGGGCCGTTACATAAACATTATTTACTATTTTATAGCAATGACAGTAACATAAACAACACCATTACAATAATTGTACAATTTCGAGGGGAATGAAATTATTTTATTGCCGACCCATTCCTATTACTGAATGTCCTAAATTTTAAGTATATTTCATAAATAACAAATTACTATTGTCTCCATAATAATTGATACTTATAAATATTTATTTTTATAGCAATGATGTAAATTTAAGTCTTGATAATTTCAAAAAACCAAACAAATTTATTTTTAATATTATACGCTATTATTTTATTTCTCTAAAATAAATTATTAGTTAGTATAAGTAATTATTTTGTTATAAATTAATTTTTTTTATGCTTAGGCACATTTATTTACAGACATTTTAATGATTATGTATAATTGGTACCTATATTTTATTATGATAATTGAAAATTATGTGAAAAAAATAACGTTAAATTCTAATAATTGACTAATTAAAAATATGATTGTGGTTATAATATAAAATTGTTAACCTATATATATATAGGTACCTATTATCATCAGTACAATATTGTATAATAAAAGGTTTTTTACAGTATGACTTTTAAAAGTTACTATATAGTACTTAGATTGTTTAAATCGTTAAAAAAGTACCATCCAAAAAAGAAAAAGAAATAATATATATTTTCTTAAAACTAAGCTTAGCAAAAGAAACAAGTTGAATTTTAATATGCCAAAGTACTTTTGTATACATTACTATATTTTTAATTTTTATAAAAGAATATTTGAAGAGTTCGAACCATATCATTATAAATTCAGAAAATCAAAATATTTTTCTGTATAGAAAACAATCTCTGGAATTGAAACGCGTACCTACTATATATACAATAATGTGTTTTTATGGTAGATATTATGCCTAATATATTAGTACCTATATTAATTAGCATATGATTTAGTCGCAATAAATAATAAATTGTAAAAAAATGACCTAATCAATTAACATTATACGATGTACCTGTATAGGTTTACTTTAAGGTTATTTATATCTAAGTTTACGAATAACAAAAAAAGTAATTAATTGATAAATAATTAAAATACCCCATTGGAAAATTGTGTTTAATGAACGTAATTCAACTTTGGTTATTGAAAAGTAAATTAAAAATAATTGCTTCAAACTCAGTTTGAATATACGATTGATCTAATGAAACATGATATGGTATAATAATTGCACATTAATTAAAAAGTTATTGATTTATAATAATAATAAAAAGTACTAATATTACCCATACACAACAAAGAACAAATAATTTGTTTGTCAACACTTTGTAGAGTTATTAAAATAATTGTTAATAGTATTGTTTTCGCATTCATTTATTTTCTTATTTATTATATTTCTGTTTTGACCTTAAATCTAATTGTTCATTTTTCTATAATACATAAACGCATACACACTATCGTTTTACGCTCGTCTCGTATCTCCCCGAAGTCTTTACAACAACGACCCGCATAACGTTTTACTCGTCTCAGGGATATTATGTAACATATTTTCACATAAGTGTTCACTATTCTATATAGCTAACAATTAATAGATCCAACCTGCAACGTTTCAGAAAGCTTTACAACAATTTCATACGAATATAATATATATCTTACTTAAATATTATTGTAACATATTATAAATCAAAATTAATAGATAAGATAGAATAATAGATAAAATCCTATTTAGTTTATATAAAAAAAAATTAAAACACTATGATATAACAAAATTAAGACATTAATTACATAAAATAATTAACTTTTAAAAATTAAATATACGTATTTGTATGACGATGTTAATAATGTTAAAATAATATTGTTATGAATACATTTTTATTTATAATCTGTTATAATATTATTGATAATATTTTATCATATTTTTATGAAAATGTTTTAAAATTATTACTATGAACGTTGCACGTTGGATATTTTTGTTAGTTATCTAAGTTATCTTACCTATATATACAATTATGGACATGCACTTAATATATTTAAATATTAATACAAGATCATTCACAACTTTAAAAAAGAGATATAAATCTATAATGGTAGTTGGTAAGTTACATTACATTTTAAGTAACTACCTTAACGATTTCATAGAATTTAATCTACACAAAGTCGCAAACCAATCTAAAAATAGATTTTAAGCTTATACTTTCTCATCGTTTTATTTTTCACGTGTCTCATCGTATATCCGTCGATTCATTCTACATCGAATTATTGTACAGCATACAACGTGATGCGAAACGCGTTTTTTTCGAGACGATAATAAAATATAATATACAAAGTATATATTATTGTTTTAATGTTATAATACTATATAATATATGGTAATATATTATTATCAAAATTAAAAAAAGAACAAAATTATAAACATAACATTTATGCATCGTAAAAATAAAATAAAATCTGTACTATTCCAGATAGGTAGCCAGTGATATAGCAGTAGGTATTTTATTAAATATAATAATGTATATATGTATACAATAGAATTATTTACGCCATCGTGTTGTCGCGAATGGAAACAATTTTAACTCGGTCGTACAGTAGGTAATAGGCTGTCAGAACAAATGTTCCGTGAAGGTTCGCCGAGGGGCGTCCAAAAGAATTCTAGAACAGTATTAAAAATGTCGCTGCACCGTCTCAAGCTCGCTCGCTTTTAATAATAAAATAATACGCAATATAATATAATATATTATGTAAACGGAATACAGCCGAAATTAAATCCGAATTTCGTTCTCCGTATAAATACGAGTTCGGTGGACCCAGCGGGCAAAGTTTGTGTTTCCTAAACTCGAATGGTATAAGTGGTATAATAAGTATCTTGTATATTCTTGTAAATGTAAATAAATCTAATCGCGTACAATATTATTATTTGACATGCGAAAAAATACTTTTTAATTATTTATAGTGAAATATTATTATTTGCATTATTCAACATCGTACGTACCGGGCGTTAAATTATACTAAACTTTATACGGACGAACACAACGTAACATCGCAGTATAACAAACAGTTTTAAATAATTTTTCACTATACACAGGGTGCATCATCGTGAGAATTTGACATTTTTTATGAAGAATAGCCGTTGTGTTTAATCCGTGAAAATTTTTAATTGATTGTTGTAAAATTTAACCATCGAGGTAGTATTGTTAACCAGTGAAGGTTGACCGCCGGATCTAATACTGATAGCGATGTATCTTTTATCCTACAGGATAGGTATTGTTATATTATATTAATATTAATGGAAAAAATCGAGTAAAGATCTTTCTCCGCTGACGAAACGTCAAGTGCACGACGTTGCGCGCGCGCGAAAAAAAAAAATCAAACACAATGCAACCGCGGTCCGGACGAAAACCGCACGGATCCGATCGGATCGTTATATACCAAGGTATATCTCGGTTTTTCTCTCTTTCTCGCTCTTCATTTATTTATTTATTTATTTATTTTTATGTAAAATATCGGCCCAGAGACACACACACGATAGAAGCGGGTACCTGCATGACACGACGCTGCAGCGGTATATTGTTGTGCCGCGTTTTTTTTGTATATTATATTAATAATATGTATATACCTATAGACTACTCCGAGTGCGCTTTTGTGGTGTCTTACGAAGACGATGGAGGAGAAAAATGCGCGAACGTAAATCATAATAATAATATGTGGTTATATGTTTATAATAAAATATCGTCGGGGGGCAAAACGTGCGGACCCGCACACACCCGGCGCGACGGCTGTACGCTGCTGCCGGTTGGCCTTGTTCGGGTAATAAAAAAAAAAAAAAGATGAAAAAAATATATATAAAAAATAATATACCACGGCACCATACCGCTGCGTTTCTGTTCTTCGTCACCACGGCGTAAACGCATCATACAGGGTGTTGTAAAACGAAAAAATTATATACGGACGAAGCGTTGCGGTCTAAAAAATACGAGTACTCGCTATATAATACGCATTGATAATATTATTGCGGTGTATTAATTCGTAATTTTTGCTTTTATCGGTGACAAAGTTTAAAAAGAAAATAGGTATACTCGATATTATATACTCTGTAAATATTTATTGTCAGACGACAATCACACGATAGATAATAAAATAATAATGGTTACGCAATGTTTCGTACTTGTCAAATACCCTGTATACACGTATTATTTTTTTTTCCTAATATATAATATAATGAAAGGGTTGTTCGTTTATATAGATAATCCGTCGCCACAGCGGCGCGCGACATTATATATAATAATATGATGATGAATAATAATAATTTACGTTTATATGACGACAACGTGCAACGACAGCTGTTGCAAACGCAGTAAGTAATGTCCAAAGGGACGAAAATAGACAACATTATACGATTTTTCGAAAAACTCAACTATATATTTAGTAGTTAGTTAAGAAAATATCATATTTTTTGAAATTAATAGTTAGTTTTATCAAAAAGTGAATAAAATGGCTTGCATAATAGTGTTCTATAGACCATAATTACTACCGTTTAATAATTACAATAATAATGGTTAAAAAATGTATTATATAAAAAAAACGGAAATTAGCATTGGAATAAATCTATCTTGTTTATTAAAAAGAAAAATAACTTAAATATTTGAAAAATTATATATTTTGTTTATATTATTATAAATTAAAATACAAAAATTGCTAAAAACTAAAAATTCGTAAAAATTGTAAACAAATAAATATCGAATAATTGCAAAAAATTCACTACAAATGTCAATAGAAATTAAATGAATTTATATCTCATTCTACAATAATTTTCATATTATTAAAAACAAAAAACAAAAAAAATGTGTAAAACTAATAACGTTCGGATTTTTATATTCCAATAACTTATATAGTTATAGTATATTATATCTACTATTAGCGAAATTTTACGCAATTAACTAAATATTACCTTGTTGTGCGACGTACAATAAGTACCTATAAGTATCAATATCGGTAAATACTGTTAAACGAATGTTATATCGGAACCGATCGAAAATTTAAAATCCAATAATATTCCAATCCGAATGGAATACGATCAGTCGGACGCGACATAATACAATATACTTTTTTACGATGTAATCGTAAGAAGACACCAACTTAACGATGCCGTTATAGCGAAATACGCTTAAAAAGATTTGCAAGGTAATTTCAAACGGAATGCCTTTATATACTTTTATAATAAGTATATAGAGTGAGAAAACCCGTAGGAATTGCGTATACGTTTTTAATGTCATATACGTTAAATTCGTAACACGAAATTATATGATCACCCTGTATATACGTGTACACACACACACACACGCATATATGTATATATATGTACAGTCCACTTCAATTTTCGTCAGTTGTGCAGCACAGTTGTAAGTAAGTAGATATACTGATATAGTATTATATTATTATATAGTCACAGTATCCAACAAACGAGAGAAAAAAAAAATATCGTTATTGACGTATCGATAAGTTCAATAATATTATATGCTCGCAAATATACGCAACTTGCCGTCTGCCATATGGATTTCTATACATACTCAAAGTTACAATTTTATTTGATAAGATATACCTATATTAGAATATTACCTACATTATATTGTGAAAAAACGTCGAAACTACTCTTATAGATACTGACATACTGTATATTATTTATATTGCAGAATATGGTGGGTATTCAAATTGTAATATTTATATTATAAGTGAAAAATTTACTTATACCTATAATTTAATATACTTATATCACTTTAAATAACATTAAATTATATTCTATATCTAAAATCATTCAATTATTGTATATGTATATTATTTAATTTTATTGGATTCTATGAAATACTATGGATTTTAATTTTCGGGTTATATACTATATAATTACTTTACTGTAAACTTAGGAATAAGTACAGTAAATGCAGTTAATAATTTAACTCTTAACTGCATTCTTTTGAGTTTTTATTTAAAAAAAGTCCAACTGATGATGAACTAAGAGCACTTCACGCTAATGCACATAAACTATTAATTTAATTAAATATTGTTTTGACCCTAAAAGCAAATTTATTTTTTGAACTTCCGGAAATAAGATTTTAAATTAATCATAATTAAACAGTTGATTATTTTAATTTGAGATGAATAACTAACCAAATATTCGTATTAATAATAATTTAAAGATGATGAGGACTCGAGTACCCATACCTATATAATATATTATTATTTATCAACTATCTGCAGTAGAATAATAATATTTATATAATGATGATGATATAATACGAATGTATCTTATGAACTTTTAGAATTAATTATTATAATTAGTCACTTAATAAAATCAGACTATGAAAAAATACTATAACTACTACCTACCATAAATATTTAATTTTATACTTTTGACATTCAGTCGACAAAAAAAAAAAAAAAGAAAGCGACTTATTTGTATAATATTTTATTATTATGCCTATATACTTTATATATTTTTAATTAAATTAATTATCTAAATTAATCCTTCAAACAATTTTAAACTTTTTAATTAACACATCGTTGAACTATGACATTTAATAGTATTATTACATTAATTACCTGCCCATAATAATGGATGAACATAATATTATATTGTGTTAATATGAATTCAAAGGTTTTCTTTTTATCACAATATACTTTTTGTAGGTCTGCTGGTTTTATACGGTTCATTTTTCTGTATTGAAATAGTTATACACATAGTTCGCGTATTATGTAAAAAAAAAAGGCGACCCTCGTATAGAATTTTTGCAAAATATTTCTCTTTGATTAATTATTTTTTTAAAGATTAAAACTTTCTTTCTCGGTAGTCAGTTGACTTTTAAACATTTATTTTTGAACACTATTCCTCTAGAGATTCCTATTTCAAACTCGAAGCCAGACTTTGTTCAAGCCAATAATATATGTATAAATACAATGTGTGGTTCAATACTTTCAAAACTGTAAAACTATTCTATATTTAAATCTATGTTATTTAAAACATAAAATACATTTTTTATTAACAATGTCAAACATATTATATTAATATAAGCTGAAACTAGATAATATTAAAAAATAACAAGATATTCTATGATTTAATAAAAAAAAAACTACGTTTGTTATAACCGTTAGATATTAGAACGGTATATTTCGATTATTTATTTTTTATTAGTTTATATCAAGGTATATTATACAAGGTCATCAAAATTTTACGTATTATAAAAATGACGTATCATCGTCTATCACCCAATTACATTATATAAACTATAAAATTCGTAAGTATACTTATTTTACGCATTTAACTTGATCTTAAATTTTACACTAATTCGTATTGATGGTATTTTTTTCGAAGAAAAATTTTAAGCGTTTTAAAGATTAAATCATACACAACAAAACTTAACAATAAATGTTATATTATTAATTTATTGTACCTCACATGTTACAAGAAATGCAATTTATGCATTTCATAACGTTACAATATAAGTATTACTCTATATATATTATACAGTATGTACAAATAACAGAAATAACGTTGAAGACTTAAGTGACTCCAATTGTTTAATTTGTCTGAAACACAATATTCCAAACACTCTGTATATTGTATTATAATATACTAAAATAAAATATGTAATGTATTATTAAAAATAATGCGAATCATCGGACGTTATTTTAAAAGTCAAATTAGGTCTTCGGCATCAGACGATATTATGTTGTAATTTAAGCGCGCGTACATTACCTATATATAATAATAACAATAATATTGCGTTTAAAAAATTATTTTTAAAAAACGACGATGACCTCGTGGACGGCGGCGGCGACGGGATTAAGACCCACGAAGGATTACTGTCGAACACGGCATGCCATAAAACCACCCACGCGCGTTTTTTATTTGCGCGGACCGAATTGTGAAAATTGATGGGAACGCGTATTATAATACTCGTATATTAAATATGCCACATACAAAGTACGTATATAATATAAAAAATATATAATTACCTACTCGTATTCTTGTATTGTGTGTACAAGACGATCTAAAATCAGGCCTACGACATTCTCTGATAATCTATTGTTCTCGAAGAAATCTAGACCATTTATGACCTTGAAATTTAAATTTAAACAGCTGTTGGTATACATTATAAAATTGATAACTATTTACCATACCTATATCACACTATACTATTAATAACCATGCATAACCGTATAAAACTACCAGGAATTTCTTATCGAGGACTCATCGTGTCAGTTCTATTTTTCATATTATTCTATCTATTATCGTTTGTAGCCAAGAAAGAAAAATCTCATCATAGGAAAACCGTTATTACGTTATGAGTTTGTCAGTATATATTAAATCACAAGAAAGTAGGTATACCAAAAAAACTCAAATTCACAAAATGAAATCACATTTACTAGTACCTAGTTAATAATAAACTCAAAATATAAAATGGACACTTTTAATAGGTTGTTATATTATTAACAGTTATTATGAAATCTTATAATGATAATTATTTTACAGGGACGTGTTCAAGACAGGTTACCTAAGAACCATCACTATTTGTTAACATTATTAGTCCCCCACGAATTTGTGATTAGTCAAAAATGTATTCCCATCCCTTTTCAAAAAAAAAAAAAACGACAAAGCCACTGATCATTTAAATAAATTTTAACAATTTAACATGTTTTAAATGAGACTTGAAATGAAATGCTTTAAGATTTTTCGGATACTTGTTTAAATCAGAAAACCTATTGCACCTACTAATTTACTATTTCTATGATAAATTATAATCATTGGTGTAACTAGGACTAATTAGTTAGGGGGGATACAACCCTGACTCAAGAGTATTTATCGGGCTTAAAAAAAAAAAATGTTATTTAGTCGAAAAATTTAAACCGGGGTTTAAAAATATTTTTAGAGGGGCTAAGCTCCCCTAGCCTCCCCCTAGTTACGCCGATTATTATAATATTGAAAACAATTTTTAACCAGTTTTACGTTAACACAATCAGGCAGATTAATTATAATATAATAATCACCAGTGCCATTAGTATATATTATACTGATTATCATAGACTGTTATAAATGTTATCACATTGATCCGACAAAACAATTTTACTGCGAAGAGACATTCGTGAGAATAATGCATTAGGATGTCCGTAGTTGGATTCCTCCGCAGAAACGCATGATACGTTACACTAAAATTATATTAGACATGCGGTTTTCCCTTAAAACTTTTAATAACTTCTAGCAAACGAATGCGAAAAAATATATAAATTTTGAAATTATATATAAGTACGCACGAAACTATGAGATATATAATATATTTATGTTATACTGAATTAGACATCACACTTTTATTTCTAAAAAATCATTTGTAAAACATGATGCTACAATTATTTTTTCCCTGATCATATAGCTTAGATGCAATTATATGGAGCAAATCCAATAGTTTCGTGTGAACAAAAAATCTACCAGTGAAGGCGACATTGATTTTGTATGTTGTATACGGTAAATGTACTCATTTTTTTACCAAAACGATTACTATAATATAATATTAATTTTATTAATACATAATTTAAAACTAACTTAAGTATTTAAATTATGTTTCAGAGGATAATTCTAAGGGTATTATGAATTAATAAACACATTTTGTTTTATTTAGGTTTTATTTTAAGACATTAAATTTTCAATCCATATTTAGCTTATATTTATTTTATTGTTATACTTTATACTAAATTATGCCATTGCGTGTATTGTTTGGTTGCATGAATCAAGGTTAGTTTTTGTAGTGCTAAAAAATTACGAAAATATACGTATTTGCGTAATTGTGTTATATATAGAATTAAAGATATTAGTTTATTAACATATTATATACGACCGCGGAATTGTTGTTTATGCCAAATTGTTACTACTGTTTTGATTTTACTAATCACCATCCGGTTGACCTGTATAGTGCAGGTTCTAACTGTTTTTGACTAAACGATCCATGTTTAAGCAAACACAAACCATCGGTTTTTTCGCAGAACATCATGTTAGTTTCGAATACCTCTTTTCACAAAATCCTACAGCAAATAATATAAAACTTTCGATTCCGTTGATATAACCGCGAGTCCACGACTGTTTGATTATAAGTTTTATGGTATATTTATAGTGTTATTTTATAAATTTACAGTAGATTTTCAACGTTCTTAGTCAAGCTGCTACGGTAGAATTAAAAAGTAGTACATTACCATATTTAACATATGACCACACTTATATTAAACGGCATTTAATATGAATAAAAAATGATCGTCGTGATGACGTGCAACACGACATAATAATAATAATATTATCATTATTATAAATATTTGCAAATATTGGGGACACGAGGTATATTTAATTATTGTGGTGGTATTTGGTCGTCGTCGTCGTACTGTTAGAAGTATCACATATTATATCCACTGCCTGACGACGACTTTGTTGTTGTTTTTTTAAAAGTTTACTATTTAATTATTCAATTAACGTTTTTTGCGAAGGTTACCACCTCCTACGACGTCACTCTCGCCCCAGGCCGAAATAATTACTACGATCAAACGCATAAATACCACGTCGGTCCACAGAAAATTTAACCAAAATTGATAATATCCTTAAATAATATTATATACACACAATATAAGTTTATATAAATCACCATGTATATTTTAAATCGTTTTATTTCATCGATTTGCAAATAACAGAGTCGAGTATAGATTATTATATAATATTTACAATTTTTCCACGTAAATCGTATTATGGAAACAAAAACGTAGTGTTTATAATTGCTAATTATTACTTATAGTAATTATAATATATAATTAACTAAGCTGGTTAGTAAAACTTTTGTAATATAATATATTATTATAGTGTTTTAACGGTGTGTTGATTTTTTATTAAACATTCATAAAACGTTGTGAAACGTTTTGTATTCGATGTAAAATTTCATAGAAATAACGCACTGTATATTTAATATAATATTATACTGATCGGTTATTGTATTGTACATAATATAACGAATATAATTTGTTCGTTGGAGATGCGTCGTACAAATTTTGAATAAAATATCGAAACCTTTGACAGAACAACCGCAGTGACTTTTGTCACTCGAACTGCTGTAATAACCGAGTAATAACTTTTCGATAGAGCGTGATAAAAAGAATTCTAAAAGAAATATCCAAATACTATATATACAACTGTTCTAACTATACGCAATATAGGAAGACGACAACTTGTCGTGCGAAACTCAACAAGAAATAAGAAGATTAAAAGCCACAAAGTTTAAGCGTAATCGAGTCGCAAAACAAAATTATTAAGATTTTTTTTTTTAATAGAAATAAAACGATTTTATCGTCACCGATGATAAGTTATAAAACTTCGTATATATATTTTTCGAGTATATTCACATCCGAGGATCAATTATTAATTTGCAGTATATATTAAAATCGATAATAATTACACCTTTGGATACCTATAAATACAACTGAAATTTATAAGAAAGTGCAATTTATTGAAATAAGATCTTATTCCACTGCTTATTCCAATTGAAATTTCCTAGACTTTATAGCATATATATGTACATTTACAAATCATTATACACAATTTTCGTGGCTTGCTAAATAGAACAACGTATAATCTGACAATGAGATTAGAAAGGGTATAAGTGCATATTATTATACGGGAACCCGCGAATTTTATATCAAATTATATCTTATTAGGTTATTCGAACAAAAATATTGTTCATGTTTTCGAGCAAGAATATAGAGCTGCAGTTATCGAGGAATGATTATAATATATTTCATATAAACTATCGTGAAATTTGGTTGCGATGACAGCACGAACGATGACAATAATAGAATAATTATTAATATGTTGCGGAAACTGTAGTTAAAGAAGCGATAAAATATGTACCCAGGTATACTCGTAATGGGTATCATAATAATAGTATATACGCGCGTACCGGATGTTCGCTACGTCATCAACGCTCCGGCAAAATTATTTTATGCACGACGTCACGAAAACAACATAAAATAAGTCGTTTTATAATAACGATATTATATTATTATTAATAGTATACCGTATATTATGGTTTACGTATACAGTATTAGTAGTTACAGTAGGTACTAGCATTGGTTATATAAAAAAAGACTATTCTATTCTATAATCAAGTACTGTATAGTACCTATATCTGTACCTAATAATATTCATGAACACGATTACTAACGTTTTTGCATTGTCGATGAATATTAAACGTCGATTAATATTACGTCTTGTGTCTTGTCAATTTATTGTCAAAATCCGTTCGTATAAAGAAATTATTATACAGAATGATTTGAGTATTATGTTACAAAAATAATGGGGAAAAAAGCATTTAAAACATATTTTATTATTAATTATTATTACATTCACCGATCCTGCGTATCACCTTGTTCAATACGTTTAATCCTCAATTTCTCGCGGTTTTTTAATAATATGATAATCATAGAAGTACCTATCTATTATTATTTTAAGCATAATACACGTCTAGTACGATTAAATATGCGACAGCTAACTCCTTTGATTTGGTATGATATTATCTTTCAGATAGAAATAATAATAATTGTAAATTAAATTTTGTAATGTGTAAATTTAATTTTTAGAAAATTAAAAAAAAAAATTACGAATCTTCCATTATCTAAACGTTTCTAAATTGATTATTTTTTAGAATATTCATATTAAATCGTTAAAATATAAGTTCAAAGTGAATTCTGCACGTACAATATACTAAAATACGAAATTTCGTTTCGCCTCATAATTAATGTATCTACGAACTATTTTGATTAATGAACAAGTTATAGACTTAGTCAAATATTAGATTAATGTTATAATATAATAATAAGAAAATTTAATTATTTTAATAGTTTAAAATTAAAATCATAGTTTTCCACATTAATATTCAAGTTACCCTTTTATCATATTATATTGGAATGAATACAATTAATACTAATAGACCTATTATGTGTACAAAAATAATAATATACATTAAAAATGTTAAAGTTTTGAAAACAAATTATAGTTATAGCGTACAGTTTGCTTTTAAAAACAAATTCCTCAAGAATATGAGTGCGTATTGTCGTCAACGGGGTAAGACGCATTTCAAACTAATTACATTTTCCGTTTCGTTACACACTAATACATACTGATCCCTTTTTATGATCGTATTAAAAATTATCCACCAGTTTACGACTCGACGTTCTCTTTTTATGATACAGGGAAAAATATCGATATGCTCGTGCCATTTTCATTCGTTAAAAAATACAATTTATTATATTTTACAATGCACAGTTTATAAGAATTACAAGTAAATACAAATCAATATTCAAGGCAAAATAACTGATGTATCGACTATTATATTTATATGCTGTATAAAAATTAATTTTGACGTCAGAAACAATTAGTATCTACATTCAATAATTCTACATACAATTATTATATTATATCCTCTAGGGATGTTGCGGGTTTTAACTTTTAATATTTTTAGCTCAAGGTCCTCGAGTCGAGAAACAAGATTATTTGATGTATCAAACTTATTATAGGTGTTTGTGGATTTGTTTTTTTCATTACATTTTAATAGAGATATAACCGGATATTCGAGTTTCTAGGAAAAATTTGGGTATGTCTCATTTTTAACCGACAAAGAAAGGGGTTTTCTATAGTGACAGAGGTGATCGATTGGAAATAAAATAAAACAAGCTACCTACTTCACTGAAATGTAAAATAGGATTTTAAATTGGTAGTTACTAATATTATTCTCCATAAAATGTTTTTTTTTTTTTTATTTCATTTAGATATACATTTCCAGCTGTAATTTATGAATTGTTATAAATTTTAATTTTCATATAGGATATAGGTAGTATATATATATGTTTAAACTATTGAACTAATGACTATAATTTAGGTATGACTACTATTATGTGTTTTCGAAGAGTTGTATAAAAACAAACTAATAAATTATATTTTAACATCTAATTTTGTATAAAATAAATAACATATTTTTATTTTTAAATGAAAACACTAAAAAAAAACTCTTTCATCAATTGTATATTTTCCTCTTGTATGCAATGGAAATAGGATTTAGTTCTCTAATTTTATATTTTATGTGAATTTCCAAGTTTTGTAGCTTTAATAAACAGTTTAATAAAGTTATAATATCCGTTTGTAAATAATAATAATAATTTTACATCTCTTTATAATATACCTACATAAAAGTTTATATTATAATTTAACTAAATAATGTTAAAAAAAAAAAAATATTTTAAGAGCACGTATTATTATTTTATAAATGATAATTATTATTAGTAATTAAAAGATTACTAAACATCTATTAGATTAGAAAATTCTAGTAAATTCTATTAATTTCTGATAATATAGAATATTATGAAATAATAATATTGTGACCTACATTTACATTATTAAAGTATTAGTAAAACTTCAAAATATCTTTAATAAATAAAAAAAATTATAGGCTCTAATACAATACTACAGAACATAATGTGAAATAAATCAAATATTATATAAAAAATCGAAATGCTAATAATATTGTTGCTATATTTATTGTTTTATTTAAATATAAAATGTAGTATAGTTATACATTTTATTATACATTTTATATTACTTTTCTACATTATTAATATACGTTTATGAAATATGTTTATTTAAAAAAAAATTAAATTACAATAATATATTTATAATATTACTAAGGTGTTCATGTATTTTATACCAATGTACTCAACATTTTTCATGTGACCCACTGACCCCTCCTCCAAAAAAAAAGCTATCGGTATTATAATACTTATAATATAATAAATAATATTTTAGAGTCTTGATCGCGATCTCCAGGTATCTTTATCTCAAACAATGGGTATAGGTACTATTTAAAATATTATAATATGTAATGTATATTTTTTTAAATTCTAAGGACTGTGAGAAATGTGTATATTGGTTTTATACTTTTATAATATATTTGTTAATTTTCTTTTAGTAACTTTTTGAATTTTTTAAGACAAATGTAGGTACCTATTATAGATAACTATTCTTAAATTTATATAATATCACAATTTTATAATTATTTAAAAAAAATAATTTAAGTTTGTAGTTTTTTTTAATACTGCAGCATATCTAATTATATTTTTTCAATCAAATACAAAGATCTTGTTAATAGTTTAAACTGTAGAAATTTGTATTGTACTATATTCCAGCATACAGACGGCAACATTAGATGAATATAACTATTGATTATAGAATATAATTTTTATTTTATAATCATTACTCAATGATATAACTTTCTTAACTAAAAATATTTCGGTCGCAATTGGGCTTTACTCATTTTTTATGAAGTAAAAATTAAATAATATAGTTTTATTTTTATAGAAAATATACAATGATTTATATTTAATTGCAATAACAACAGTTGGGTGTGTATATTTATTATTTTAAATATGTCAATTATATATATTAAAATTAAATTATTTATATTAAATTTACTTTTAAAAAATATCTAGTATATTTAACTTTTTATATAAATTAATTATATTTTTATTATTATTTAATTTAGCTTAGATATTTCTAGAGTATTTTATTTTAACGAGTTAAACAAATTAGTTAACTAGTCTAGTATTGCAAATAAAAATACATTATATCGTAGTACCATAATGTAATGTTTACTATATTATTAGATATATTGTAGAGTAAGCTAATGAACAAATATGCGCAATCCAATAACTATGACTAGATTGTAAATATTGATAATACGTTAGTCCGTTTGGACGTGATGGTATCGAATATTATTGCAAATATCATGTTTTGTGAACACGCGAGTTTTACGCGAATGAATTTCCATAGCCAACAATATTGTTGGACGGAGGACAATAAAAATTAGAGTAATTTTTTAACCGGTGTCTCCTAGATTTTTTAGATTTTTAACAAATTTTATATGATATATTATTAATTATTTATTATGGTTTAGATGCGTGACAACGATAATGATTTAATTATAATCCGTCATAACGAGCGCATGACGCGATCGAACGAAAAGTTATACTTAATAGGTTAACGTTATTCTCGTCGCCCTGATGTAATGAATATTAGAAGATCATTCGTACGATTTACCTCATAATTAATATCGTATATACTATATATAATATAGTATACCTATCGTAATTGTATTGTATTATGGTATTAAAATTACATTACTATTGATTGTGTGTTTGTTAAACCACTTACCAGGGTTTCGAAAACCAATAAACGAGAACTATACCATATAATAACAATAGGTATTTATTATTTTACATAATATTATTTTGTTCTGAAATAGTATATTTTATAGAGACAATACTTAGATAAATTATAAAGTTTTTTTTTTTTTTTATATAATTCGATCTATAATATTACGTGTATGTAACGAAATAATGGTAAAAAAAATAAAATAAAATATCGTTTATTCTTCTCTCGCCGGAAGGACAAATCGAGTGACGCGTGTGTGAACCTATAATACGTGCGGTCTTCGGCGCGGTGCATTATTATATTTTTAGTATATAAAAATATTACCTATTATTATCACGCAGTCGTTTGCACACGCGAGTCGTGCAGTTTTGACGCGAACTGCAAATATTATAATAATGTACGAGTATAATATTGTGTCGAACAAACCTGTACATTATTATACAATATTATTATTATATTATGCGAACGAGACGACGTTCAAACACATTGACACTGTAAAAAATCGCCATGTCCAGAAACGCGTACACGAAACGGAATTACAATACGCGCGTGCGCGTGTGTGCACTGCGGTCTATTAATTTCCGTCCTTAATGGGATTATGACAAGAAAATTATACACACGTCGACCGCCGGTGTACATGCTGCAGGTAGATAATATATTATAATAATAATATAAAAAACAAATAAATCTTTTAAAATTCCTCTCTTGGTACTCGAATCTAACTTATACACTCACACACACACACACACACACACACACACACACACACACAGAGCGCAATAATTTCGTGTGTGTGTGTTTATATAAGTAAACGACTAGTTTATGATTGCGGTAGGCGTGACGCGGCGATGCGGCGGGCGTCTGCGGGACCTCGGCAAACCGGTCGAAAATTTGGTGAAGTGAATATTACGCGAGTACCTATATATAATAATATTATAGATATTATAATTATGCTTGTACCGCGGTCGTAGTATATGGTAGTCGCGGACCGCGGTATACTAATAATAATAATAATAAGCGGCGATACCGCACACGCCGATCGCCAAAGGCCGCGGTGTGTAACTATAATATTATTATAAAATCGCAAAAAAATCTACGAATAGAATATTATTTTTTATGTTTTTCCATTCGAAACAAGTTAAAACCGTTCGAATAAACAATAATTCTCGACAAATAAAAAAAGTCCGCAATATGTCTGTTCCGTCTATCCTGAGCTTAAAATGAATGATCAGATGTTACGCAGAACTATATTTTTAAAATATAAAATGAGTTTCAAAACGTGTTCGCGTTTATTACGTATTTTATTGTACACAGAGTGGTGGTTAAATGCAAGAGCGTCCGCAGGATTCGTCTAGGATAGGATAAAATTTTTTCATTTTTTACTTTTAATTTCACTATCCGATTAGTGTTAAATTATAATTTGTGAAATGTTTTCTTTTATAGGTTATATATTACTATATTAGTAACGTAAAAATGATTAAAAATATGTTTATTTTATGACTCTTCAAATTACATAACTACTATGGTTTAGCTGACCCAAAAATAGCCAAGGGGGAAACTGCCTTACCGGCGGATGCCCATGGTTAAAAAGTAAAAAAAGTTTTAAAAAAATTATCAGTCTGTCCAAATCTGGTGTTGAGTTGTTTTGCTCATGGGATCGCTGAACGAATATGAAAAACAACCGTATTTCATAGCTCATAATATTATGTTTAGTGTTATATTTAAAAGGAAATACACTGTATATAATAATACAATACTACATTTGTATTTAATTACATTCGAGTATGTCGATTTTTTTGATCGATTTCGAATATTATAAATTTAAAAAAAAAATATATAATTTAATATAGTAAGTGCTGGTGGTGAATACTATCTATATAGTTAATATATTATATATAAGAAACATTAAATGTGGATATTCCAATAAAACATTATGAGTTTCTATGTAATGTGTATCTATATACTATACTATGATATAAAATAATAGTTAATGGAAAACGAGTGTCTTAAGTATTTAGAGCTGATGTGTATGACGTGAAGCTGCAGACAAACGTCGAGTTACTCGAAATTATAAATATTAAATTTCCACCGTTTAAATGGTTTTTGTAAATAATTAAATATATTATACAACATAGATCGTATATAACAAATATATATATTTATAATATTATGTTATCGTAAGAGCTTAAGTGAAATTATTATATTGTCTGAAATTCGTCTCGCGACATATTTTTCATAATAGGTATAATATCGTATTCGTAACTCTTCAGTGCTCGTCACGTGTATATATACAGAGTGATCAGAATTTCGTGATACAAAAATTACGAGGATAACATTGAAAACGTATGTTATTTCCGTCATATTTTTAATATAAAATTCTTACTACCCCGTATATAAACTATGTATCATAATTTGTCTGGAGAGAAAAAAAATGTTTTTTTTAAATATTTCTCATTATTAAATGCTATTCCATATATTTTATTATTATAGACCCCCGAAAAAAACCATCCCTGCGGCAAATGCGATAATAATAATAATAATATATTGTACAATTTAAAAAGGGCGGTTAATTAAAGAGGCGGACAATATCTCCGTGAGATATTATATGAAATTTATTGGATTCTTTAATCAAAGAAAGATATATATATATATATGTGTGTGTACGTGCGGCATTATTATTATTATTATTATCATATTTTTTTAAATGTAATTGTGTCTTATTTTACTGATCAATAAATATCAGACAAAAATGTAATAAATGTTATATTTTTTATTGTTTTGTATATAGTAGGCTTATTACATTAATAAACGTTAAACGTGTGCAACAAATTATATACTAGTATACCGATTATCCTGATGAAATCAATTGGACAAGTATTATTTGCTAATAATTATGTCGTTAAAAAACAAATAGATTTATATGATATACACATATTGTAAATAGTAAAACAAAAACTAATGGGTTTCTGGCTATTTATTTATTTTTCACCTTTATTTTAGTTACTTTAATATGATTGTTAAGAGTTGTGTACGTAGTTACTTTTTTGAAATCGGGTGTGGTTTACCGATGCATGTTAAAATTATCAATTTTTAGATATATATATATATGTTGTTGGGATTTTTATTTAATGAATTTATATTTTTACATTGAAATAATGAATAATTTAATTACTTCATTATTTCGTGATTATTGTGATTTATTTTTATCATTTAATATAAGCATTATATTATAATAAAATATGCTTGTAAAGAATATAATTTTATTATATGATGAGACATTGGGTGTATTTTGAATAATTTTTTATATAATAAGTCAAAGAATAAAATAAAGTAATTAAACAAAGTAACAGAGTAACTTAACGTTTGTGAAGTTAGTCTTCTGACTTTATTCTACTGAATTATGACTGGTGCCAAATTTTAGTAACTTTTTAGCAACTAATTTCAGCTGGAATAAATATATTTATAACCGAATCCTTCATTACAAAAAATCAAATAAATGGATAAATAAAAAAATTAATTTTTCACAAAGAAGTATTCGTTGCAAATATTTTTTTTATTTCAGTTGCAATTAGTTGCTAAAATTTGGCAAAAATCCCAATTCGATAGGACAAATTCGGGTGGCTAACTTCACGGACGCATAAACTTAAGGTGAATTTAAAATTTATTGACTGGAGTGAGACTGGGACAATATGTTTTTTGTTAGAAAAATGTTACCCTTTTTATAAGATCTGTATTACCTAATAAATTGTGATCAGTTATTATCAAATGTCTAAACATACATACTGTTAATCATAATATATTTTAAAATAGATATATTTGTTTATTAATGTTAATGTTATAACAATATTTACATATTGTAATATTATGTGATATAAGATAATTATTATAATGTAATATAAATATTCTGATAATGTCTTGTTATTCTGGATATTATAATATTGATTTCAACAACTGCAATAATTTTGTTTACGTTACAATAAAACACGATATTATTAACGATTTTTGTAATATACACTAAGACGTTCAGTGAAATTAAATAATATACAACCATCGAAGAACGGGGCGCGATAATAAGTATTATATTCTATTTTATTCCGAAAATTAAATATTGAAAAACAAAATGCTTATACATTCATAACAATGCAACATTATGTTAAATTTGTTCCCACGCCGTTTCCGAGTATAACTTGGTATATACAGGTTCGATTATGTTCATTCGATATTTTTTGCGCATTTATGATTCTTCAGACTTTTTTCATTTCTTATGTCTATACAGGATGATCATGATTATTATGTTGGAAAAATTGTGGGAACAATTTATTTACGAGATCATAATAAACGTTTTTAATGTTATCTTCTTTTTTTTTTTTTAATTTCATTACCCGATCATTCTGTATAATAGTATGCAATCTGCACCACACCGCGCGATGTCAATTTAAACAGCATTGCAAAAATTCAATACTAAACGGCGTTTAACAATTATTTATTGCTTAGACGGTCACAAATTTCCACACCACTATTATATTACAGTAATTATGTATATTTTTAATAGTATTTTCATCATATTATTTTCACATACGCCTGAACTTCGTAAAATCTTATTTTTTTTAATATAAATTTAAATGAAATTTAAAACCATACTATAATGTTGTAATGTAAAAAAATAAATAAAATGCGTTTTTTCGCGCGTGAGTATATCAGTCATGAAATTAAAGTTTTTAAGTATTTCAATTTAAATTACAAATTCAGTTTCAAAATAATTGATTATTATATGTTATTCATAAACTTAGGTATATGATATTGAACAATCATTAGAAATTTAATCAAAAATTAATTATATTTTCTGTAACAACCCATTTTTCTGGCTTAACTGAAATAAACAAATAAAATAAGTATTCGGATTGGACCTAATTTATTATTATATTTAGGTTCTATGAAATATAAACAGAAATCGATTGTTTAATATAATATAGATTATTTTCATTGAATAATATACCTAATTAAATTTATAGATCAATATTATAATATTGAATACACGCTTAGAAAACTAGATATTTTATAGTCCCACTCAAAATATAAGAAATTTTGAAGTTATTGTTATGAATTGAAAACTTTATTCAATTAATTTTAGTTTTCATTTTATTTCACTAATTTTAACTGTAATAAAATGTCAAAGTTAATTTTATTTCAATTTCACACTCGATGAAAAATTTTGATTATTTGAAATTAATTTAAACGTTCTACACAATCAATTATGTATATGCGATACGTAGATTTTGCGTCGTTTTAGAATTGCTTATTGCAAGTAAATAAATATATTGTGTGGAGTGTGATATTATATTAGTTTAAGAATTTCATTCAAATAATATTATATACCTTTCGTTCAACGAGAAACCACATCACGTCACACCCTGATCTCAAATGTCTTGTCCGTAGATATGCGCGAAATCGGCATGTTCTCTCGTGGAACAGAATTAACTAAAATATTAATTTGATTCTAAATCCTATTTCTCATATCGTTCGTGAATATTATTATATGATTCGTATTTCATAGTTGTCGTCACGTGCGAATATATATTATTATATCCGCCGGAAATTGAATTGTATTAAATGTTCGTGCAATTTATACCATAGCATCAGACCGTGAAAAAAATTATATAAAACGGACGCGCGTTTTTTGGCTGTTGACTGGAGTGGCGGTTCGAGGGGAAATAATACGCATTCGCGGGTGTGACAAGCGCACGCATAACAGAATATAAAGAAAAACAATTGTCCGACAGAAGTATTGTGTGTAATATTTACAAATAATATCGATTGTCCGCGGTGCGATAAGCAATATATTTTTGGTCATCGCGTGAACCGTCGTGGAAATCGTGCGATCGAAATCGTTCTACGCTTTAATATATTATATAGATTCTGCTCTTTTTCCCGGCACATACTGTATGACTAAAGACAGAGAGAAGTAGTAAAAAAAAAAAACAGAAACTGAAATAACATTTTACAGAAAAATAATAATATACGAATATGCTGCGCGGAAGACACGCGACCGTGGACGAACATCGAGACCGGTCGCGCGGAAAACGTGTGTTCTCGCGAGCTCGTGTTTTCGAAAATAAAACGTACTATATTTTTACATTATTTTATTATTATTATTGTGATTATTATTATCATCGTCGTGTACGGTTTTCCACTCGAATGCGTCTTCTTATCATAAATATACACATAATATATTGTAATAATAATAATATATTATGCGTCGCGGTTGGAGCACGAGACTTGTGCACGATACGTACAAAACGCGTCCGGTGACGGTTTTCACGCGTTGTAATCGCGAACGATTGTGTGCATAAGTACAGAAGAGATTGTAACAATATCAGAGCGAGAGTACGACATTTTTCCACGTCGAAATGGCTCGTGTGGAAAACTTGCCAGCGCAGGACGTCCCATACGATATATAATATTAAAAATATGGGTAGTTTATAAAACCTTTGTAAATATTTAAGCCTTAGGCACCTAAATATATATTTTATTATATACATTATATTGTGTATTATATTTATTTTTAACCTATTATATTAGGTTAGTTTTAAACCAAGAATATATTGGTATACTTTTAGAAAATATCTTGTTTTATTTTCTTTTTCAAACCCTGAAATTATATTTTATACACTGTTTTATTGAAAATGGGTTTATAAAAATCGTCTTTTTATACCTATATGAGTAAAATATATTTCTGTATAATTCATCGATAGAATTAATACAACAGACAACACATTAAACTAGAACACTTATTTAGTTATAATATTTTCTAAACATATTCTGACTGGACAGATTAACTTTTCAATGATAGGAAACAATACTAATAGTAGGTTTCTACTTGAATAGTTTTAATTTTCACCGAAATTAATATTTTTTATAAAATTGTGATACCTTATCGTTATTTATTATACTATAAAATTATAAATAACTTTTACAATCGAAAAGTTACAATACTTAATGACTGTTTATTTGAGGAAGAATGATATTTTGCAATTATTTACTAGGTATAAATTATACAGTGAACCTATAAATGAAGGTGTATCATACAAGGAACTCTTTTGATCCAATGGTTTCAAACCATTGTCTTATTTGTTTTCAAAATAAAAATGCATTCGTTGAACCGGATATGACGCATAGCGGTAACGTTATTCTCGTTAAAAAAAACGTTATTAAAAAAAAATTAACTATTTCCATATTACTTATTCGTTAGTATATTATTCGATATTTATTCGGTTATTTATTTAGTGGATCACGTATACACGATGATCATAAATGTATGTTATACGTATAATCAAAACGTGTTAAGGATTGTCTATGAATCCTATTAGCTTCCAAAAAAATTTATATTTCCGATCGCATCTTATTATTTGAATTAGCCATTACAATATTCTATTCGATTTCAACGTTTTCACTTAAACGCTGTTCAAAAGTCTTTCGTGAACTTAGGCACGTCTCATATTATAGTCATATTTGATATTTAAATTATTTTTATAAATCGTTAATTGTATACTGATATAAGTATACATATTATTAATGATAAATTAATGTGCATTAATAATTAAATACCTAGTTAAAGTTAAGTTATGTTTTTTAATTATTAACTTTTAACCTAATATTATAATATTATATTCATTCAACTTTTAACACTTTTAAATAAAATAAATTAAAAGTAATTTTTAATCATTTTTAGAATAACTTAAATTGATGACTTAAAAAATTAGATAACTTGTACAGCCTCGCGTATTGTATTTTCTCCGTTTATTTACAATAACTTAGGTATACTTATTCGACGCGTTAATTTATACGTTTATTTTATCCTAATTTCGCTGCCGCTATTGTTTAATACTCGAATATGATAATACTCGTATTATCTCTGTCGTGTAATAATATAATATGAACGTATATATTATATAATACCTATCTATATGTATATTGTAGTTTTAATCATATACATGCCTAATACGGTGCATTCGTAGAGCTAAATGATGTTTTATTAAAAAAAAAACAACATACATACCTCTTTGTACCTCGTCAATTGTTGTTAATATTATATTATAGGCTATTGTAATAATATGTTATTTTAAACGTATATTATAACATCATTAGAATATAATATCGTACCGACTTAAAATAATAACACGTTGTTTAAACGATAGAAGAAAAGGAAAAAAAAATCAGTATAGAATTTGTCTGCCTCACTCGCGTTCTCTGCTGCGTTTCGGTATTATTATTGTCGTTATGTTCAAAATACTACGCATAGTCTAGGGTTGCTATATAATTTATCTACTTAATTTATTATATTATTTTAATGTTCGATTGAATCTGATCACAACATTGAAATCTGGCTTTATATTATAGTAATATACATTGATTTCCACCACAATAACATTATGTTTTATAGGAAAACTAACTTTCAATTCTTTGTATGTTTTATCCTTTAAATTTATCGATTAGATATAATTTAATAATTATAATACGTAAAATCTATACTATTATTTATCTGACCATGAAATTATATATATTGTTTGTATTAAATTATTAAGTGTATGCAATTTATTTCATTAATTATTCCCGTGTGGATAAAATGTATACTTAACCAATAATTATTATCGTTCGCTGTTTTTCAATATAATTACTATTACGTCTAACATATAGACGATGAGTACATGTTGACAGAAAGTAAGGCAGAATTATAATAAATATACTCGTACCGTATTGGAATACAAAAGGAATTTGTTAAAGGATTAAAAATTGAACAACTTTAACAATATTAATATTATGTAGTATACTAGTACCTATGTACCTTTTAAACATATTATAATCATATGTTGGCATAACAATTATATTTTTATATTACTATACTTGACTACGTCGTATTTTTTTTATTTCAAGGGTTTGACATTAAATGTATTTATGGTAATTACCAATTCATTGCATACAGGGGATATAATTCAAGGTAGAAATGATAATGTTCACCACATTATGCATTTACATATTTATCATTATTATTATATTAATCTCACTAATAATACGAGCATCGTTCCTTTAGTTTCACGTTAGACTATAGGCGGCAAACGAATAAAAAGATGAAAATTCATATTAAAAACAATAAAGCACACGATAATAATTTATAATAACGTAACGTGAGATTCGTTATTTTACTCTAATGTAAGTAATAAAAATGTAATAAATATATATTCTATATACTCGTTGGAACGTGTGTATTTCTTTTCGTTCTGACGAAATTATGATGTGTCACGAGAGTATCATAAGTTTTACATTGGTATTATTTAAAAAAAAAAAATACTAATAATACAAATACACCGAGTATGCAATATAAAATATAGTTCAAGATATGTGAAGTGATACTAAAGACAATATTTATTTTTTGTACAATATTTTGTTCCTAATGTTTTTTGCGAACTACTACCACAGTATCTATTGTTTTATAGTGTATTTTATGTTTATTATAATGTCAGTAGGCAAAATTGTAATTTTTTATAAATTAGTTGATCGGTAAAATGTAAATATATGTTATACAATTTTTATAAATAACATGATTTATTAAATTTAATATTTTTAGTCGTATAATTCTCGAAACCTAGCAAGAAAGCATCAAAAATTGTATTTATATTTTCTTTCATCGGATATTTTTAATTTGGGAAATTGTGCTTAAATACTAATTTAATGTAAACAAAATAAGACTTGATTCACTAACGAAATCGTATAAATTATAATTCGTTGCACAACGCAAACAAATTATTACGCTTAAGTAAACGATGGTCCTTGATAATATTATTTAATAGGAAAAATTTAGAATTTAAATAATTTCTTATTCATCAATGGAAATGAAAATGGAAAAATATCTTTACTTTTTGGGTTTTCTGTATAGTAATAATATAGTTATGAATGAAATTGTATTCAATCGATTGATTGAAGTAAAAAATGAGTATTTTCCGCACGTCATTCATATCAAAATACTTGATATACAGCTTTTTAATATTATACAGTATTTGTACCATATATATATACCTATATAATATTATACCAGTATATTTATATTTCTTTATTTTTTATTTTTTTTTATCAAAAGTAATACACTTTTTAGTATTTTATGTGTATAAAATAATACACAATTTCACATATTTTTCTATTTACCATCGTCTCTGACTTATATAATAACACAAACACACGATTTTCTGCGTACGAACGTCATCTTGATCATATGAAAAATAAATATTTAGTTTTCATTGTCACACAATAATAATATTGTGTTTTACTATATGACTGTCGAAAGTCGTAATGAAAAATATGGAAGTAAAGTCATTAGTATAGATGTATAGATACTATTTTACATTATTTTATTAATAACTAAGAATGATCATGACGTCTTAAAATCAAATACATTATTTTCTATTCATTCAAAACAGGAAGTTTTCTTTTAATAAAATTACATAGTATAATCAATAGAATAAAATTTAAACGGTATTGTAGGATAAAACTAGTTTCCTTAGTTTTCATTCCTGCAGATATTCACTTAAACTGATGATCTTTTTGTTTTCCACAAACGGTCGCACTTGACATTTCTACCACACAAACTTGTGATGAAGTAAAAAATTTCATCAGGTTAATGGATTTACTTGGACTTAATTTTGTATACATAAAATAAAAATAATAAAAAATAGGCAAGACGAGTTCCGGTAAAAATAATTTATTTCCAACTACTTTGTGGTATATTTCTTAAATGAATTATGAATTATGAATAATGAATAATATATTCAATAATAAATAATATAAATATTTTTCTCTTCAATTTTTATTATAGCTTTACTTATAAGAGTATAGTTTGTGTTTGTGTTATTACTTATTTATTTTTTAATTATATAAATACAATAAATGTAATAATATTATGTAAACAGTCTTTTATTCTTGTTAAGATTAATTTCTCATAGGTATTTTTATTTCAATTAATTTTTATGACTTTTGATTTTGATTTTCTTATGAACTCAATATAATTATAAAAATCAAATAAAAAAAATTTTCTTTTTCTGTAACTTTAAGTACAATTTATAAAGTTTTCCAAATTATGTAAGATGCATTATATTGTATGTTTGAAAAAACGATAATATAATATCTCTACCAACATATTTATGTAATCAATATTTACTAGATATGCTTTTTTTTTTTTTAATATAGCAGTTTAGTTTTAATTTCGAGTGTTTAAAAAAAAAAAAAAAAAAAAAAAACAATTCTGCACTTCAAATAATATGGCGTACATTTTATTATTACCAGAAAAAATTAAAATATTTATTTTAAATTGAATTAAATTATAGTATAATATGGGCATCTGTTTGGAATCGTAGCTAAGAATAGTAGTAACAACTATTATGGGTATTTAATTAATAAATTTAATTTTCACTATGACACTCAATAAACTGTTGTAATAATTTAATACTTAGACGTTAGCGACCGTGAAAAATAAAATGGAATATTTATATACTTATTATAGTTATGTGTGATTTTTAAAGAAAAAAAATTATTTATGTTCGCATATTTCTGATTTATTTCAAGCACACATATTATTATGATATAGGTAGCAAGAAAGAAAAATATCCTGTTTATATCATACCCTGAACAGAATTGTACATTCTATCTATTTCGCGAACGCGTATATTATATTATTGTAATAATATAATAGATATTATAAAGACCTGCGAAATTCTATTTAAAAAGAACCCCATTATAATCCCTATATCGACATGATACTCTCTCGGTGGTCACGGGATCAGCCGTCGCCTGTGACTTTTACACCTATATACGACCCCAGCTCACATCTCTTTGGCGAATATTCGATTTTTTGACATAATAATATTATATTTTTTGCCCGTATTCGAGCGAAGGTGCTCCTTTGACATCCGCCATCGCGTATACAGGACGATCATATAATTACCAAGTATCATAAAAATAATGGAAATATAAACATACATTTATACAATATGTTCCAGTATAAACTCTCCACGGTTTTCGTGACGTGACATTTTAAATCACACTGTATAACGTATCCGTGTGATGTTATTCCGTACATACAAATATGTATACAATAATCGACGGCGAAACGACGACTGTATAGTTATTGAAATGTCAAAAAAAGGAGCATTGATTGACAGTGCCATTATATTATCGCTACGATTGTTTCTCTGCTTTACCCAAAGCTGACGGATACGCGTACCCTTCTGAATGGTATAAAACTCGAAAAATCCACACAAACACCATAATAATATAATATAAAATGATTGTATATAAATGTTTGAATATGTGTGTTTACACACGTGTATCGTCCGGTGACAATACGATGACTTTGGGGTCCAGTGGTGCGTTTTTTCTCTCATCGTTTCACGCTAGACTTGAGCACATCGGTCCACAATCATTTTCAGAAAATAGCTATTATAATAGGTCCTATATTCAACAATAACGTCTATATAAAGATTAATCGTATTATATTAATAAATAATAATAAAAATGAATTGAAAATATACGAAACGATTGACGAGATCAATTTGATCAGAAGCGTTTACCATAAGACAGAATGGAATATAATATACGAGGTGAAAAATAATACATAAGTTATTCTAAAATTATTTGAAAACGATACTACTGTTTTTCCGTAAAATTATTTCTGAGATCATAATTATATGTAACTGAACAATCTGTTTCGGGGTGTTCCGGCGATTAAAATTGATCGTTTTAAGGAATTATTTTATAGACGATTTATATATTATTTTGCTAAAACTGTGTGAGACTATAATAATATATTATTATAATATTATGTTTGACCACAGGTGGGTATAATAATTATTTGTCATACTTCCCTTACATTTTATAACAACCTAATCATATATTATTATATTATAATCGTATAGTCTGAAATATATCGATTAGACGTAAAATAAGTTAGTTCAAAATTGTTCTTCCATTTTTTTTTTTTTTTAAATTAAAACATTAAAAGCGGCAGACGTTTATAAAATGTATCTATCCGGACCGGTTCTGATATTCTGATGGCATATACGAATCATAGTATTTTATAATACAGACGTTAGAAAATAAAAACTGAAGCTCGGTTTTTGTACATAATATTTTAAAGCATTTATCGAAAAAAACCAGACGAAATAATTATCGTTGGTTTCCATAAATAGGAGAAAGTCATTAAAGGTATTAATTAGCGTCCCACGCACCAAAATACTATAATCTAATTTATCAGTGTTGTTATATACACGACGACGAGTTATTTAACGCTGTCAATTATTAATAATGTTTATTAAAAACTTTAATACGATTGAAAATCGTTTCGAATCATATACGAAATATTCACTTCATCATTGATATTATTTAATTTTGCGCAATATATTTTACGAGTATACTAATTATCGTAATAATAAATTATTATCATACGAGAAACGAGACGAGCTATGTTTAATTTCCAAAAAATAATAGGTAGCTTAATATTTATTATAATATTATACTCGTATATTATCCTGCAATCCTGTATGTTTTGTCGACATGCGGGTTATCATTTTACAAAAGTTTTATAACTATATGAAGGAAATATCTGAAATCCGATATCGAATCGACATTGTTAATATTAGTATTATTAATGTCATTTCTATAGTACACACATTTTTAGAGTTTTAGTTATAATACAAATCAGTATGATAGAGTCTAATCGCGATCGCACTGCTCGGTGATTGAGTTTTAAATCAAATATAATCAACGTTGAAGTGAACACTTTCGAGAGAACCGGAGCAGAAGAAAACACGATTACCGCGTGGGCACAAACTGCACAATCTAACGACGTATTTATATACATACCTATATATTATTTACAGTGTCCTCCCGTCGGGATATATACTACGTAATATAATAATGTAATTTATAATATGGGGTTGTCGGGGACCGTGTATTGATTCCAAACGATACGGACATATTTTTTTTTATTTGCTTAAGTAATTAGACTTGGATATACCAAACCCGAAAGTATTGCGATTCGATGACTAAAACTACATAATGTAGAGTAGTCCTTAATTTTATAGAATAAAAAATAAAAACAATAATATTTGTATTGTGCCCGTTACATACTATATAAAAAAAAATTGAATTTGTATTAAATGTTGATCATAATATTTATTACTTACCTTATTTCTACAACACATACAAGGATTAAAATACCCAAAATTAATATATTTATAGTTTTTTGATATCAATTTAAAATCTGTTGCACTTATTGTAGCTATTAGCAAACAAGTATTTAATTACTATTAAAATTTCGTTCGTAAATATATATTGATATAATGTATTGTAAGTCAATTGTTTTCTAAGGTAAATAATAAAATAATGTACAATTTAATACGAAAATTAAATTTTCTAAAATTGATTATAGTACATATTATTATAATTTATAATGTAGTATATTATACATAGTAAACCAAAAACAATTGATTTTTAATAACGATAAAAATATTCGGCTCGTAAGTATAATGATCCTTTTCAACTGCACTCGTACATGTTTATTTTTCATTTTCATTTTGTATATAATAATTTATTGATCGATTATCCGAAAGACTAAAAAGTAAAAAAAAAAAAAAAAACAGAAATAATCACCCGTTTCGTCGGATCACCCCCGACGACAATAATAGTCCGAAAAACTTTGTTCCGGAGATGTTTATAGTGCTGCAGAATTGAGTCGGTACCAATTAAAAAATAAAAAAGACAATAGACGCATGCATTTATACACATTCTGTACGTACAATAAGTATACAAAATACTTTTATATTATACATATTATTATTGTTGTCGTTTACCTACGTGCATGCGATTACGTCACTGAAAGAGAATTATATTTATATAAATTATGTACCGAATGTAAATGCAACGAATGTATTGTTTTACATGATTTTATACCTAGGTATAGTAATAATACAGGCAAAAAAAAATATATCAAACTATAAGTATACCTGTAGTAACTGCTATCAGACGCGAAAACGAAGGGCGACCCGTTTCGTCCGAGCTTGACCAAAGAAGGATTGGTTCCTCAATTATTTTTGTTATTATTACAGCTTCTGTCTACTACGATACGCGATGTCTTATAATTATCGTCATCATCATCATCATCGATGCGTAATATAATATAATCGAAATGTTCGGGTGCAGAAATACTATGGGAAAAAAGAAGGAGGAAACCTCTGGGTAAGAAAATTCTCGTAGTCTGTGTAATATAATAATAATAATATTATTATATTTTATACCGTTGTATGCGCGCATTATAAACGAGAATGACTTTTGATATTCAAATGAAGGAATTTCGATGTTTGAGAATTAGAGAGTTATATCGCACGGGCGTTATTTCAATCGTTTGCGACCGAAAACAATTTATTGTTATCCCATCGCGTTCGCAATAAATAATAAATTATATTATGCGGTGTGATTCATTCAATTTTTATGACGTTTATTATAATATTATATTGTTGAACTTCTTTTTTCTCTTGCACAATTTAAGTACGCATTAATATTATGTATATTTTTATGTTACTGGTACGAACTTTTTTTTTTCAAACAAAAACTATATCAATACCATTTTTTATTTACAAATAATTTTTTCTTAAAAGTCATTCTAACAATGGTTCATTCTATGTTCTCTGTATGTACGCCTGTACATCTCTGTATATTACACTTAGTAATATTTACTCAAAAACAGAACTATATTATACTTGTAAAACATTTATTTACTTAATTGTATTGTTCGTTATATTTTTCAAAGTAGTAATTAAAAATAGGAACAATTTATATTTGTTTCGCCAATAGTGTTTAAAGTTATATTTTTTCATAGTGATAAATTCATAATCGACCTAATTATGTTTTATATAAACATTTGTCTAAAGTTCTTATATCAATAATAATAAAAAAGCATAGAAATTACTAATTTGTAGAAAAAGGTTAATTAATAGAATTAATAAATATTATATAACTGTAGAATATAATTGAGTGACTTGAGTTTTGATCATTGGACATATAAGTATACATAATTTTATTAAAAATATACATACTCAGGAAAACAAAAATATAATACGGTGAACATGTTTGGTGAATCTATTATATTATCGAGAACTCTTACTATGTTTATTTTTTCTATATTTTGTAGTTTTTTGTGTTTCTAGTCGGATCTCGGTTATATGTTCTGCGCACATACTTAAAATACCTGCTGCAGCTGTCTGATATAAAATACAATTAAAGGGTTGTTGTTTAAACAACAGCCTATTATTATATACAAAAAACAAAAAAAGGTTTAACCGTAAACAAATAAACTGGTTTAAGTATACACATATACATAGGTATTTATTTATAATGTTTGCCCCTAGACCGTTTACAAGATAACAAGCAATAATCTTAAAACATATAATATATGCATGTTAAATAATCCTTAAATTGACCCTTTCTTTATCTATAAACAATGGTGAATGTGTTTTAAATGTAAATTTAATTTTGTATTTTTGGCATAATTAAATTTTTTAAATATTAAATTCGAGTGAAAATTAAATATTTTTAATATCAGAATTTATATTATTATTATAATTATACTTTTTTATTTATAAGTTATTGTAATTATACTAAATTTAAATTCAATACATATTAAAAGTAAAAAGTATACATTCAAATCTACAAAAAATATAGTCTAACAATAATTAATAAAGTATAATCATATATTAATAATAACTAATAAATCGTTATGATATATATCATATATGTATACAAGAATTATACAATATAATTGATTTATTATTAAATAATAAGGCCATAAACATAAATCCTATTCAAATTATAACGAACATGATTATTCCTTTTTGATATAAACCTAAATTGTCAAAACCCACGTGAAATTCAAATTTACAAAGCTATAAATGTTTTGAATATAAAATTTGATCATAAAACATCGCGTGGAAGTGTTAAAATAATAATAAAAACACAACACATAGTAAAACCAATATGACTTTTTTTGTTATTCTCCTTGGAATATAAAATATTATTTGATTGAAAAAGACAATAAAATAAATATCTGTTTTCACACGAATATGAAGATCTCATCTTACACATCCAATAAACACTATCACATAAAATACTTGTGACATTTCAGAAGCAATTTAAAAGTCTCACGACCATTTTTTTTCATTGAAACACCAAAATGAATAACAATGTTTAGTGTTGCATATCACACAACAATTTTTTGAATCATATCACGTTAACAACGTATTTATAAATAGTACATAGTGAATTCTAAGGAATAAAGGTGAGAGTTTGTTCAACACGTTATTCAAAAGTATTAAAACCCTTTTGATCTAATTGTTTTTGTTATAATTTCATTTATTTCCTTTATTTATCGGTTATCGATAATTTTAACAATTATTATTAATTATATAAATGTATATATTGCAAAAAATAAAGTTTAGTATATACAATAATGTAATATGGGATTATCGGGTAGTATATATTAATTCCAAATGATACAGCCATATTTTTTTTGTTTGCCAAAGTAATTATATATAGGTACCTATCTCAAAGTATTGCAATTTCCTTTATGACACAATGCAATAACTTCGGATTAAGACTTCTAAACCATATATGACGATAGACTTCACTAAAAGTAAATCGCCAAATTTATTGTAATTTTAAATAGATACTTATAGGTATTTATTTTAAAATTACCAGAATTATAAAACATTTTGTTTTATGTAAAAGTAATAACTATTTTTTAAGTATCTATATAAACAAAATGTATAGACATTATATCATTAAGCATTTTTAAATTTTAATATGATTTAGATGTTTCAAACAAGCTAAATTTAAATTATTAGTATTATATAATAGGTATACAATAATTATCAAATTTAAACGTATAAATCGAAATCATTCGTCAAAATTCAAACATTTAAGTAGATATATGAAAATGTCTACAAAAGGATGTATTCATTATCATTTCGTTGAACATCGAGAATTTAACTGACGTATAAATAAATATTATAATACAATTAGGTAATACTCGTACAGTGTGCGAAAAGCCGTAAAAGCTCGAGGTCGAAATAAACATCATTTTTCCACAATCTGCAGCTTATGTGTAAACTTAAAACACCTGTCGAATGTTATACGATAATATGCGAGTACCTACCTATCTCCGAAAGACAAATATTGATATGATCGCGTCGCTATGTAATATGTTGTGGCGGCTGTAAAATCCTTCGGCACCAGTGGGTACAGATTATTATTATTATTATTAGTATTATTATTAAAATTAGCCCTCTCTGGCTATCGTTCTCACCGATCCATGATATTTAATATAGGTATATATAAATACGATTTACCGTGGTCCATGATATTATCTCAAAGCTGAATGAAACCATCTCGAACACGACCGCGGTATACAATAATATATTCTATAGTATCGCCTCCGAGAGGGTTATGTCACAGAAGTCGACCTTTTCTGTCTGTCTACGGTCTGTCTGTCTGTCTCACTCTCTCTCACTCTATCGACATCGAAAAAATATTATATAATCGACACGACACACCATTATAAACGACTATAACAATACGCGCGCGCTCGCACAATAATATACGCCGTCATGGCGGTCGACAGACATCAGCTGTCTGCGATCGAAGTGTTCAGAAAACCGTTTATGTTTAAATATATTATTATTACTTATACCGCATTTTATACTTGTATATTGTTACCTATAACAAACCGCCATTCGTGTATAATACAAAACATAGTACATAAATACATAATCCTTTCGCCCACGCCGGGATGATTTCTCGAGGTACATCGATATAGATAAGTCCTCCGATAACGGACTTAAATATCGAAAAATGTTATTGTGTTATTGGTAGGCTCTTAGCAGATATGTTACTCGACCCTTTAACTCTATGTAAAAGTTAACCCCTATACGAGCCTACGCCCAAGCAGATGTTTCCGATATTATAAAATTTTAATTTTCATTAAATATCATTAGAAAATACTACGATGCACTCAAGACGATAGATTTGGCTAATAATACTTTTATTAGATATTAATAGTTTGTAGGTGACTACTAGGTACACTCGTTTGAGTGAAGCTAATATTATTGTAAAATACGTTAGTTCAATAATATTAAACACTATGATACATTGATATGTATAAACACTTATTTAAAGATATCACTTTATTTTAAATAAAATCGACACCATAGATTTACATAAATTTAATAGTATTTTTAATTATTAATTTAACGTCTAAAATAAAAACAAGTTTGAATAGATTTAATCATTCTTGTTCTTCTACTTCGTCTTACCACCTAACAATATGGGGTCGGTCACCCTAGTTCTACACTCTATAGATTTCGATTACTTATATCTCGTCCATTCATACCAGCTATCTTTATATCACTCTCAATTCCATCTATTCACCTCTTCTTTGATCTTCCTCTTCACTGTTACCTTCAACATCCATAACAACTCTCACTACCTATGAATCTCATTTCTCTTCATAACATGCCTAAATAATCGTAGCCTATTCTCTCATTTTCTCCTTAGCAACAACTATACTTCTTCTTATGTATGCATCCCTTATTCTATTCGCTCTAGTCATTATACTCATCCATCTTAGCATTCTAATCTCTATTAGACTTATGTCTTTTATTAGTTTAATATATTTTCTTAGTACTTCCTTATTCCTCAATGTGCATTCTAGAACTACTCTTGGAACTCATTTAAATATTGATACCAAATACTTTTAAAAATTATATCACCAGAGTCTAGTGTCATATATATTATTATATATAGTGTCATATAAAGATCATAAGCGAAACTTGACACTTTTAATAGAACAGACCGAACATTTTAAAAATCATTTCCATCAAAGGAAATAATTCTATTACATACAATATTATAGTGGATATTAGTGTAACAATTGTTATATCATTATTAAAGTTATAATATTATACTAGTTGACTAGACATTAAGTTTCCCTCCAGTCCATATTACCAACTATTGTGAGGCCAATGACCAGCAGCAAATATGTAAAGGATGGCAGTTCATCGTGAATATCTTTAAGGGACTCCGTCGCGACACAGACACTTTTAACATCTTATGTCCGTAAGTCCAATATATAAATTAAATTTTAATTATAAAAGTTGAATCAATCTTCATTTATTTGTAATATTAAGATTCTCGCATAAATCTTCCTAATTGTGGTAAAATATATTCAAAGGACCAGAAAAACTTCCTGAATATATTATATCTAACTGGTCATCCGACCACATTACATAATCACACATAACATTAATGATATTACCTACTCATAAACAGAATACTGTACCTATTTTCTAGGCAGACATTAAGTTCTTATTTTAAATAAAAATTATTTAAAAATTAATTGTTACTATTTTATAATATTCATTCTCGCACAGGCTATGAACTGATGATTGGTATAACCCATATCTTGTCTCTGTGGATATATCCTGATAGAATATTAATATTACACTTACGACACTCTGAAAATTTACTATTCTCGAATAATTCGTAACGATGTTATTGAAACTAAAATTTAAACTGCATCAGATAATAATAATATGTTGGACACCAATATACCATAGATATTAGTATATTAACCATACATAATTATCCAGAAACTATATGCAATAGCGATAACTATTTTCTGCTAGGTATGTAACAGTGTGGTGAGAATCGATTTTTTGAAAACAAATCGTTACTAAAAATACCAGAAAATCACTAAAAGTTGCCTATCAATGATGAGAATGTCACTTCCTTGGTCGCCAATTAAAATTCTTTAATCAATTTCACTTTCTCGAGAGAATAAAAGGCGGTTTTCCGTCGTCATTGTATAATAATAATATACTATGTAGTATTTTAAAAGGAAAAGTATAACAATATTAATACGATATTGATTATTATAATAATAGTATATTGATATAAAAGGCACACGGATCAAGAAACGAATGTTTTTGTTCGACAAATGATTTATTTTTTTGCTAATAATAAAATACCAAGTACCTAATTTAGTAAAACTATTTCTGATAAGGTGTATATATGTTATATTTTTAAAGTGCTACAACCGCCAATATAATCTACGTTTGTGGTAGTTAACTATAATAATTGTACGCAAAAATAATAAATGATATATAAAATAACACTTGTTTATATTTTATTTATTCAGAATGAAGTAGAATGCATCAAAAAGTATATTATTACGCTGATATTAAAAAAATTATATTATTATATACCTATACAAACAAAATAAATAAACATTCAAGACGTAAACGTCATAATGTTTTGCGCTCAATAATATCTGCCCAAGTTATAATATATAATAAATTAGAATATTATGTGCATAATCATAAATGTAAAACACGTTGACGTAATATTTTATTTAAGTCTGAAGCTTAATTTTATTAGTATATTATTTAAATAACATTAGCTTCGCATACTAATAACGTAAGAATAAATCAAAATAATCATTTTCGAAAAGATTTTTTTAATATCAAAATATTACTTATTATATTTCTACTGTGTGTCTAACCTAATCTAACATAAACTTCTAAAAAATATTAATTGTTATTAATATCTTTATGTTTAACAATTTTTTTGAAAATAAATAATTTTAACATCTTTTCTGCATTATATTATGTTATACTATTTTCTAACACATCAAAATTGCGATTTACAGAAATCATTTTGCCTTAAAATTCGTTCTTTTTTTCAAGTTATTATTACTTTTCATTATTAGGTATTATTTTTTTATTCTTCTTACTCAGTAAGCATAGCATTAACCTGGTTCAGAAATATATCTAGCATTACCCAAAATATATTATTATCTTGTCATTCGAATATATTAATTTGGTGTTCAGTAAACGAATTTTTCAAGCGAATCTTGATACAATAATTGGTTAAAATTCGTTTGTCGTATACGTATAATTCGTCGGTAGATTGATAATGAAAAGATTCTAAAAATCTATAAAATAATATTCATTTCTTAAGTAGGTATTATTATGTCCTGTGTTATTAGATTACAGTTAAAAACAATGTGTTCCATAAAACATTTTATCACATTTAAATTAAACCAATAAAAATTCCTTTCGACACACTTGTTTCAAGTTTAAAATTAGATTTCATCCGCTAAGATGATTATTAATTATTTTAACAAGACTAGATTAATTTTTCCGGCGATATTCTGTTACGTATAATATTTTAATTTTTTAAGATTACTGTCAACGCTATATTGGCTAAATTTGAAATGTCAATATTTTGCCGGTTAATCTTAAATGTTAATTTGTATGGCGGTATATATTAAAATACTGCTTTGCTATCGTTGTTACAGATAATACCTTCTTATAGTGTCATAGTGACAATTAATGCTTTGAAGTTTCATTGTCTTTTATCTGACAATTTCCAATTTTGAATAACATTTGTCGCATAGAAATTCGTTGTGTCTTATAAAACGTCCAAATAGTTTGGATTTTCTAGAGACTATGGTTTGGATGATTTCTAGTTTTTAATTTAATTAGGATAATATAATAAGTTGTTCATTTGTTTTCTCGCTATTCGAAAGGCTTGCTCTTGTAATAAATCTTCTCCAAAACCACATTACAGTAGAAAGTAATCTATTCACAAACAAAATTCAGTAGGTACGCTATAAACAAACGTTTTTAAGGATTTATTTCTTGTGTTGATTGAATGGTTTTAAGTTTACTATAGTAAGTTCTATTTTATTTGAAAGCTTAATGCTAAGGTTATTTTTTTTTTAATGTCCTTGGTATCTTTTTCTCTTTCATTTAACCGCTTAAATATAAAAAAATGTTGTCATACTCTATGAATTTATGTAATGATTTCCAGTATATAAAGATATTTTTAATCGAAACATCGCCTAAATTACTCAGTATACGATCTATCAGGATTAAAACTTATAAATTATTGTAGCATGTAGATATAATATTATATTATACGTATAAATGTATAATAAATTAATAATTAATGATACAACGTCAAATAAAAATATTACAGGCGTCGTTGGTTATTACTAAATTCGATAGAATTCCTTAGGTCTTGTACTATAATATCGTATCGATATTGATTTTATTCGAATCTTTATCCATTGTGTACGTTGTTAGTATATGTTTATCATATTATTGTAGCCGAAACATCATGTTTTTTTAAATTTTTTTATTTAATATAATGTGAAATGGGTGTGTGAATAAGTATATAGGTATACGGAGTGATCGACAGTTTGTGTTAAAAGACGATGGGAATTAAATACATTTTTGATGTTATCTCCACCGTTTTCGTAAAACAAATTTCCAATCATTCTGTACACTACAGTCACCCAGCGTGTTTGAAAAAAATAATAATAATACCGCAAACACACGGAATTTCTATTTAAAATTATTATCGTCACCGGGTGTGAGAAAATATTATATATAGAAATATTCAAAGTGCTTTGGAATATTATATACGATTTGGCCATCCCATACCGCCTCCGAATCACTTAAGCCTCCCCCGGCCGACTCCGATTCCGAACCGCATGCTGGGCTGACTGATTGGAACACGGCATCGGTATTACAATTTACATTATATGATGTTATAACTACAACACGTATAATTTATATAGAATATTATATAGTTTAACGTGTATTTATATTATATAGATGTGTACCTGTAATACGTTCGATGCTGTTTGTAACCCTTACCATGTTTACCGCGCGCCAAACAAAAAGATCGACGAGAATAATATTATAGTTTTCTTATTTGAATTAGTTTTCATCTTTCAGCTGTTTATTAGTTCCCCTATACTTTGGTACTTTAATAGGTAGCTACTTACCGGTTTTGTATAATAATATTGTAATAAATCACGTGCCACTGTAATATATATAACGTATCTATATTATAATGTATACTATCACACATTATTCTCTTACACTCAATTAATATTTTGGCGTTCTTTTCATACACAACAGTGTTATTATTATTAATTGTTTTCTTTAATTTTAACTAACCTAACCGTCGAAACGATGCACCGATGCACTGCGAAATGTACCGTCATGTTTGTTATTATAAAATTGCATATTATTAAAATACCTACTCGCACCTAACCACTGCAATATTCGATCATTAAAATGTACTTATATGCTGCGATCGTCATCGGAACTAGAATTTCAAATAGCGTTTGGCAAAATCGCAAAAATAAATTATAAAAATAATAAATGTACCTATATAATTTATTATACACGTTAACTATCGAGGTATTTACGAGCTCGAAACAGTAGATTATAATTTATAAACTTACAGATTGGAAATAATTGTTTAAATGGAATTATTATTATCAGTAGTTTGTTGTTAGTAGATCCTGCTATGTATAGCTTAAACATTTTGTACATAAAAACTTGGCATGATAATTTATATACGTATGTCCAAACTAGAATAAGGAATTGTTTGAATAAATTGAAACGATATTTATCCCGTTTAAAATAATTTTGCGTACCTACGAAGACGTATGAATAAAATACAAAATCAACATTCCTATATAGAATTATATACAATTTATACTCTATCGGTATTGTAGTTTGGAAAACTGCAGAAATCAATATTCATGATTCATGTTATACAAATAAATAATATAATGTTAATATTCAATTCAATTTTATTTATTTTATTTTTTTTATTATCAAATAATTATATACCAAGTAAATACCGAGTAAATTAAGGTTAAATGATTTATTTTAATTAGAAAATATTTACGTTCTGTATACAATAATAATTCCATTATTAGTAAAAATTTTGTAATATGTTTTTACTAGAACATTATGATAATAACGTGATAAAAGAAGATGTCAAGTAACACCACTTCATGAAACCAAACTAATTTTATGATAATCTAAGATTCTCTTCTATAAAGGATATTTCTTGTCCAGTTTCTTTTAAGACGACATAATAGATTAGAATTAGAGAGGTTATGGATGTTGAAAACTAAGGGATTTAGGTAATTATGTATATTACTACGGAATTTTCGCAACAAACGGAAGCAAGTTTAAAATGTTTGAATTTTTAAGTTCTTGTGATGTTACTACCTGTAATTATAATTAATAACCGTAGGTTAGTTGACTGGACTTAAGTAGAATATTTTTATTGTATTTTTTCGCTGTACCCAAATAGTTTTTTTTAATTTCATTAATTTTAGAAATTTATAATTGTTTTTTTATAGACTCGATTAAAAAATCAAGTCTGCCTACGCTTTATGCTATAGGCCGTAATTCCTCGTATTATTAAACGATAGTGATTTAGAGCAATTTGATTTCAAAATTATTTGACATCCTGTAGATATTATATTATTATGCTTTATGAATATATACACTGTATATGTATAAGTCAATTTTAATTGACTAAATATTATTATTTCATGCAATTTTTGATCATTCTCGTTTATTTTTATCGAACAACTGCGATGCGCAAATATCTATGTAAATAATATAAAGTCGTTGGAGCTCACGTATATTTTTATAATAAATATATGTATACAGAATGGTTATTTTATTTTACTTTACTAATATTCTTAGTCGATGAATTATTCGTATTATTTTAAAATATTTTACATCTATTATAAGTGTACTTATTGATTAAATTACCCTGAAAAATGAAATTTAAATGATTATATGCCTAACTAAACTTCAGTTGGTGTTAGTGTAGTACGATGTAATAAATCAACCTGTATTTACCTATACTATTTTCGTATATTACACAAACAACAGATATACATATAATTAATATTGTTTTCTTTTTTTCATTACAAATAATATTATGTACAATTAATGTATACAATAAGGTGTTCAAAACGTATGAAATATCGCGATTTTCGGCCACCTCTAAAGAGAAAAATGTTAAATTTTCAAGTCAAGTATAGATCACTGCAGTTCACTAAATTGATGGTATATTATATGCTATTATAAAAAACCATACGTATGTATTTATATAGCGGATACAACTGTTCTTATAAAATCGTTATTACGTTTATAATTTGAATTTTAGACGAAAACAACAAATTCAAACTTGTCTAGTTGTCTGAATGAAATTGTTTCCGCATTTTTAAACAAAATTCAATATTGAATAGTTGTAATATTTACATATTACTGTATCGGTAACTATCGTAAAAATAGACTTACCGCCAAGAGTTGGGTAATATAATAACATAATAATATTATAAATAGGAAATGAGAAAAACTGTTTTGTAACCCTTTTACACTCCACACCCGAAACCATTAAGTCGTTTGTCGAGGGGACGCAGCAAAACGTTTAAAAATAAAAACCACGACGACCATGTGTTGCGCCAAAAACAATGTGTAATTAACAGCAGGCCGTGCGGAATGAACGACTTTATTGGTGTCGGCAAACTCCTCCTTCGCCTCGTAGACTATCACGGGTCTAGCACACGTCTGCCCGACTACGATTATACAAACTAGATAGGTATTAAAATAATATAAGCATAAAATGTTATTAAAATTCTATTCCGGTTCGTATAATATGTAATAACCTACCAACTATTATATAATATTATAACATAATTACTTTTCATAATAACTTTTTATAATCAATTTTGAAGAAACTGCGATCGTTTCCATATTTTGTTTATAATATTTATTTCATAATATATCATAAGAATACCGTTCATAAACGGTTGTTTACTGTGTCCTGTTGCGTCTTCTCGCGAAAGAAATACGTAACTGAAACGACGTGTCATAACACTATAATTATAAACAACTTTTTTTTATTACATATATTGTGAAATATTTTGTCTCTGAAAGGCCTAATTAAAATAGCATTTGATTACTTTGGATATGGTAAATATTATTTTCAGTTTTTTTTAAGATTCATATCTTGCGTACCTATCATGGCGTGACAATTTTAGTATTTTAATTATTTCTCTATAGAAAGAGATAAAAATTGTATTTCGCAACTTAAACACAGTGTAAGAATCACTGATTTAGAATAACAATAATATTACTATATTATATATAAAAAATTGATTTACATATTCACACGTTTTAAAAAAAATATTGAAATTAAACGGTTGATCGAATTATGTAGAATAATGAAAAGTATTTAAAAAAAATTATTACTATTAATGTTAATAGAAATTACAAAATGGTTATTTTTATTAAAAATGTTTAAATAAGTTCATAATTATTAACTTATTAAAAATACCTAAAATTTAGCCCCAAGATGAATACTTATTTCAAATCTTTTCTTTAAAATAGTACTTAGAACCAAAGTTATTAAAATTATTTTCTTTTTATACCACTTTATGTCATTTATGATTTAGGTACATGATTTTATATATTATATTTTATAAGACAATTGGAACGTTAAACTCAGTAGGTGTACATGAAATCAAAATAAAATATCTAATAATGTATGTTCATTATTACAATACGTACTTGGATATTAGAAATAACACATTTGTACAGCCATTACAATTTACAGGAAAATTAAAGCAATAATCTGTTCAAATTTATTAATCGGATTTATTTGACTGTAATTAGACATGAAAGTTATAATTTTTTTTTTATATGACGTTTACGTAAGAGAATAAACAACAAGACAATAAAATATTATATCAGAGATTTACTATAGTTTAATGCGATGATAACGCAAGGCAAAAGGAGATAATTGTGGGACAATAGTTATGTCCGGTCTCAGTTATTTTTTATAATCTTTATAATAATATTATATAGAAATTTGATCGCTTATAACATTTACCACGGAATATTAAATTATTATAAAATTATACTCGTACAATGATTTTGGTTTAAGTTAAATTGAGTGCGAAATGGAGAACTAGTCTTTTCTCGTTTCATTAGGCATCCGAATTATGGAATTTACTTAACCACTTTGGTTTCGATGAATTTTAAAGTGCTGAATTTATCATATACACAGGGTGATCAGAATATCATATTACAAAAATGATTGGAAATAAAGAACAAGCGTTTTCAATGTTATCTTTATTTTATTTTTTTTTTTTTGTAACTTTAATTTCTGTTCATTCTGTATAATCTTGTTTTATGAAAAAAAAAAATATAAGCACTATATCATAAATGATGCAGAAACAGTTTATTTTACTTTTTTGCAGCCTTAGTGGAATTAACCTAACTACAATAGTCTAGACACCATCAGAAAACCAAAACATTATGCAAATCATTATATTACAATATATTTTTAAACTTTTTATTTTGAAATTGTAAAATGCATTACGTATAAATCAATGTTAAAATTGTATGTATTTAACAAATTTAGAATATTAAAATTTTTCATTAATTAAGTACCTTTTTAAAAGAAATATTTTTAATGATTTTGTTTATATACGAGTAGGTCGTTTAATAGTTTAAATTCAGTTCTATTACTAAATTATAATAAATTATATTTAATATTATAATTTGTTTGCATTTATTGGATATTTGATTCATATTCTATTGTACATGAATAACAATGTATACATTATGTGTGTATACATTTTATGATAAATAAATTAATAGTTAAGTACGTATTTGAATGAGTAGGTATATTCATAAATAAATATATTATTTAATCGTAATATTTCAATATTGGTATTTGTATAATATTAATATAATAACAACATTAATTATTACTCAAACAAAACGTGAGAATAATCAAGTCTGTGTCAGATGATGGTTTAATCCCTTACTTTGGGATTTAAATTCCCTCTGAAATGATCTACCACACCTACCTAATGTTCAAATTATAAGATGAATAATAAACAACGGTAAACATTTCACGAACAGGCTGTTTAGCATAAATAGCCGAATAATTGATTTTCATAATATAATGTGTACTATTACTATTATTATATGCCATTAGTCGTTCATCGGTATAATAATTAATTCGGCCACCCAATCATTTTTTAAGGACCAAAACTGTATAGATTGCCATAATAATCATATTATTTTTATTGATTTATTACTATGATAATAGGTAGGTACATTGTACCCGCGTTGTTGTGCGTTTAATTTTAAATTAGTACGATTTATTCATATTATATATTTAAATATTAATTAAATTTCGTCGCTTTAATATTATCGTAATCAATTATCAATGAAATATTTACTTCGACCGATTTTATTTGCATTTTTTTTAATGATTACTCCGATTTCCGTGCATTTGACGGTTAATATAGAATTTCCCAACGTTCGGTGCTTTTAAAACTTTTATAAAAAATTTAGCGGACGGTCCGCACTTAAATTGAATAGTAAGTTTCGTGTTTTAAAGCAACATCAAGTATGCATGAACGCTTTTAGTGAAATATTCAGCTGTAAGCACTAAAATTCATTATGGAATTTGATTTAGGTTTACAGTTTAAAAAGAAAAACATGACCTTATAATATGGACACGAACTTATAGTAGGTATAATGTTTATGAATATTTTCACCTGTGTAAGAATAAAGGATTTGTCATTCAATTAACTGAACATATTATTACCTATTTCTCATCTTAACAAAGAAAAATTAATTTTTCTAATACAAATATGAAATAAAATGAATATTACCTAATCGAATAATATATATTTTAATATTATATTCAATACTAAAGGTTTTTCTGTGTAACAAAATTTGAAAACCAAATAAAATAATTATTATATTGTTATCTATTACAGGGTGCTTTGGTTGGGTCTATTATAATAGACCCAACCAAACTATATATAGTTTTAACATATTATGTAAGTTTTAAACGTATTAACACCATTAAATCAGTTATTTTTTGTAACAAATTTGTTTGATCTCTTTGTATACTTATAAATGTACCGACGACGATTATATGTCATAGTGGTTTAAATATATAGGGTTAAAAGACAAGTTAAAAAAAGTCTACATTTTAGATGGAAAATATGAGAACTTTAAATCTTGGACACAGCCAGATATTGTGACAGCTTTAACTGAAAATTATCCTGCAGTAGATATGTACCGCACGACTAGAATTTCATATCACAAAAACGACGAAGAACATATTTTACGCGCTTAACGAAATCTCCGTTATTTTTGTAAAACGATATTCCGATCACTCTGTACATATATTATTGCCGTTTTCGGCATAATCGTTCACACAATTATAATACGAATAATGTGTATAATAAAAACAGTATAATAATTAATTCCGACACGCACATACATTACGACAATATAATGTGTAACGACGACCGTCAGAACCGCGAGCGAGGAGAAGTACGTATTATAATAATGGATGCGATAATCCGGTTGCAGTTCGATCGGGAAAAGCTATGGAGGAATCTCGGGGGAAACGCAATTTCGTCAGCAGCGGCGAGAATACGTCAATGTCGTCGTGTGATGCGTTACATGACGTATAATATACAGGATGATCGGCACGTTAAATTTTTGAAAAATAACTGATGAGATGACCATTGTGAAATCATCCGTTCGACCATCACCCTGTATATGTAGCGTATACATATGTACACCTAATCGGACGGACTTTGGACCGTTTCCCCAAGCTCGCGCCACAAGGGAATACGACCCGGCACGCGGTACCGGGTATATACCATAATGTTACGTATATTTAAGGGGAATGAAAGCGAGGGAGAAACGACCGTATATACGCTTGTGTGTATGTATGTGTAAGTGTACATTTGCTATTATACGGCATTCGTTAAGTCCGCGGTGGCGCTCGTTTGTTCGGGACGAATTGGGTTTTAAAAATTAATCGGTACTCCGCCAGTGCAGGTCGAGGCAGCGACATGGGGAGTCCTTGGGAAAACGATGGTCTCTGACAGCGGGAGATCCACTGTTCGAATTTGCATGATTATAACGCGAGCCTTTGATATATATTTATATAATGAAGAACGAGTGATGTGACGATATATGGGGGAACGAGAAAATTTGTCGTTTTTTTTCTTTTTTTTTTCGCCATCACTCTTATCCGGTCATCACATCTAACCCAACCCCGTTTCGCGGCCTTTAGAATTTACAATAATAATAATATGCGTTATTCGATTTTCAAACAGCCCGTTAATATATAGACGTGCATGATAATATTTGTGAGCGCGTGTATCTGATCCCGTACAAACCAGCCATATCTGATCGTACACTCATCCGAACGAACGGTTTTTAAGAATAGGTATACATAATATTATTATGTCGTTCAAATCGACTACGCACTGAAACATAATTATTATAATAGGTATATGTTGTCAAAGAAACGGGTGCAGCGCTCAATTCAGACATAACATACTTTCGGGACATATTATAATATATCAGTTTATAATTCTATATGGCCGAGAAACAAATCGATCCGAGTCCATTTTATAAACTTATTAAAAAACTAGGTAGAAAAAAACAAAATTTACATTACTACAGAAATTGATTTTGAGTTCTATAATATGCTTCATTTTAAATATTTCATACATATTTTTTAATTATACTCAATACTTTATGTAATACACTTTTAATTTGCTTTAATATGAAAAAAATGTGGCTACATATTTGTTTAAATTTTATGACCTTTTAAAATCACTAAACCGGGACATTTTGATTATTCGTACTTAAAAACAAATTATGGGACTTAATCATTTAAATAACAGTTAAAATATCAGTCAGTGGACTTAAATTAAATTGAGTGACATTGTGTAGACTCGATTTAGTTTTTTGGATAAGTAAAGTAAATAAAATATTACCGATGAGTCTCATAATATTATCATGGTGATAAAAATGAGGTAGAATCCAATTTATTATAAGAAAGTATCAGAAAATCATTTTCGTAAAAAGTAGACTTGAATCATTTGATTTTCACGTGCAGAATTAATTAACTATTGATCTAGCTAATTAAAATGAAAATTATACGAACAAATCGTTTTATACAATAATATTACAAGTATTATTAGAACTACATGTTACAAAACTAATGGAAGTGCAATTAAAACGTATTATTATTATCTATTCTTCTGGAATTACTTCATTATTTATAATACGTATTTGACTCAAAGACTAAATATATGTATATATATATATATCGTATTTAATTATATATATTATTATATTTTTACTATTATATTGTTTATTATTTTATAAATATATAGAATCGTATAAACACGTATAAATGTATATTATATTATACAGTTGAGCTATTTTGAACTAGCATAAAAAAATAATAAAATTAATAATTCGGTTTGACAGCACGGAAGAAGTGCAAAAAATGCGATTTTATACGTCGCATTGTCGGTCGTTCTATATACTGGGTACGTATATATTGTTATGTTGTATTACATTCAGGAAAAAAAATTCAAAATCAGAGAAAAAAAACAAATGTAAAAATAAACCGTCGAAAACAATCGATAAATCTACGTTTTTACGCCCTCTCGGAATTCACGTTATATATTATATATAATACGAGTATATATTATATAAGGAAAAAAAGCTTTAAAAGAACATTAAAAATATTCTATCGTATAAAATGTTATTTCGCACGGCACGGTCGGATGAACACAAGGCGCAACTATTTCTGGTTTTTGCAGTGTACGAAAAAAAAAAAAAAAATTAATATAATATAATATAGATAGAACGATCGCAACGAAAATACAGCATGCATTTTATACACGTCATTATAGAAATATATCGCCAAACACTTTGTTCATTGTTTTCGCCATCACGTTGGCCATTTTAGTTTTTGACGATCTCATATTTATTTTTTCTCGTGGTCAAAATATTATAGTATGATCGTCCGCAATCTAAACAAAACGAGTTATTAAAAAAAAAATAATAAAATACGCGTTTAATAATTACGACGGTCTGTCCGTTATAGTGGGGAAAAAAATCAACGTCATACGAATAATATATTATGCCGAGCCACTCGTACTAATGAGAACGCGTATTAATATAGGTAAGAGTGTCGTTCCACCAGTTGATATTTTTCACAAAATGTTTTTTCCCTCTCAAAGGAAAACGCTTTTTAAATTTTATAACACTAACGATATTTTTTAGTCTATTAAATACTCGTAATTAAAAAATCCGTATTCCTTTAAGTACTTGTGCATGTTAGTAGCTATATTGATAATAATATATTATGCACATTGTATTAATAAATGAGGACTGCCAATGAAATGCGAATCTAATCATGATCAAAAAATGATATAATAAAATTCTCGTAGGTATTTATAATTCTATGTAAAATTCTTTGAACTTAAAATCGGACATCTAAAAAAAGCGGATAAGTCGATTCTGAACGTTCCTTCTTTATCCCATGGGTCCTCGAAGAAATCAGTTGTTTGTTACAATTGAGATTTGAATGCATATTGCATTCGAAAAAACGATTCTGAGCGAATAATTATAGATATACAATATATTATACTGATAATCTGTACCAAAATTTTACCGCGTAGATCACCTATGCGAATACTCAATACAATTTTCAATGTTCAACATTCAAAATTGCATTAATCAATACAAATTATTTAAAATCAAATTCATCAAAATCACGGTTTCCGTGAATGTTACAGTTTTACAACAATCTGTAGGTAGTTTTACTTATCCCAAAGAAAAACTAGTGAGAAATTCGAAAAATGAGCTAAGGAAAATACTAAGTTAGATGCAATTTTTACCGAAAGCATACCCTTTTTGTAGTAATTGGACCATTATTTTCACCGGAAAAAATGTTTTCAGACATAAAAAAACACATCTTTGTACATTCCTCACTTCGTTTAAAATCTAAAAAACAACGGATATTGAATATATTCCAATAAAAGAGTATATTTTAAAATACTTCATTCAGAATATTTATTTTAGTTTTCTGTATTCATTTTAAATTCTTAATTTGATTAATAAAAAATGCTTTAGTTTAAATACCTACTAATGTTAATTATTTAATTGGTAGAAAGACACATAAATTCCAAATGCAATAAAATATTATATTCTTCAAACATCTTAAATTTAAATGATATATTATCACATCAGAATATATTACAGATATTATTTTTAGTAAGTATATTAATTAAAAAAAAAAAATTGAAACTTTTTTTTACTAATGTACAATTAAAAATTTATTGTATAGTTACAAAAAAAAAAACAAATGATACATACGATTTTATTTTATTTATATTATTTATTTAGTTAATAGGGAAACATTTCCATATAAAAAATAAAATAATTACACTTTTTGATATTATAAATATATAAAATTATAAAGTTTATTTAGTTTATACATTAAATATTAAATTATGTTTAATGTTTAATATATAGAAAGAGCAAAATGTGCAACGTCAAAAATTGTGCAAAATGATATATTCGTTGTATATTATAATGTATTTTAAATTAGTAAAATTGATCAATGATATTATGCGAAATTATATAGAATTTACAAGAACCTATAAGTCGTTATTAATATTATCGGAAAAAACATTTGGAGGATTGAAAAAAGTTAAACTCTGAATGAATTAAGTTATACGATATACTTATGTGCTCCGATTATAGTTTTTCCGAAGTATTATCTCAAGTGTATTTATTATATTATATTTATACTGTATATTATATTATATTATATCCGTTTTGATCAAATCAAATAAAAATTCTAACTTTATTACACAAATACGTGTATCAATTTCATAAGCCAGTTCCGCGATCCCTATCAATTGTATAAGTTAATATACCCTTCATGTTCATTCCCCCATAGTTAACTGTCTTATCCATACACTGTATGTACACAATATTATATTCACGACCGAACCGAATGGAACAAATCCTTCTTAAAGTGTACATTTAGAGTACGCACAGCGTTTAATAATTCAATTCCCTGTGCAATTATACCTAGGGACATAGCGATATAAGTTCGTGTGTAATATATTATTGTATGATATAGGTACTTACACGCAAAATCCTACAATACACAGTAATAATAATAGTAACGACAATAATAATAATGATGACGATATTATAATATCGCGATAGAGTTATGCTCGTACATCTACTCATGATCTACTCATGATGATAATATTATTATTAATATTAAAGACGTTATACCCGCATGTTTTGTAATAATGCTATCTCCGTCAATCTAACAGGAAGTAAAGTAAAATCACAGCAACGCAGAACTCAAAATGTATGGTTGAGGTTGAACTTTAGATTAAAATATAAAAATTTAAAGGGAAACATATTTTGGAGATATCTGTTTTGTAAAATATCATCTGATAAAGAAGTAGTATGTTAATTTATTAATTTCTTTAAATACTGTAACTCTTCATCAAAGGACATTCCATAAAAATCATTTTCAAAATATTTTTCTTTTTAAGTTTGCCAATAAATGTTTATATTCTAAGTTTAACTTAAACATCACAATTTAAGATCCTGTGATTTTATTATATTTAGTGTATAACGTTTTCTCAATAATTCAACTTCAAAGGGACATGTTTTTTATATCGCTTCGAAAATATTGTTTTTAAAACGATAATTCATTACGAAAAGATGCAAGATTATTATTCTTGTAAACCAGATTTTAAGTAAAAAACAAAATATAACACAAAAAATTGTAAATTATTTTATATATGCTTTTCTCATCGATCATAGTATTTCAAAAACTAGTTTTTATTGACTAAAACATATAAATTATATGATTTTTGGGCTTAAAATAGTTTTTTTTTATTCATGTTTATTAATAATATAAATTATTTATATATAATAGTTAATCTTGTTAATTTACAACATAATAATTATTCTTATTATTTCATCCAATATATTATTTTCATGTAACTCATTCTGCAATCACACTCTATCGTCATTATAATTATTGAGTTTTAAACATTTCCTTTTCAGGAAATATTATGATTATTAAGTACAATGTGAAGTGTTTAACTTAAACAATTGTTTTTTTTTTTTTTTATCGGATATACATTTAAATATAATTACTGTAAAGATACATAATAATCTGTATGATATACTTAACGACAACGATGTAACAGCGCGCGCGATAACATATATCAGATTAAAGATTTCATTAAAATTATATGGTGTCCAAAAAAAATTTGGTCGTTTTTCTAAAATTGAAGCACGCACATTTCGCTGTACCCAGTACAGAGCGATCCCGGCGATCATATTTTCATTCAATGTCATTTTCGCTATTTCCTAACTCTATATTACGATCGTCCTGTATATTTTATAAATATAAATAAATATATTATACGACAATGGTCTTATGCGTCTTATTACTTTATTATTCTCGTTTGAAGACTGCGGCGCGCGCGTTTGTGAATGAATTCAAACGAACGAAATAGAGTAAAAAAAAATATTAAAATAAAATATATACAAAAACCTACTTATAACCCGTAGAAATGAAATTCGTTTCGGGTTACGCGGAGGAGAACGTCCTCTTTGGATATTTTTTCCGCGCCTCATCACATTTTGTACATCAGACGATTTTTTTTTTCTTTCGCTTTTTCTATCAGCACACGCACTTATATTATACACCATAATACAACCTTCGTGGCTGACCGGATCTCCCTGGAATTTTTCTATATACTTAATAGATACATTTTACATCCGTGACAGTATTTTGCCGCTTAATCGATTATCATACACCGCCAGTGTCGGTACATTACCATAACTATACGCGAATTCGACAAAAAAAGGGTAATAATATCTAATACTAGTCGAAGAATTCCGACAAAACCTCCGCCATTCCGCTAGTCGTGCAGTTAGGTTAAGTTAGGTATCATCATTATCTGTATACCTAAGCGTTGTTATCGGTAATTGCGGTATATTATATTATGTCATAGTTGCAATTGCAAAATACTTCACACCACACCCAGGGTCGTAATTATAAATTTTGCGCCCGATGCCTTTTTCTAAAATCTTCCCCATTTTGTGGTGGAGGGGGGATGTTAAAAATAAACAAAAACATTTAAATTTACCTCCCTCAAAGTTCCACCATAGGGCACTTTGCTCCCCTTAATTTCTTTTAAATACAAGTCTGGTTTTATCATTATTTTTTTCTTGTGGATATCGTATAAAATATAAAATAATAAAAATTTACTATAATTAACAATTGTCGACTTGTCACGCAATAATTGTGCAGGCATTATACAAGTAATAATTAATATTATAAAAGACAAATTACATGTTTATATTAAATATTCGGAGTAGTGATCAACAATTGTTTTAAAATATGTTCTACTTTTTTTATTATTCAAAAATTTAATAAAAAGATAATTTTTCAAGAATTATACAGTAACATATTAAACAAAATCAATATAAATTATTTTAATAAAAAAATATTTTAAATGCATATTTTAGGGCTTATTATTATGTCTTTAAGTGGTATAACACCTGAACCCTGTTTATTATGACGTAATATAATAGTTTAAATTAAATGACCCTAGATTAAATTATTTTAATTTTGTATGAAAATTCGACCATAAAATTCCTTAATATAAATTTACATATTACAAACGAATAGTACTGTATAATTTGTTTAAAAATATATCAGTTTTTTTTCATGTCAACGAATATGTTATGTTGATCGAGACTCTGCAGTCCTTCATCACTCGAGGTAGCATACGTTTCTGTACATAAAATATACAAGATAAAATCACGTAATTATGATTATTGTCAACTTGTCCTATAGATAAATATTAAATGTAATATGCAGTGTTTTGGAACCTATTGTTTACTTGTATTACAGTAGGATTTACGACGTGATGATACATCAGAACGTGTAAAAACATATGGTTTTTTTTTAGAGCAAAATAAGAATATAAAAAAAAAGTGCGCGCTGTGTCAAACAATTAGCCTAATTGACCGAGCTATAACGGGCGCCCGTAAAATTAATCGATTTCGACGGATATGCGAGAATATTGTTCAAAACTTATTTCCATAAGTACGTACAATACTAATACAATATAATATAAATGAATATTTGTTGGTCAATTGTTTCGGAAATCGCAGATTTCTTATTCTACGCGCGCATCTGAGTAAAATATTCAGGCCTATGAAGTTCATAATCTTTCACCGAATTCTTCAAAACATGTGCTAATGATATTTTACAAATAATTTAAAACCATTTATAACTATGGTTTCAAAATATGCAAGACCAAATTAACCTTAATTTTACGTTTAGTTTATTGTGTACTGATTTTTGAACTTTATTGATTTTTGTAGGTTCTTTTTTACTTGAAATTTCGTATTTGTATTCTTATATTTTTATTCAAAATTAAATACATATATCTTAAAAAGCATTTGGTAATCTCGGATGAAATTTACTGTAACAATAATATAATTTTTATTTCAGATTCCATATAGTATAGCGTTTGCAAGATAACAAGGATATTGGTTTCATGTAGAGCAAGTCATTTTTACAGTGAAAGTAGAAATAAATATTATATAACTGATTTTAATATAATATATATGCAAATTAAAAATTAAAAAGTTAATTTAAAATTAAAACTAAAATTTACATAAGTCAAGTAGATATATGCATTAAAAATGTATTATTCCTAGGTACTCAAAAATAATAATTTTGCAATGGTTTCTCGATATTAAATTATAAAAAAATATTAAAATAACTAAATATGGTAATAGTCGTTATTAAAACGCGATAACAATCACGTTTAAACAAAATAAATACTATGTCCACCCACTATAAAAACAAATATTAACGTAATTTTCTGACTTTTTACACGAAACCAAAAACTATTAAATATTTTAACATATTTTTACTCCCAGTTTTATATTTTTGGAACACTAAACATTAATATTATAATGTATATTAAGTCAGTAATTAATATCAGATAAATATTATATTGTTCTAAATATACATATGTTTTCGTTTAAATGTCATATGGAAACTTTAACGTAGACTATTTAATTAAAACAATACGTCATTACTGAATATAGATTCTATATTACCTAAGTACATAAATTATTGCAATCACATTTTTTTTTTTTATAAATAAATTGTACTCCATATACGAACTAAGCAAAAAACGTAAATTAATAATTAAATTCATATCGTCATTAAGCACGGTTTAAATATGTTTTTCAATACCGTTCACTATATAAAACGAGACATTTCACAATCGTACCGATATTTGAGCTTTATGCGATAATAGTTGCCGGTAACTTACGTGTTTATTTGTTTACGATATTGTCACGAGTTGATACTATTTTGAAAGTCATAACCGGTTGTTGTATGTTTTATTTTTTCAAATAGGTGTTTTAAAAAGTTAATAACCAATCGTTGATAACATCTGCAATGAACTGGCCGGCTGTGTTTTCTATGGTTCTGAAGATATTTTGTAAGCACGATAATGTACTATTAGAGAGTAAAAGTTATTTTTACACATTTTCTAAATGCCGATATATTGGCAATCGCGAGAAATTTTGAACTACACATCGCTATTGTTATCTGTATATAATTTCTTCTCGTCTTGTATAGGTAGATTACCTACCGTATAGTTATTGTTACCGACCGAACATAATACCATATTATGTACTGTACGTGTTAACTATTATACCTACAAGATGACGTGGAAAGTTACATTGCAATATTCTGACCAAGGACGATATTAAAATAATATAACACTTTTATTCCATCATCCAATACTAATCGTTATATAAATACCTAGTTTGTTATTACAACGGGTGAAAGTATATAATATAATGATAATATGATAATATTATCATATTATCAATGGCCAGCGTAACGTTATTATCAAGCCGATATCCGATATACTAGAATTATTCTAAAATATAATAATATATTATTAAGTATAACGAGTTTAAAACATCTTTCAGCACGCGTAAACACGTGATTGTTTTACACGGTGTAAGTAATTATAGTACCTATATAACCTATATGTTCAGAATGATCAAAACTTAAGTTACTTTTTTAAATAAGTTTTTTTTATTCAGTTTTTAATATGAAAAAATTCTGATTTCCATTAATTATTAACATGTATGAATGTATATAATTTGATATAGTTTTGTAATAATATGGTCTATATTCTATAAAATAGTGATTCTCAACTTATGTTTTCGCAAGTCACAGCCAACTTTTGGGTGATCAAATATCCAAATCCCCCAGACTCAATAATATTATATATAATGTACAATTAATTTATGAGTTAAGAATATAATATAAAATATAATAATATGAATGGGTTAGTTAAAAAGATATATATAAGCGACGATTAATTTGGCATATTAAACACGATTATTAAAAGAATTTTAATTAATATAGATTACAAAAATTTACTATACTACAGTCATATCCTATAGGATAAAAATAATTATTGAATATTTTTTAGTTAAGAAAATTATAGAATAATTATAATATTATAATAAATATTTAGAATAATTAAATTTTAGTAAAAATAAACAATATTTTACTATATTTTACATAGTTACAATTCCAAAAATTAGATGTTAAATATATTAATTAGGTAAAGTATTTTATTAGATTATTTCTTAATAGAAACAATAAGAAGTTTACGGTTTCTTAGCATTTGTAATTGCATTAAAATGATGATCCTTTGTGAGATTCGCGTACACATTGTATGATGTGTACACGTCATGTAGATACAAATGTGTAGAACTTGCTTACCCATGACAACCTTATAATATTAATTTACGTACTGTACACGTTTCGAAGAATGTATAAATATAATATCTTAATATATAAGTATATATTTAACAGTAAACGTAAATTACTACATTTTGTTTTAAAACTTGTTTATTTAAATTTACATTGAAATTAACTATAATTATTTAGTAACATTTTATAACATTTGTTGTCGCATATATTTCTATAATTTAAAATGGGTTTAACTATAAATAGGGTTATTTGAACTATATATTTTTTTCCGTGTACCCGAGACGTCTCGCAATCAAGTAAAAAGTTTACGCAAAACGTCGTTATATTCGCATTAACTGTATGTATTATAATTATAATATTTATGCATCCAGATACGCGTTAAACATTGTCATTTCAAAAATATTGTCGCGTACAATATTACCTACACTCGAGCAAATCCGAAATAATAAGTCTCGTCGCCATCGTAAACATCTCGGTCTCGGGGCCGCAGCTTGCATATATATAATAATAATATGATAAACTCACAGGCATTAAAAAATTTATATGTAAAAAAAAATAAAGAAAAAACGGTAAGAAATTTACGTTCCAGTTACAATATATTGTATTTGACGCGTTTCTCTGCGGGCAATTAGAGGTGGCATTGTGCGCAAAGGATCGGGCGCGGCTCGAGCGGCGGACGAGTGGGTAAAAAACGGCTTTTTTTTTTCTCGTTTTATTCGAAATGTCCGTCGTATGCACACATCATAAAATAATAATATACACCTTGATACAATAATAATAATAATATAACAGTATTATACGCGTCGGGAGCAATGCCGGCTACACATATTGTTTATTTACTATTTTTGAATAAAAAACGAATTTATTACGCCAAGTGGCTGAATATTATTATTAATAAACTATTCAGATGACAAACGCGCCGCCGCCGCCGCCGCCTACATCCGAGACGTACAGAGAGAGTGTTTAAAAATATACAATATAATATTATAAATAATGTACACGAACGCGGACTACCAGTTTATATTATATTATATATAAGTACTATTATCGTGCGAGATATTTCGAAATACGACACAAATACACACACACATACACACGTCGTCGTCGTCGGCCAACTCGTTTTCGTTGAATGGTTTTTTATTTTTTCATATAATATTATTTTATATACTTCAATAGAATCTTTATTTTTCAAAATACGCCAGTCACCCGGCCGCGGCAATATTTCCATATTTGGGATGCTGATTGATTGACCGACCACGATCAAATGTTATGGGAGCCAACTGGTTTCCGAAAATTATAACATGTTTATAATGTTATACATTATTATTATTATTTTGATTGTGTACGTATAATGTTTTAAGTACCTACTTAAAATACCGTCCAGTCTAATAAAATAATTATTATAATATTTTAGATATTATAATTTATTATTGTATCGCGGTGACTTAAACGCGTGTAAACGTTATTATTGCGCGCACGTTCGACGTGTTTTCGCGTTTTTTTCTTCTTCTAAATTGAACAAAAAAGAAAGCTCTATTAACGCGGGCGGATTCACTGTAGTGAATCGTACGATCGCGCGATTTTGAAAATCGTTTACCGATTCTATGCTGTATAATAATAACTATAATAAAATATTATAATTTGATTACATAATAATGTTATAACCACACGATATCTTCCGCGGAATCGTGTATATATGAAGATATATATTATATTCTTGTATCTACATTATTTTTTTTTATAATACAAATTGTAATATATTCGTTTGTGACTTGCCAAATAATAATAATTCAACGACATTATTAAAAGTAGTTTTATTTTATTTATTTTTTAATCTTCGCATACACGAAGACTACACGACTACACGTCGTGAAATTAAATAGGTACTGTATATTAACATCGCACAATCAGGAGACAAAATACCATCATTATTATTATAACAATATATTCGTTTGCTTATTTAAATATTTGTGATGAGTAAAATCATATAAACATTTATTACGAATGTTTTAATATTTGTACATTTTTTGTGCAAATTTAATACGCATATACATATTATTAAGAATATTATTATCTAATATAAATATAAACACAGAAATAATATAAATTAAAATCCATAATATAATATGTGTTGATTAAACAATTTAATTGTTTATAGCCAATTTACACGTTATATTATAAGGTCTCTTTTAAATATTATTATTGTTATTATTTTATTTTACCTATCTGTCTACTTGTTAACCCATACTAAACGTGTATTTATATATATTAATTATTATACATATTTTTTTAAAAAAATTAAAATTAGGTTAGAACAATTTTTACAGTTTTATTAATTTTTATGAAGACAAAGTATATATAATATAGAATTATAAAATAAAAAGAATACAATGATAATAATAAGTATTCTTGCACAATATATTATAATTTACCATAAAAAAATTAATTATTTGTTAATTTTTTATTAATGTCATTAATTTTATGAAAATTATTCATTATAAAATTACATTTCTAATTTTTGTAAAATTATTGACAGACTAATAATTATAAAAAAAATATAAGACAATTAACATAATATTATTATAAATTTAATGCAATATAATTAATCAAAAGATAAAGGATTTCATGTAGGGTGTAAAGAAATGATTTTTAAATATGATTATTTATTTTCCTCTCTTTGATTTAGCCACTTTAATATGATTGTTATATATAAGCTGTGCATTTAACTTTTTGTAAGCGGGTTTATCGTTATATCGTATATGTTGGAATTATCATTTTTAGAAATGTATGCTTTTGGAATTTGTATTTAAAGAATTTATATTTTTACACTGAAATAATGAATACTGTTTTTTATTGTGAATTAATTTTTATCATGATAAAAAGTAAGTATGTAAAACATAGAATTGCATTATAATATTTTGCATTCGATTTTGTGTGTATTTTGAATTAAAACATTAAGTGAAATAATAAAATATAGTAACTGAACTGACTGACTGGGTATAAACTTAAGAGAGTGAATTTTAAAATTAGTATATAATTATTTTATCAATGATATTAGTTAACTAATAATTTAAACTATTACATACATCGATATTTTGATAATAATCAATTTAATGAAAATATATATATTTTGCAAACAAATTATACGTATAATATTTTTTAATAAAATTTGTTATACAAAATAAGTTTATTTGTTGAACTTTAGACCAGTGGCGAACCTAGGATTTTAGTACTGTGAGTCTGCCTCACTTATGAGAGGCCAATGTGTAGAAGGTTCAACCAACTATGCATTACAAAATTACCTTATTTATATTATATTATTAAAAGATAATACATAAGTTATAACTAATTTTTTAGTAAAATTTAAAACTTACACATTATTGTATTATTAATTAATTCAAATTTAATTATTACTTTTATTTATTGCATTAAAATTGATATTCAATTAACATTATAATATAATATTATAACATACTTACCTGGAATATTTAAATAAATTTGGGTATTTTAGGTTTTAAGAAGACATTCTACATATTTATTATTAAATTTGTATACATATAGTTGCAGTATACTGCAGTATAAATTAACTATTACACCCCTATTATTATTTAATATTCTTTCTGATTTTATTATTGTAGTACTGTATATATTTATGTAGTTTGTCATTTTGAGAGGCCATATTTCTCTAAAAATAAAACTATAAGTCAGTTGACCTCCCAAACCCCCCCTGGGTCCGCCATTGCTATAGACACACACAATTAATTTTAGTGCGGATTTTTACATCAAATGCATAAATGGGCCACGTAGTGGGTAACCTAACCGCTGGTTTAGAGTGAGTATACGTGGTATGTCTTGATACAATGGTCAGTACTCAGTGATAATCTTGTTATAGTCTAAGTATACGATTATCTCGTATGCTTTGGCATTATTATGCATATTTTTTATCATAATAATATAATATTTTAAAGTATATTTGTTTACAAAATGATGTCAATATTATAATAATATCTAGACATATTATATATGATATAAGATAATATTTATTATATTATAATATTATAAAGAAAAAAAAACAACTAACTAATCAATAGCCAAAAGTCACAAATGGGTGGCTGCTTCATTCAAAATTTTCATGTCTTTTAATTACTCTCATCATATAAACTTATTGTGCAAAACTATAGATTGTTTATGGCAAATAAAAAATAAAAAAAAATAAAAAAAATAATTATAATATTAAATATTGGAATGATAATAATAACCAGCAGTTTTAATATAAGTATTTTACAAAAAGTTTTGAAATATGTAAATATACGGTTTTCTTTAAGTATAATTTTCTATTAGATTTTTAATGTAGACTTGATTATTTTATTATGTAGAATAATAAAATATTTTATTTTAATAACTTTTTGCTCAATAATAAAGCATTTTATTTGAATGCTCGTTATTTTATTGTCATTGACATTTAGTACACTGCACAAATCAAACGTATTCTAACCAACATGGTTATAAAATTATAGGTGGTCAAGTACTCAAGTGTATAATATATGATACAAAACAGAAATATACATACGTCACGCGGTTTTTAGTATTTTGAACTATGCGAACGATTGTAAGAGTAATAAAAATATATATATATATATACAAGTAGTATAAGTATGTATATATATTTAAAATCCTATTATATTAACACTAAAAACAAATAATAATTTAAATTTTTACGAAATTACTGAATTCATTAATCTTTTTAAGGCGACCGCGCAGGTTTAAACGTTATCTCAAAGCATAGAAAACGACATAATAAATTAAAAGAAAATATTCGGTCAATTGACACCACCTGCGGGACTTCTTTGAAAACTCAAGTTAGCCCACAACAGGAAAAAAAATATACGTCGACAATTATTAATAACACGACATTCTACCTAACTAGGCTTATTTGGCATATTATTATTATTATTGCTGTATAACTCGTATTATATAGTGTTTTAATTTGCAGATTTTGAAATATGAGACGATTACAAACCACATTTAGAGATAAATGACTGGAAAAATTGATTTTAAATCTTTAAAAATCTTCTTTATTCAACCATCACGAATTTCATTTGAACATTCGTTATAATAATATAAGGATAATTTATACATATATGACGTATAGTATTACACCCCGTTAAAAATAATTTATGATTTACAAAATTAAACAAGTTTTTTTTTATCATCATTAGTGAGAACTTATAATATTGCATATGTACTTTGGAAGAGCCTGAAGGACAAATTTAAATATATATATATATGTATATGATGTTATTATAGTAAAAAGCATATGTCAACAAATTATGTTGTGTTTCACAATTTATATCATAATACATTTTTAAAATATCGATTATAATTTTATATTTTTATTTTACAGTTCTTTAAAATCTTTTCAAAACTTTCCGAACGATGATTCAAAAGTTTCAAGGATAGTTTCAAGAAGACAAGAATAACATTAGTATGCAGTAAAAATGTCATGACTGATGACTTTATTATCAAAAAAAAATGTGTATATTTAAAAATTAATATATATATATATGTGTGTGTGTGTAATATACTACACATATGTACAGTGGGTATATTGTGTAATTAATTTAATCAGTTTAATAATTGTAATAATACTTTTATTTTTGTACGATATAAGTGTCTAAAATTTTTGGGTTTTGATTTTAATATTTTATCATCACATAATGATCTCGTATATAGAATTAGTTAATTAAATTATTTTGTAATTTCTAACTTCTCGTGATAAACTTCGTATATAATTTAAATTTATTAATAAATGTATAATTTATCGAAAATTTATACTCGATTTTGTGTTATGATAGACGTGTGAAGGCATCTTCGTATAGCATAGTTGCAATAATCGTTACACAGTGGTCGTTGGAAATAATATAATATATTATGGCACTCGAGAGACCAGAAATATAATTGTAACCGTAGTATAGTAATATTATTATTATCAAAACAATTGAAGGCTATCGCCATCGAATAATACATACACCACGGTGTTGTTATCTTTATAATCAATTTTCGAAATGAAGCTTACACACCAAAGTCTACTACTCGTATAATGTATACTAACACGCTATTGTAATATATTATATTTTGGTGCAAAGTAACAACTACGGCTGTTCATAATGATTATGATAATCAATAGGTAGGTAGGTTTTAACTGTAAAGTCGGTTGGGGTTTGCAAAATTATTATATTATGTACAATTACCCTTTTGATAATTTGATATACGCACTGGTACGTGAGCTATAAATATCAATGAAACTAATAAATGCGTTTAGTGTACGTAATAATAATTGATGGTCGAACCTAGGCAAGGTTTCTTCGGAGTATTTCGTCGGGAACCGTTTACAAAATATTCAAATATGATGAGAATGTTTGTGCATATAATTATACATAATGATCAAAATTTCGTGTTACAAAAATAACGGAAATAACATTGAAAATGTATGCAATTTCCACCGTAACACTGTAACACGTAATTTTATTCTGATCACTCTGATTAAACGAAATTTTACACCATACCAGATATTGTTTAAACTCGTTATATAGTATATCTATCGCATGTGAAACAACTATCGACGTATAAATATTTGTTTATGCAGCAGTCAACAATTGAACCACATTTTACCTGAAATTGCTTCCTTTGGGGCACCACGACCATGTGATATAAGGAACGTGGAAAAACGCTGGCGTGGATATAATTCGCGAAAAAAACGTGACCAACCCGTTGTATGTGGTAACCGCAATAGTCTGAGTATCTGTTATTCCTAAACAAAAAAACGATTAAACAGATAAAAATAAAATATTCTTAAAAATTATTAAATATTGTCTAGGGAAGTTTGTACAAAGTACTCACTGATGAATATTATAATTGCGTATAGATTACATTATTATATTTATAACTGTTTCATTTTTATAGTATAAACACTATAAAGTGAATAATTCGTTAGACTGCGTTGAAGATTTTGTTTATTCGTTTTAATGAAATTTCAATTCGTTTTTTTCTGCTGAAAATCTAAAATACTTGTTATTGATTTTAGCTATATAATATAATATCAATACGAGTATGGTCATCAACCCCGTTATATTGTATAGTGCGTTCATTTTTTCGTTTTAATTGTTCGTTATAAACGACGGACATTTATTAATGATAATTTTACTGATCGATCGAAAATTGCTTGAACATTAATATATATAATTTGAACATGTGTCTAATGTTATAGGTACAATAACCTCGAATTGTATAGTTTGTATATGCAATTAATAAGGACTCGATGCGTCATATATATATATATAGGTAAATAGGGATTATGGTTAGCGGATGTGGTTACCTAGGTTATGATCATTTATAAATGTTATATTAATAAATAGTTAAGGTATTTATCTTAAATCGGAATTTAGAGAATTGCGTTTATATAAAATATGTCACGGGGGATAATGTCTTTCGTATTTTCAATATTTTAACTAAATATACCATGAAAAAAAATCATCTATCTATGTAGTTTGTAGATAATATAGGTAGTATTTTTACACGAGTTACAATATATAGATGACCGCGAAGAAATGATCGATCTCGTTGAATGGGAAAAATAAATTCTATATTGTGTCTTAAGGTTTTAACAGTCCGATGGGTCATCCGTTTACCGTTTATGAATAACAATCATTTATTTCGGACACACCGCGTATTGTAATGATAATAATATAATGTACGATAACAGTTGCGTGTGCTGACAAGACATAATATTATTATTATCTGTCTAAGGTCAGTTCAATTAACCTTAATTCGGTTTTGTTACTATACACCAGGTTCTACGTTGATAGTAACATTACGTCATTTGTTGTGTTTGTCGTCGAAGTCATATACAGTAAATACGGTACATTATAATATTATATATTATTGCCTTCGACAATGTCTAAACAAACGAACACCTCGAATATGATTGATAACGTAGGACGATAGAGTACATTATAATATATTATGCGTATAAGTCTTCGTGTAAATCCTTTTCAAAACGCGTACGTTGGGCAAACTATATTATAATATAGAAACATATAATATGATACTATACTTGTATAGTCCCGCCACATAATGATTGTAAACGTGAATGTGATTTTCGCCACAAGAACAATATGATAAACGCATCCGACCCGAGTGGTGAATGATAAAATACATAATATTATTATATTATACCAAGGTACTTGTTACAAAATCGATTTCGGGTATACATTCGATTTTCTTTATGACAAGTCGACAATACTTTGATCGAATCATTTGTATAAACCTTTGTTTAAACGAATCTTAAAATGGATTTTTTTTATGAATCAAAATGGTAAATTTGATTTTTTTTTTTTATAATAGGAAAAAATGAGTCAGAGCTGATGGACATTAAGCGTTGCTAAATGATATTAAGGACTTGCTTCTTATTTAAAAAATTGTTTTGTAGTAGCAAGACATAAATCTGTAATATATCAACATAGGTATGTTGATGTCGAAATTTATTTAATATCCGATAATTATCATTCTAGTGATTATATCACATACAGTCTAAAATATGATTAGATAATATGTATTTTTAAGATGGAAATGAGCTGCACACAGTCCACTTGGATGCATTATATATATAGCCTACTGAATATTTGAGAGATTTAAAAATTGTACGATGATGAACGTCTTTGTTATGATGAATGTCGGATTAAAGTATATATTATTTTATTTTTTTATATATTAAATACGAAAAATATATTATGTGTAATGATTTGATTTTATAGACACGCTGAAAATGTGATTTTCTTTTACTACATAAAATACACATATATTTAATGATAATATAATAACATGGGTTCGTTTTCGTGAATATTATTAGTATTATTATTTATATACTAGACGATTATTCGCGACCAATTCGTTAAGCGTATACCTAGGTACCTAATATATTATCCGAATATCGTTGTGTATTCTCACAGGGTCATAAAAACTAAGTATGTTACTGAAATGTTTACGTTTTAATATGCGAAATAAAGACAAATATATATACTTATAATAATATTTTTATTTAAAGCCTTAATATCTTTAAACGATCTTTTATGAGGATATATTTCCGGTGCTCGTTCGACATTCTTTTCGTTGCGTGAAATCGATTTAATGTAACGTAAAACTATTATGATCACTCTGTATGTACAGGCATACAGTATTATACGCTACACGCCTTACGCCTTCGCATTAAATTCGTCGTCGGAGTTCGCTGACGTGTGTTTGTGTGTGTTTGGACGAAAATAATATTTTATATACCTACCTGTATTATAATCGTATGTAACAAATAAAAAAATTTAAAAATCCGACGTCGACGACGACGATGGACATGTAAATTCCCTCCAGACGACGATTTATATCGTATGTAGCCGAGACGTATGTCCGCCAGACGAATTGTCTCTGTTTCTCGATTTTCATTCCGACTTATTCGCCCAAATCCGATGCTCCGAATATATATACATATATTAAATTGTTATTTATTTATATTATTATAATGCGTTTCTCTCGTTATGTCCGGTGTCGTATATTATCATGCGCGTGTATTGTAATTTCATTTTGTTTTGCCGATTTAAAATTTCCAGTGGGAATACATAATATCGTTAAACTACAATACCAGTGTGCGTCAACGACGGGCGTTTTTACATAATATTATTATTGCTGCATACAGAACGATCGGCATGTTACGACTGAAAAAAGAAAAATGGAGACATTATAACATTGTGAAACGTGTCTAAATTCTTATGTTGTATAATTTGCGAAATTCTGATCACCCTGTAAATACAAAAAAAAAAATGTTGACCTACACAGTCAATCGGGAATCGCACGCACTTGAAAAAAGTTCGTAATTCGGATACGAATTTATTAAAATTCAAATAATGAGAGCCATTATGTAACTAACCATTAATTTACTAACTAATTTTATATTACCTTTATTTGATGAAGCGATTTCACAAATGTGTGCCATATTTTGGTTCATTCAAAAATTAATAATTAAATTTAATACAAAACTTACATAAAAATAACAATAATTATTATTTATTAAAATTGTGTTCGACTTGTTTTTTTATGATACTATCAAAGTGAATTATGTGTATTCCATTACAAACTATTTTATGTATACACTGATATAAAAGCTTTTTGCCTCACGTTTGTGAAATTTCCATAACAAGCATCAAATCAACAAAGCTATGCAGTAACTATTTACTATATTTAGTTGTCAAATCAGAAAAATGAATTACTAAATACTTGTACGGTTACTTTATTTTTATTCGTAACTTGTTACTTAACGAGTTACTTCTTTGTCAATCATACAAATGTTCGAGTATGTACTATAGGTATATTCATGGCTAAATATATTTAGCCATGGGTATACCTACGTCTAATAACTATAATATTTAAATGGATGTTTAAAATTAATATTTATATATAATACTTTAAACAATCACAATGATTTGGCATTATAATACAAATAATATTAAAAACAAATGAATTGGGAAAAACATGTTTAACTTTACCTATAGGTAATTACATACGATATCAAGTTACTTTTTTACGAGCAATTATTAACATGAACAAGCATAGTTAAATTATTACCTATTTTGTGTAGAAACTAACCTAAATTTATGTAGTATCTTGTTACTTGTTTAGGTCGAAGAAAACAAGGAACTATTGCAGAAACTTAGTTTATATTTTCAGTCATAGTTGAATAATTATCATAACTATAAAATTATATTGCTCAACGTTACAAGTCGAATTTGATATTTTACGATAACAAAAAATTTTTTAAGCTTTATTATAAATTTATAACCATATTTTATTTATTCTAACTATAGTTAGAAACAATATTTATAACATTACATATATATATATATATACAATTTAGTTGCAGCCAATAGATGAAACCAACTAAATATTTTTGTTTTCTGCTGTGCTGTATTTACTGCCCCAACATAATATCACAAATAGGCACCTATATATAGTGTTCGTTCATTAATCTATTTTATCTGCGCGTTCGATATATACGGTCAATTAACTGCAGGATGCTAGAACGAAGGAAACGGATAAAATATAATAATAAATAGACCTATTTATATACACATACATATAATACACGAAGCTATTATACCTTTTTCGCTCAAAAACGTCATAAACTTTATAATGAAATAATAATATACACAGGGTGATCAGAAATTCGTGTTATAAAAATTATTTAGGTATATATTATAGCCATATAGGGATTGCATAAGATTATATAGGTGGCCTCAACCTTTTTTGGCCGTATACACTATATTATATTTTAAGATATAAATTATAGCCAAATAATAATAAAAAAAAAAAACAATCAATACCGAAACGGTAAATCCGAATCTATAATACGATAAAGTAGTTTATTATTTCACGAAAAATATTTGTAATTTACTCGCTTTAAATATTAACCTAACCTAACCTTACTTACCTCATCAATGGGCCACTGGTTACGAACTCGACCTGGTCTTAGATCACGAGCAATATTTATATAATGCGATCATCTTAATCCGAAATCGGTAATAACGTTTTTCGTTTATAACAATAGAATAATATATTGTATGTCAAAAATCGGTCCGGACGTCTCATCCGTTCGATTTACCGCCTGTGCACGACGCGAATCTTACCGATTGGCACTTTTGCGTTCTCATATTATAATGTTATTGTATAGAAATGCATATGATGGTGATATTCACGGTGTCCTTGAACGTATACATGGCCGATCTATCGGAAATGACTTTGTATTGATTTTCGTCTTTCGCACAATGCAGCACTCGGCGGCTACCAAAGAGGCGAAGACTACCTCTATATAATAAAATATCATATTATATTGTAATGTGCCGCACATGTTGTATTCGTACATGATGTAAACACACCGAATCGAATCAAAGACCTCCCACGCGTTTTATATAGAAAACCATTGCCGTCGAAGTCGTGCACGACGGCTACCGTCAGTATTTTTCTACAATTATCTCCGTACGAATACGAAGTAGGTAGGTATAGAATTTTTTTTTTCAAATTTATGAAACAAATAATTATTGCCCAGATATCAATTAGCGATGTAGTAATGTAACGTCCACTCGATATCATAATGTCTATACAGATATTTTGCACTAAATTTGTAAATTTACGTGGGCTTTTTATACAAAAGAAAAAAAAATTAGAATTAAAATATCTTGTAATTTTATCTATGACATAACAAGACACGATTTATCATTTACATTGGTTTTACGATATATGACAAATGCGATAACAGGTTAAGTTAGCATAGCACAGTTGGATGAAAATATTAAAATTTATAAAATCCTTCTGTATACAAAAAAAAATTTCAACTAGACAAAAGACAAATTGAGGAGAAGTGTTATCTCCATCACCTTTCCTCTAGAAATATCCATCTTGTACATGTTTAGTATTTCTATCGATCGCGTCAGCGGCCAATGTAATTTACATTAGAAATCCGTCTGGCAGTAAGCGCGCACCTTTCTCGTTTTAGTTTTTATTTTTTCGCCAAACGTAAAGCTTAATCATTCCCTGTGACATTGTATCCACGCCCAAGTATACATGTACATAGTGGTGAACGTGTTCGTGCCAAAATGTATACACTCGTTCAGTACACAAAACATGGTTAATAATAATATATATCGTGTCCTGTTATGTATATTATAATATTGTGTTCTGCGATGAAAAAAAATTGTATAACAATATGATTAATATACTCGCTACAAGGAACATGTAATTATTATTTATTTAAATAAAATAAAAACATATTTTTCAGGAATAATATACGAAAACCACAGACTCGTCGAACAACAGTATATCTTCTGCAGCACCCACACGCGCTGTTATACAGAGTGACCAGAATTGCATGTTATACAAATTTGCTCATTTTCTATCGATATATGTTATCTCTGTTATTTTTCTAACACATTTGATCACACTGTATACAAGGTGTTATAATGTTGTACATTTAACATATGTGCCTGGTGAATAGTTCACATTTACTGTATGCCTCTGGCCACTCGGCATTTCATTTACCATATGGTTGAATGGATTATACGTATAACTGCAGTAAAGTATTGAAAATGTAAATATTAATAACACCTGTATAGTTTCGTTTTCTAACGAACTGAAACCGAAGGAGACGGATCTTATAGCCTTTAGGTGTACGTACACATATTATTTATATAGGTAACAATAATATATTAGACACTAGCTATTCAAATAGTTTAGATATGTAGTCTTAGATAAAGTTTCTTCTTTGCATCTTCAATCGTTTTATTGGTTTGCTACAATTCTCCATGCTTCCCTATTGTAACTTAATTCCTTTAGTTCTTTGTAGCTATTCTTTTCCATGTCTATAATAATTTGTTTCGCGTATTCCATCCTTGGCCTTCCTCTTCTAATATAACCTTCTATGTCATCTTGTATAACATTTTTCGTTAAACTATCATGGCGTAGTATGTGTCCTATAATGTCTTTTCTAACTTTATACTGTGTCAAAATTATCGTTTTTCTTTTACTTCAATTAATACTGTTTTATTTGTTACTCTTTGAATTCATTAAGTCCTAAGCGTTTTTCGATGACACCAAATTTCTAAGAAATCTAGTTTGCTTCTTTCTACTTCATTGATTGTCTAAGTTTCATACCCATAAAGGGCATTTCTCCACACATATATTTTTAAGGGCTTTGTTTTTGTCTGTAAGGTTACACTTTTGGTGGTCAATAAGTGTTTTTTATTCTGGAAACCTTTGTTTGTTTGTGCTATTCTGCAAAGAATTTCTACTCTACTACTGCCTTCCTCTGTTATTTTACTTCCCAGGTATCTAAATTATTGTACTTGTTACATGTTCTATATGTGCGTTATATATTGTTATGTTATGCTGGATAGGGTTTGTTTTGCTGCACTCCATTATTTTCGTCTTTTTTCATTTAATCGCAATCCATATTGATTCCATAGAAACGCATTTAGATTTCTCGATGAAATTGCGTTTTGTGTAGAAACTCAAGGAAAAACTTGCAAAATATTCTAATGTTAATAAAATTCTATGGTAGTCTAGAGTTTAAATTTGACTAATTCAGTTATAAAAACAGATGGTTGAAATTCTAAAAAAAAATAAATAATAATACTGTCAAAATAATTTTCATATTACATTAGTTATAATATACATAATAATATTATATTTAATTATATCATATTCAATCGTTCAAAACTCTATTTGAACATAGTTATGTGGATAAATATTTTCATTGATAATCTTTAATCACACTGCATTGCGAAAACATATTGCTGTTTTCATTTAAAATTAAAAATATAAAACTTTCGTAAGGATACCGAATTTATATTACATATTTTATTCTTAGATTTAAATTATAAAAAATTGTTAACCAATCGTATAGTCTTCTAATAAGGATATCTATAATATTTAAAAAATATTTTTCTTTAACGACTAAATTTTCTAGTTATTCTACCGAAGAGAAAGAACATGGGCATCTCTAACGTAAAAAAAAAATAAAAATATTTATTAAATTATTTGGTTAAATAACCAATTTACTAAAAGAAATATTTACTATTCTTAGTTTATGTCAGTATAAAAAAAAAAAAAATTAAAAAGTTGAATTAGCTATAATTTATGTTATATCAACATCAATTATAAACTATATAAAATAACTACCTACCTATATAATTAATATTATAATAACAATAATGTTATAAATTTAGTTGATTGTGTAATATATGTATTATTATTGTTGAGTTTAACTATAAGTAATATATGCAACTCAATACAATATGATCGTCATCCGCGTAACTATATACAATTTGAAATAACTTAAATAATGATTATTTTGACTAAATATGTTTTTCTCGTAGAGTTATAGATAATTAGAGATACCGGATCGCGTGAAAACACGTTCAACTGGCGTTATAAGAACATAATATTATATTAACATTAAAACAACGCGAGCTATTTTATACGCATTATTATTATATAATAATAACAATACCCTCGGCCGAGTCTCTGGATCACGCGGATCGTAAATCAACGCGAACCCGCGGATGTGTGCGAGATCGCCGGGCGGCCGCCGCGTTGATAGGAGGCAAGCCGGGACCGCAGCGACGCGGGAATTCACGTCGGTCGGAATTAATTGTCCGGTAATTTATGTACGCGCGTGTATACTTTGAATCGAATCCGCCGCGGGGTCCGAACCGGTCAACAGCCCTCCTTATTATAATATTTCGTCGACGTCACTCTGGGCGAAAACTATTATTTCTCAAACGATTACCAATTTTTTCGTTTTCGTTCGTTTTTAAAATGAAAACACACACACGAAACTAACAATACACGAGACCAGCGACCATCGGCCCCGAGGGCGCGCGATTCGTTCTCCGATCGGTTACAATATTATACTACATGTTATCATTATATTTTAATGTTTGTTATGCAATACGCGGAATTCCATAATATGACGGCCAACGGTTCACGCGAATAGTTGGCAGAGAAAAATATGATAATTCGGTGGTATCTATTATTTTATAAAAGTTAAAATAATACTGTTACTCTTTGCCCGAAACCAAGAAATCGGATGTGGAGTGTCCGATAACTTCGCATACGTATGCCGACACTGAGTTAATGCCAGTCTGCAATATCATAACATACTCTAAAATCGTAATGTTTCGACGTCTGTTAGCGTACCCAATAATAAGGAAACACTCTATTCTTATCTATTGATAAGAAATAATACGTTTCTGATGGGTTTAGTACTTACATGTGTTCCACGGTATTGTAGTAACTCCAGAGGCTTAACTACTGTTTGGGTGTTATTGTGGGAACGACTTGTTTTCGATTAACCTTCTTTTCTACTGGCGTGCCTAGCAAAAAATTAATACCGAATGTTTATAGGTTTAGATATCATAAATTATTTAATATACTATAGTCGGCTGTTTAAATGTTAGTTTCAAGGCCGTTTTATTTCTCCGAGAACTATAGATTTTCAGAGAGCCTGTTAAATCAATTTTAACCCTGATGATCGGATTCCTATATATTATATTATATAGGGGATAAATATATAGAATATGTACGCCGTGTAAGGGAGCGATAAAAAATCGTTTATAACGTGTTTCCTCCCTCCAATATCACATTAAAGTATATACATATTATATAATATGTGTATGTATGTGTGCCGGCCGCGGCGTTTCCCGTAATTACCATACATTTGAAATGATAATTGAATAACAGGTATTTATCAAATGTACAGTAGCGATTATTCATTCACTGCGACTCGTTTGGACGCATAATAAGTTATTTATAAACGCGCGTTATGTAGGAGCACGATGAATATATCGTATGTATGTGTGTGTGTGTGTGTGTGTGTGTGTGTGTGTGTGTGTGTGTGTGTGT
>CM023359.1:34718634-34965012 GCA_013282895.1 Eriosoma lanigerum
TGTGTGTGTGTGTGTGTGTGTGTGTGTGTGTGTGTGTGTGTGTGTGTAGACTAAATTTAAAATGGTGAGCAAATTCACAAATTTTACCATACGAGTATGTGTTTTGTGGCCATTTACTATCTTCTTAACGTAAAAAAAATGACCTTATAACAAACCGTTTACCAGATATATGTTTTAAATTATTACGTAGCTGACTCGTCTATTCCTAATAATTGGAAAAAAATGCAAATATTTTTAATGCTCCGCTATTAGACAATTGAAAATTTACAAACAGTGCGTGGTTCTATCGGAAGAATACATTTAGAGGATAGAATTCTCGGTACAAGACCGGCCACAATCAAAAACTACCTAACAATTCCTAATTAAATTATAACATTATTTTTGTGAAAAAAGAAAGCCTCTTGAAACAATGTTTAGGTACGTTTATATAATGCGAGGCAATGGATAGTGCTATTGTATTCAATAAAAATATTTCTAATAAATCTTCTTTTTTAAAATAGACCTCGTCTTAAATGTAAACAAGAATATTTCTGTACGAGTCACCAATAAATTATATCTATATAAAAAAACACACAAAATGATATAAATTATAAATAAATATATATTAAATATCCTTATATTCCCGACGTATCAGTTCGTCCATAGTTCTATATACGAGTTTATATTAGTATGCATAGCTACGAACATTATTGATTTAGTTACTGAGTAGTAATGAGATGGATAATATTATATTATGATATTATTCGTTTTGTCATTTTCTAATAATGTTTATTTTATTTTTGGACGTGATGTGATAAAAATTTACTTTTAATAATAATATAGTTATAGTTTAAAAAGGGTTTAGTGACCGAGAATTTAACACGCTATCCGAAGAACGCAATTTTCCGTTTGAACACCATATACCAATGCATTGTAATATTATCAGTACGATACCAATTTTAATAAAAAAATAAACACGTTTTTATGACCGAGAGAGAGAATGCGAGAAACGACCCATGCCAAATAAGTAATCATTACTCAAGTTGTGATTTCAAAGCTCCGCGGACCGCGCGTTGTGTAATTGAACAAAGGAAAACGCATTTATCTCGTTCCCTCCGCGGAAATGCCTGTATACCTATATACACTCTTCTCTTGGTCGTCGAGCGACTTTCGTCGACATATATCTACCTGCCTACTTAACGGCCGCAGCCCGTGTTTTAGTTGCGATTAGTTTAACGAAATTAAACGCGACCGTCAGGCAATGTAGTCTACAGGGAAAGAACGTCTGACGGAGTGCTGTAAATCCGACCCCCGACCACTTTTACAAAAATAAATAAACCCGGAACACGCCGAGTGTGAGACCGAGAGTCATTAATTTACATTTAACTGCTGTGTATTTCCTTATGAGGTCCTTCGTCCGTTGCTGTTTTACGTTGTACATAATTAATAATTGCTGTTGCCAAACAGCGTACGAGTGCGGGTACTCTTCATTATCTCGAAGCCGCGCTCAAATCACTACTTTCATACTGTTTCGCGAGACGCCACGATAATAATATAATAATATTATATCAATTAGACCTACAATTCGTATTTTCTCGCCCGCCCAAATCCGTATAAGCACATTAAAACGTGGACAATTATCATTATGTTATTGTAAAACAGTTATCGCACAACGAAAAAAAAAAAAAAAAAAAAAAAACGTTATTACTATAATATAACTGAACGATGACGATCGAAATCAGTGATCTCTGCTGCTCGTCCAGGCCGAGCTGGCCGAAATCGGTTCTTTCTTTCGTGTTACATTCTAATCGTTCAAATAGGTGTGTGTATGTGTTTTGCTCCAGAAATACCGGTTTTGTTTTCTTTACACAATCATAATGTTGTGTCGGTCGTATTTGGTTTACACGAAACGTCCGGCCTCGGCAACGCCACCGCGAACATATTTGTTTTGCTACGCGCACAAGAGAGTGATGCTGCATAATGTAATACATTAGAACGTGGTTGTGGTATATAGCGCGTTCATGGTAATGGTATATACAAATATACAATTGTATACACCACGATTTACATTTATGTGTATATAAATTTATTGGTATTCGCCTAGGGGAAAAAAATCTGGGATGGGGTCATACGACATAGACAAGGGCAAAACAAATAAATCTATAATGTTATGATAATTTTCAGCTTAGTCATTTTCGTACGGGTTTCTTTTTATTTCCATCATTCTCATACACGGGCAAAGGGTTCTGGTTCCCAACGAAAACGTTAATACACACGTATAATATGGTAGGTGTAGTTTTTTTTTTTCTTTTCCGGAATGACAATTTCCATCAGTAACGGTCATTCAACGTATGCGTGAATAACACAAACCGCGCGTGAGAAACATATCGGTCTGTGAACGAGAACAAAATCGCGGGGTGGCGTAAGAATTTGTTTTAAATAAAACATCTTTGCCATTAAATATGATGGAAAACGGTCATTGTGAACATAATAAATTATAATTTTTGACATAATATCAACAATAATATAATAATAATAACTATGTGCACTATTCGGTGAAACCTACCTTAATAATGAATATTAAAGTTGTTTCGGTTGCAACCATAAACGTGTTTACGAATATGGCTGCTTTGGAATTGGTCAGACCTGCAAACTCAACTCCTCGATAAATTTAAGAATATTCCAAAACTAGCAATTATTATCAATAATGATTAAATGTGTACTAGGTATTTTAATAAAAAAAAAATTATTTGATTTTTATAATTTTATTGTTTTTTTGTGTTTTATTTTCTATTAATTATTTTTAATTAATAGAAAATATCTAAATAGTCAATAAAATTTGTTATCGCTCAAAATCGTATAAATTCGTTTTTCTTATGAAGAGATTAAAATATCTTGAATGAATATGTTTAACTTACAATAATTAAACAAATATGATAGAGAAGTGGTGTCACCCTTTTTCAACCCTTATTGGGTTTCTAGTAAAAAATATTTTTTGCCAATATTTACAACAAAAAAAAAATTGGCTAAACAAGCCTATGGTTGCAATGTATATATTTTCATAGTTTTTTATGCAATTCAGTAATTGAAATTAACGCGTTACATACAATAACTTTTATGCATTGTATAGATTTTAGAAGATTCTAAAAAGGGTTCAGTACAGTCGCGAGTTTCAGCGTAATGCGGTCTCTGGTCTCAGTGTTATATTATATTGTTAGGTTACCACGGTGGTAGTTACTTGCATAAGACGAATATGCATTTTGGCAACCGTTGTGGCGGCGGTCAACATCGCGATTCATGTTACGCCCATGCGTACGTTATCCTCTCTTCAGATTAGAGTTTCCCGACGGCGCCGAATTTCAAAGGTCTAAGTCGATTACAAAGGTCAAAGAGTAGGTCTGCGAACTCAACCCCTCTCGCGTTTCGTTAAGGGCATAATATAACGCAACCTTCATGTCAATGTGGTTTTCTTCGAGTTCCTCTATTATATTATACATTTATACTCACAACGACTGTTGTATTTTCATTGGTTCTTATATCAACTACACCGTTGGTAAATTTACCTAGTATAAAAAGTATTATAGAATATTGAGAAGTTTATGATATAGAAAAGACACTTTAATTGAACGATTGTTTTGTTCTTCCGATTTCGTTTCTGTAAATCTCGAAATCAGTTGTTATCACTTATTTCATAGCTAGGACATCATAATTATACGAGTACATTTTATCCAATTTTTTATTTACCTTATCCATTTTCCATGGGTTATTTATGTCATCTTGTTCGTCCACCACAAAAATACAAATATGATAAGATCATAAACTTATAATCATATATAACGTCACTTCAACAATATTGTAGTACAATACGAGTCAATCGATATGTCTCGCAATGAGAGACAGAAGCACTGAAAATATATTATTATCTCGTTTGACGAGAACAGAAAACAAATTATCATTTTTACGCTACAGAAAAACTTCGACCCAAAACTGGCGTGACGTGTCGTCCGTCGAAAAATCCGTGACAGTCTTTTGTGTTGGACATTGGACGTAAAAACAAAAGAAAGAAAAATAACGCCGGCTTTTAAGTATTGAGATTGAGAGTGCATAACATTATTACACTAGCTTTGAAATATCTATTCGCCTCACGTACGGTTGTAAAATTTATTTCTCCATTTCGTTTGCAAAATAGCATACTAGATGTCTAGATAGGATATTGCACATTTCAGACCGTAATGTACGTGTATATTCATATTATACATTATTTTTACAATATTGCTTTGTTTAACATTTTCAAAAGTATTTTAAATACGTTTTTGTGTATACGAGTATACTCGCTATGTGCATAGGTATACACAATTTCTCGAATTTGTTTATTTCAAACACATATTATATTAGGCCAATCTAAATAAATTATTTTATGACATTCGGGTTTCTAAATAATGTTTACAAATTCATCTATTATTTATTATCTCAATTTATATTCAACTGCACTACTTTGTATATAATTATATTATTATTATTGTAGTAATATTCAGAATGCTAATGATGATTATATTAACATTTATTACATTCATGAATTAGTTATTATCATGTTATCGCGAGGAAAATACGAACTTTTCTTCTGTAGGTGTAGAGTGGAGGATTTTCATAGTGTTTGCTCAAAAAATAAACCACACGTGTAGGCGCATAATGATGTTAAACTCGTGTGTCCGCAGATAGTATCGAACTACATTACTCGTTCAAACATCATAGTCGTATGGAACACGTGGTTTTTTATGCTCTTCAGAAACAATTATTCCCAACAATTTCGATTGTATAAACTTCATTTGACAATGTGGTGTAAAAATAAAATGTATAAATATTACTAAAATCATATTATATTATAATATTATAGGTTGGCAGTAGTATAGTAATTTTACAGATTTTTGTACTTATTGACTGAAAAAGTTTATAGTTTTACAATGTTATATTATAACCTTGTCCTTTCCATCATAATAATTTTAAAGTTTTAGTTTGCTGGACAGATATATAAATAAAATAATCAAATAAATGGAGAAAAGTTATTTTTAGATGCGAAATATTTACAAAGGCTTCATCTCGGTAATTCAATCACATTATAGAGAAGAAACTTACAACTTTTTCCCGTTGTCCGTAAAGATTACACTCACTGGGAATATTTTCTGACAAGAATAACGCCAATTACATGAGTTTGTGCGCGCGTCCATTTCTAAGACCGCTCAGGATCTGATATATACGTAGGTATTAACAACCTAATAAAGTAAAAATTAACAAAATTTCTGACATAACTTATGGATCCGTGTAAAATATTTGAATTTATGCATTTAGTATAAACAATTAAATGATTAACCTTATAATTATATATTTTTAAACTTAAAAGTATGAATAAATTACATTTTAATTTATAATATTATTATTACCGCGGAACTTTAAAAGTTTTAGAACTTTCAAAAACCAAAAAAATCTATATATTATACTTGAATAATCGAAATTTTTTATCCATCTCAATTATAATTATCACCAGATCAATATCAACAAAATATTATGTTAATTTTTCGTAAACTTTTAATAATAATCTCTCTCGGCACAGGCAAATAACAGTAAGTACATACATATTCTAAGCTCCAACACCGCGACTGTTTTCTACGTTGTATCGAATAGTACGTCAAAATCGTAATTAAATTAATTAATCTTCAGGGTAAAAGGGATCGTACAATAATAATAATAATAATAACACAATATATAATATACCTACTGTCTTTTTCAAGTAGATACCAATATTTGTTTTACGTCAAGTCATAACAATGATTCGCTTAAAACAAAGCCGGGTGGTTATACATTATGTTATATTCTCAATCATTTATCAAACGAAAATACTCGATTGCACCTATATAATATTATACGGCATTATATACCGGGGAAATTTTAAATCTCCTTTCTTTATGATTTCGCGTCGTGTTCTCCGGTCACGGTGCGTCAGGGATGACGGCGGCGTCGGCGTGCCAGCATATAATATTATATTACACCTATACAGTGTGATCGCATGGCACAAAACCAGTGTATAGGTACGTCTTCGACATGATCTCCATAATATTTTTATAACACGATATTCCGATCATCCTGTACATAAATTATTATATAAGTATAATAATAAAATTATATACACACCGTAATATCTTTCGTGTCCTGATAAACGTTCAATTAGTCTGCATTTCCTTTGTTTCGTTTCACCCGAAACCGTGCGACTGCGGATCACTCTCCAGTCTCCACGCTTTCATCTCAATAATGTGTTTCAAATACATTTTTTGATCACGATGATTTTTAAAATAATTTGACTTCTATAATATAATAACGCAATACAATAGTTTGTGTGTGACTTTAAACAAATCTCTGCCGTTGTTCGAATAATTAATAGAATAATCGATTTTTGTAAAATCTAACAATCTCTCGCTCTACAATACGTATAACATAAAACATATGCGTATTATACCTATTACCTGGTATAACCCGCTTGGTTTATCTTAAATTCTTAACCCATGCAATTATTACATCTGTATGTGATATTTTATTACCGTGTAACAAACATTTCAACATAATTTAATGAAATAAAAAATTTAAATACCTTTAATATAACGAGTTACTTTATTTTTAAATAGATCAACTTTTAACTTAATAAGTTAAATTTATCTTAAAACACCATATTATTTTTTAGTTACTTATTTATTTTTATATTTTAATATAAAGTATAGAATATATAGGTAGTAAATATGTAGTTTTAAATTAAAAGAAAAAAAATATTATTTTTTATATTAAATAATATATATTTCATTTTTAAAAATTGATATATTGAATTTTTTTAAGTAAATATTTAATTACTTTTAATTCATCTAACGTATTTGTAGGGTAACTTAATTTGATTAAAAAGATATTAATTAACATGCCCAACGTTAAATTATGTATTATGAATCATTTTATTAACTGAGATAAACTAATTAAATTAATTAAACCTAATTGTGAAATTACTTAATATTTAAGTGATATTTTCTTAGCGTTTATTTGAAAATAATTATTAAAGTATTATTTATTTAAAGTATTAAAACTTCTGGGTTTTATTTGTCGCATATTTCATGAGTTTCACCTTATATCTATTTCCAATCAAAGTCTTTTTTGCATCCGTATTCGTCCCAGGGAATTTCAAGTCCAGACCACCTCCTATTGATATTTTACCAATAGTACTGCTAACTAATTGTGTTATTTAATAATTAATTTTTTTTGGTTTTTGGTCCTTCCCTTTACAATACTCTTGAATACGCCTCTCAGTCATCCCATCCTGGAATATTGTTTCGAGCTTAGGGATTACTCTCCGGTCCAGCGTATATTATGTTGAGATAGTCTTGCAGAATACAGGTGCCAAGCTCATAGTTCGTTTTTGGATATACTCATTTCAGGCAAACTCGATTGTCCTGACCATTCCTGATTAAATTCTTCTTCTTATATCACTCGTAAATTTTTCTCTTTTCCCATCCTTTTTCTACCACTAATTATCATAGGTCTGAATTCAACTATAACTCACCTTATGCGCATTGCCAACCAAAAATTTTGTAAGCTATGTTTCTAATAGTTTCCTTCTTTTCTATTTTACCTTTTTCGTAATGTTATTATGAACTTAATTTTATGTAATTTAGGCTCGTCGCGTTTGTACTATCAAATATTGTTATACTTGAACGATAATGGGATTGTGTCACAGTCGATTGGACATGTTATGTGATTATAAACAATGCACAATTAATAATGATAACTAGGGCGTGATGTATTTAAATGCTCTAAAAAAAAACGAAAATTGCTCGAATAACACAATTTAATACCCTAAAAATATTATTCTATCCATTTTTTTTTTTAACATAAATAATTATAATATATATATATATATATAGGTAATATTAATATTATTAATAATATATTATTATTTTTATTTTTTGAACTTAGTTTTTTTTCATAAAAAAATGAAATGAAAAAAAAAATTATATGTAGGTTTATAATAATTTTTTTGGTGTAGTGTGGGTGAGTTAATTTAAGAAAAATGTCAATTAATTCGTATTAAATATACGTCTTTAAAGTCTTAAAAATATATATAAAAAAAAACCCCTAAAAACGTCAATCAATTATTTAAAATACAAAGAAAAGTGGAAAAATGCAAAAAAAGCAAAATAAAAATTTCGATTTTAAACTGTTTGGTGTAAGAAATACATTTTGTTCTTAGAAAGTATTGTTTTAGAACATTGAGAAAAAGAGATGAATTTTTTATTTAAACCCGCGTCATAATAATAACCAAACAATAATAAATACAAATAATATCGTTTTTTTCTCGAATATCAATAATTTAATATTGGAATTAATCGATAATGTGCAGTGAGATACAATATTATATTACAATACACAGTTGGATGTATGCAAATATCGCAATCGCGAATCCGGAATGTTCAGACGCATTGGGACGTGATAATATTATATTATTGACGTTTCATGCACGCGCACAACATCGGGACGCGCGCCGCGATAGGTCTAAGTGAGAGAAACCGATAGTCGGCATATAATGGATAGAGAGATAGAGAGAGAAATGGCGTTTGGCCGCCGGAAATCGGGCGCGATTGTGTGCGCTTAAACCGACGGCGCCGCCGGACCGTGAAATTGCCAGGGATATTGCACCCATTGACGATTTTCCGCACGCTCAACTGAGCCCGTCGCCTATCGTTTAATTACTCCTGTCGCCTCCACGCGCCTCCGACGCTACCGGCGACGATTCTCCGCAAACTCTGAGGGCGCTCGACGGAGGTGTACGGAGGTAATATAAGTAATATACCTACGCGTGTTGTGCCGGTGATGCGGTCCAGGCGACCGAATCTCACGAACGACTTGTTATAATATACGTCTCGTCCTCTACGTTTAGTCGGGTAATTTGTATTTATTTATTTTTCGTTTTCTTCATTCTTACCCCGTTCCCCCGACAATAGACGGTCAATTACACGCGATTCCCTATTCGCAACGCGTATTATACATAAAATTATTATTATTATCAACATTATCGTTATAATCATCGTCATAAAAATATTCGTGAACATAAAGGGCTCGAGCGACGTTTTCTAAGATTTTTGGTAAAACATAAAAAATAATTCGTAAACGTGTGATTTTGTTAGGGCGATCGAAAGCAATTTTGTTCGTCTTAATATCAAACAACTATAACTATTTATTTATTCGTTAGTTTAATATTTTTAAATGAAGTTTTCGAGGAGTCAACATTTAAATATCAAAAGGTTGATGCTAGTTTTTTTTGCAGTAACATAAATTTCACTAGTTATATTATGTACAACAATTTGTTGACATTTTTAAATTTAAATTAAATAATTTAATACGATTTTAAGCATATATAGGTTCATATCCTATATTGATTAGTGAAGTATTTATAATTTTATTATTCATATGTACTTATTTAGTTTTAACATAAATATCTATAAAAAAAATTTAGTTAATAAATTAATTCTCAATTTTATAACTTTATATTTTTATAAAATGTATTTTGATTATTTTGATCAGATATTTATTTAGTATATAAAGCGCTGAAATTATAATTTTATAATATATTCGTATAGAATATGATTCTCATAATAAAAAACGGTATTGGTTTATAAAATATGTAAATTTATGATTTTAAATCCTACACTACCGATAATTTGAATAACAATATTTTAACTATTCCTAAAATTATCAATTTTTCAGCTATATTATTATACCTTTTTGATTATTGTGTAGATAATATTTTTGAACCAGGTGGTAACAGGTCAATTAATATTAGTATAAATACAAGTGTACAACTACAGTTTGAAAATAAACCTAACAAAATGTCAAAAGTTTCCTAATGTAATAATAATTATTTATAATATTTATATTATTGTATAAAAAATTGATAAATAAAAACAATTTATAATAATAATGATAAATCATAATGCGATTACTTTCTAATAATAATCTGTAATTTATATGTCGGATACTCGTTGAAAATTCTGTAAAAAGCATCGTCGATATTATTATTTATAATAATGTATAAACATTTGCATTTAAACGGCAATAATAATAATATTATATATTATATTTTGTTGAAAAATACGGACAAACATGTGTCTGAGAACAATATTAAAATTTATATAATTTATGTGGAAGATTAACAATAAATAAACGGATTTTGACATTTTACAGAGAAAGAAAAATTTTAATTTTTGACTTGTTCTCTGTATTGTAAGAATTTAGCAGCACCTCCCTAGGTACTTTATAAAATACATAATTCGTGTACAACACATTTAAAATGATTTAAAACATAATATATTAATATCATTTTGCAAGTTATTTATGAGACACACAATTAAAGTAATAAATAAATTATAATATCGCCAACTAACGTACAGATATTGAATTACCTAAATATAATAATATTTTGTACTTACCTAATATCGATAGTTATTATTTATTATTTGTGTGTGCATCATTTTTGTCGATAAATGAGTAATATTATAATATTTTAGGAAGGTATTAAATAAATCATTATACTAATAACTCATTTTACTAATATATCAATAACTAATACTATCTACAATCAATAGATAAAATGCCAAATAAAAATTTCTTAACAATTTTTGAAAATGTTTTGCAAGATTTATTCTATAATAATAATCATATAATAATATCATCATGTCAAAATAACGTTTCGTAAAGACATATAAAAATCGACTTTTTATTTCTGTAGGTTAGTTTTACAGCCTATATACTCGTATATTATATTAGAATGTTTATTATACGAAATCGCTGTTTGATTTTATATCGATACCCGTTAGATTCGTATATATATTTTTATGTACTATTGCATTATTCTTTTCCGTAGCGTAATATTTTACGACCACTAACACGGTTATGAAAGAATTTATGACAATATCTATAATATTCAATATGTTATTAATACGAGTACATAAATATATTATTATGATTTTTTTTTTTTAATTTTTAAATAGAAAAATGTAATATATATCGCTATATAATAATTCTTCTTTATCTATACATAAATACGTTGTGTGCACAGTAACATATTTTAGGTCTCGAATAATCTAAAGTGTTAAATAGATGCAATTTGTAAACGTGAATCGTGATAGGTATTAATAAAAACGTCATTAATAATACAAAGAGAGGTATCTTGAATTTGAAAGTGGTTTAGGCTTCTAACTATTTAAAACTGAATAGTATTAACATGCTGCCTTATAGTAATTTATTTTGAATACAAATTCTTTCAAAAGTTTGAATAGTTCACAGGTTATCGTATACACAACACATAGGTCATTGTGCATTAAAATCAATTAAATTTTAATATTCATAAACATATTGTACAAAATATAATACATCATAATATAGATACAACATTACTATATTATTATTTATTTTAAAGTCTAAACATAATAATATTAATATCAAAAATTATTCTATAAATTACGTTTAAATATTTGATCTGAATGATATCGATTTCGTATCGGCCAAGTGTTAACCCAAAATCATAAAACTGTGAAAAATACACTTCTATATTAACCCATTAAAATCGTATTCTAATTAGTTTTAAATCAGATTTCAGAAGATAAGGCAGTTCGCGAAAGTCGGAGCCCATCAGAGTGTGATTTTAATTTAAAACAATCCGTTCAAACATTTTTAAACGTTAAGATCGCTTAACATTATTATGTACGTGGGTGCTTAAACCTACCCAAATTATTTTAATCGTCGAGATAATAATTAATTGTTTCCGGCCTTATAGAACTTCGAATGAAAGATAACATCGAATAGGAATTATTCGTTTTAAATAAATTATGCGTCAACAGATTTTTTTTTTATTCTACCATATACGGGCGTTTTTTAATTATATGTGTATAGTTTTTTTTTATTTATTATTTACAACAAGTGTTCTATTTTAATTATTATGTTACCTATTCAAATATTGGATTATACATACAATAATATTGTGAATATAATATTATTTATTATTTTTATTACAATAATGGCTATGTAATTATCGAGCAGCACAATGCAATGAAGTACCGATGTTATTTTTCCAAAACAATAACAAATCGATGGGAAAGTATTTTAACATTATCTAGATAATATATTATTATATGTTTAGGCGTGGAGTATTTTTCTTCTCTTCGATTAATATTCAACGTTGGTATCCGATTTCTACGGCCAATGGGTCATCAACAGATTTATGCATACACATACCGTATCGTGTAGAGATTTTAATTTTATTCCTCGTCGGACTAATAAAAATTAAAAACTCGTTTAACGTAAACGGAAATAATTAAATTCCCGATTAACAGAGATAATGACGGTGCACCGTGATTCTTATAATATCACGTCCTATAATATGAAATGTCCGTTCAAAGGAACCACAAGGCACAATATATTTTCACAAATAAATCTATTTTTTCATTATTACATCGTGTTTGTATATATACCTATATTATTGTTTGGTATGTACAATTCGTTTTAAAGTGATTTTTTATGTATTTTAATAAATTATCATCTTTAAAATCAAACGATTTTCTATATTTTTTTAAATGTGTAGTAATCGCATACTTAATATATTTTATTTTATACATGGAATCACGGTGTAATCCTGTTAAAAAGTTATCGTTTTGAACGTTCAATAAAATTAACAGCATGTTATTAGTATTACTTTATTAGGTATTACATAACATCTTTTACGAGTAAGTATATGTACATAACATTTCATGTTCTAAAAAGTTAAACGAAAGAATATTACAATACTATTTAGTAGTACAGTGTCAGATATAGCCATATAGGTATTATAGTAGATAAATTTAAATGTATTTTTAAAGTTTAGACGGATGGAATTCGTTGTTATCGAGATAAAAAAAAAAATATATGAATCTAATTATTTTTTTTCTGGTAATAATATACATATACATAATAGTATACAGCATGATCAGAATTTCGTGTTATAAAAATAATGGAAAAACATTAAAACGTATATTATGTGATTCTCACCATCTTCGTAACACAAAACTTTCATCATCCTGTATATAGATGGGCAATGGCTCAAAATATCTAATAGATATATAATTATATATATAATAAATTGTATGTTAATTATGATATTTCGTAAAAAATATACGCGTAATCATTTTAATTTTTATGCATTTTAACAGTTTCTAACATAAATTACCTATGCGAAAAACTCATTTATATCCAATTATTATTTTTATGTTTTAGTAGAAACATAGTTCAGTCACGTGTTATTTTGTTAATGAGATGTCACGTTATAATTATGGTTCTTTCATAGTCTCTTGTCTTTTAAAAGGGGGAAAAATAATACCACAGTACATTAAATTTGATGAATACCGTCGGATGTGTACTGCAATGTACTGCAGAATTTCTCGAAGGGGGACTTATATAGGTGTGTTACAAAATTCATCTTCACTATAACCACATATTATAATATATTATCGCGGTTACTGGTATAAATTATAAAAAAGCTGTGGCATATACAAATTGAAATAGCGAAATGCGGAAAACTAAATAATGGTCAGTATGAACCTACAAAATATGTATAACAATTACGCAAAGTTAGGAGAAATGATGATGATGATAGTCAATAATACATAATCGTGTTGAAATATTCAAAAAAAAATTGTTTTCCTTTTTTTATGTAATATTTAAATGAATAGTTATAGATAAGACAACGAAATATTTGATAATTATTTTGTCGGTTTTGTATAAATCAAACACAAACATAATTTTCTCAAACATTTGTTTTCAATTATTCTGCTTTGAAATGATCAAAAATCTACTTTGGACTACTTATTTATCTCAAAACACTACGGTATAGATAAAAATCTCACGATTAGACGTTTAACAACCGAGACTGCAGTTTTCGAAGAAACAAGAATATTAACTATTATACCATTTTGTAAATTATCATAGAACGATAATTGGGTATTGCAATGATAAATAATAATAATAATGTAGGTTCGTATAAGTAGAGACGAAAAGTCTTTGTACATCGGACCGCGTCTTAGAGTCGCGCAAAACCGCGAACTGATTATAACCGACCCGACTTATCCTAATCTGGTATACATAATATTATGTGAATTATATTACATATATTTTTGAATAAGAATAATAATAATAACTGTGATGACTCATCGACCGGTATAACGAAATCTCAGACCGTAGAGTAGAGGTACCTATATGATATGATATTATATACAAAGTTTCCTAGTTTTAATTACTTATAGTTGTAATAATATCACCGTGAAAGATGGAAATAATATGAAATGAAATTATTATTTATGCAATAGACAATAATATTCCATCTATTACTTTATTAGTTTTAAACGGCTAGTAAAATAATATAAAAATAATTTTTTTTAAGTTATATTAAATTTAATGATAACAAGTTCAAAGGTTATATATTTTTTATGAAGTTTTAATAAGTCTAATATGTTTAATATGTGTAATTTAATCAAAATGGTGATTTTTAGAAATATTTTTTTATTTTTTAGAAAAATCAAATTTTTTATTAAATTTGTTGTAATTATTTTATATATTATATCGTAAAATGTAGAATTCATATTATCAATATTCAGCATTATCATGAGTAAATGATACATAAATAGTAGTTGCATTCATGATATTGATAAAAAAAAAATTTGTATTCCACGATATAATAGATAAAATAATAATAAAAAATGACATAAGAACTCAGAAATATGATTTTTCCAACAAATGAATACAATTCTTAAACATTAACGAAATATTTTGATTAAATTAAGAGGGAGGTCAGCACATCAAAATTTTTATAAAAATATATTGACTGTCTTCAAATTATACGTAACTTAAAAAATAAAAATAAATTATCGTGTCTCGGTAAAGGTGTAATATATAATATAATATGACTCGAGTCAGATCATAGACGCATAGTTATATTGTATTCAAATTGAGCACGCGCCACGCCGTTGAGCATAAACGTGGTATAAGGCGGTATACCTAATAAGGTGTAAGAGAAAGAAAAAAAATGTCGGTCACAACGAGGAAATACGGAAAATCAGTGTTAAGGTTAAACTACGGTCAATGTCGATAATTGGGAAAAGTCGTCACTATTATTAGTCGCAATGATGGCCAAAACGATTCAATACGATTCACGGTTTGTCTCCTAACGAAGTCCATTGTACGGGTCCGGCGGACTTACCGAATATTATACACGACTCGTCAACACGTGGTGTGTGTAATAATAATATAATATTTATCGTGACAACTATATTATATTATACACTTAATATACGGTAGTTTCAGCAGTATTGTACAACAGTATAAGTATAAGTCCTAAACCGTTCTCGTCGGTAGCGGCGGCGGTAACGCGAACACGGACGATGACTTTTCACATATTATAATGATAAAGTCCCTTGCGCCACTGCTGTATATATTAAATAAATAATAAAATAAAACATTATTCCACTGCGAGTTATAATACAGAGCGATTAGAATTTCACGTAATATAAACGATGGATATCATAAGTGTTGTAATAAAATTTATTTTTATCACTCTGTACATATTATCAATATAGCCTAGTATAAATGTGTGCACTGCACTCGACTCGACGTAGGTACTATTACATATTATTATTATTATTATTATTATTATGTTCGTGTATAAAATTATTATATTATAATAATTTATAATACGAGTAACGCTGGCGCGTGTGTAAGAATAGAAAGAAAAACGTTCTCCTGCGTTATGTAGGTACGTTTGTTAACCGTTCTTTTCAGATAGATTCCGTGTGTTTTTTGTTTGATTTGATTTGATTATTATTCATTCACTCGGAGTTCTTTTCATACACGTTATTATATAATAATATTCTACGTACTCGTCCGTATGAAAGCTTACCATTCCCTCGGTATATACGGTCAAACCGCCCACGCACCAAAACGTAATGCTGACGCGTCTATTTAGAGTGACCTAACCAAACGCGCGATCCGTCCGTTGGCAGGTTAGCTGATTGATCTCGAAAACTTCGACTTGTACATTATACATTTATATGATTATGAAACACATACATTGAAATGTTTAAAAATACGAAATTAAATTAATTAATTTTATAAGTATACGATAGTATTAGATAAAAAAAAATTTGTTTACGATATTTTGTAATTTTATATCCACACAATATTTATTTTTAGTGAAGGGAAAATAATAAAAATTATATTATTATATCACGTGTTTCCTTTTATTTTAGAGATTTTTTCTTTTTTATAATATGTGAATTTTGTTTTCCATAGTCCAAAAATTAATAATAATAACATATCTAAATATCGATTTGATTATGTCTTAAAAAAAAATCTGAATTTGTTCAGTTTGATTTATTCGAAAAAATTCTCGTTTTAAATTAAATTTCATATAAAATATGTATAAGTTAAGCAAAATTTTCTGTATAATCCCAAACAGATTTAAAAACTATACCTAGTACAATATTCATGTTTATTATTAAATTATACCAATACTAAATATTAATTTCTTAGACTTACGTAAAATAACCAAAAAATAATAGATAGTTTTAAAGAAAAAACAATTTGGAAATCATGTGTTGAATAGTTGCTAGGTATATTTGTTATTATATTATAACCATTGAACTTATTTTTGAATTCGGTTCAATTTACAACCGTAGGTAGAACGTAGTAATTAAGTACAATACTTAAGTACAATTTTGATTATTTTAACAAAAAATTGTAAATATAAATAGGGACACTTCTTAAAAAAAAAAAATGCAAAGAAGTGTAAAAAACCGAACCGAAGCACATGTAAAAAACGAGTGGGACTGCGGCTACAGATGTCCGCGACCACAACACGATAACGGGGACGACGTAAAAGAAACAAAAGTGTCGGAATATCCGGCGAAGGAATTTTGTCCGGATAAAGGTAACCAGGGTTGCAAATTGGTTCGTAACCAAAACCGGTACGAGGAAAATACACGCCACGTGTCGTTCGACGATCGTCTGAAAGTTAACGAAAGACCGAAAACTATGGGCCGCAACAGGTCGGTCCAGGAGAGCAAACCTAACTGCCGAGCGCAGAAACTGCAAGAGTCGGGCGAAGTGGCAGAATACCGTGATGCACTGTTTCGACGGAAAGTCGGGAATCGCCGTCAAACGGTTCAAGAAAATCTAGGCCCGTCCATAGAAAAAGATACGCAATTGATGAGTGAATTCGAAAATCGTAAGCAAGTGTTGTTGAAACATTTAAAACGACTGTCACCAGAGGACGACTGCGCGGGCGAACCAACGATGACGTCATCTGTTACCGAACGCGTGCCGTCGATGGTCCCGGACCGGAAAAATCGGCAGAAATCGATGAACCAGTCGTTGGGATTGGTGCCCACGGCGGTGAAAGAGTGTCCGCAGCCGCGACAAAAGATCCGACAGGCGAATATTTTCGACGATAATAGCAAATGCCATAACGACAGCGATCGCGGACCGGCAGCCTCCAACCGTAATCATCTGCAGAACCCAAACGATGAGCTTTCGGTACAATCGAATATTTCAAAATTTACGTGGAAAAATTCTTTAGATCGTGATGATCAGTACCGGTGCTTAGACGTACTGTTGAATTGTCATCAACAAGAGATGTATAATAACTATCGACGTGGTAAAGAATAGCAATTATTTTTTATTTTGTCGTTATATGCATACACATTACTCCTATCTCGTCGTTGCCGTGATTCACCGTTACAATTAAATAATATTCAATTTTTGTCCTAATATGCGATTTAATAATATTATTAACTTCATCATTATAGCTTAGTACCTCATTATTCGAGTCCGGACTTAATGCCCCAAAATCTATCAAAAGATGCTCTAAAAATTATCAAAAATCCCTAAAATGACACATATTGAATAAATATTTTGAGGCGTCGACTATGGTTTTGACTACCTACTTTCTTTAGAACTGCATAATTTAATTTAAACATAACACAATACAAAGCCAAATAGTTCATAAAATAATATTTGAAAATACTTACATAATTTGGCACTAAAATCTTGTAACTGTATCTGCATAAAATACAAATATGCATTTAAAATTATTAAAATTAGGTACCTAAAATATACAAAATATGCAAAATTAAAGTTTACTTTTAAAATATCTATGATATAAATCGAATTATGTAACAGTAATGTAATTCCCTAGAACAATTATTAAAAGCACTATGTAATCTGACCTCTGTTTATCATCAGTGACGTATTAATAATAATTTTTTTTCCAAGATCTCATCATCCTTATTATGTTTCATCGATTTTATATTATTTAAATAAGGTTCGTCAATGTGACGGAAAACTTAAATCGTTTTAGTCGGTTATGTCGACATCGTTCAAGAAAATTACACCCTTAATAGACATTGACAAAAGCCGGAAAATTCTTATCATCGCATAATGTTCCTGTTGATATTTTTAAATTAGTCGAGTCTGATTGAATGCGATTAGACTATCACGTTTGGTTGAATCTGGCTAATTTAATATTGAGGATGAATTAAATTTTGTGCAAATCAAATAGTAAAAAACGCAAATGGTAAATATTTGAGGTTTCTAACAAAAAATAAATTATTATGTTTATTATAATTGCACAATAAAATGTTTTCACTTGCAATCTCATATTTGGGTATATTTGTTGCTTCGATGACAGAATGATGTGTAGGCTGTAGGGTTACGTATGGTTAGATACGATTATGAATATATGATATTTTAAAATCATTACGGATGTATGATAATTATTAATGAAACCCAACAATGTATTAATTATTACAAATGCAAAATTTTAAATTAATATGATAAATTTGATATTATTTAAGATAAAGTAAAAATAATTACGATTAAAACACACATTAGAGAAGCGAGTTTACGTTATAAAATTTTAAAACTTCAAGGAGTTCCTATTCAACAGATTTGAATAGTTCACAATAATTATGAGGTAAATATGAATGGTGACCCCGAAAAATCAAAGACGTTTATTTTGTTATAGTGAAAATAATAAATAAATAAATAATTATAAAAAATAATAGTTTAAACTAAATTATAGTTAATTTTAAATGTTTATTAAATTACTAACAATCTAATTTGTAAAATCATAAAATATGACTTTTTGATTGAATATATCGTTCACATTTCACAATATATACTACTCATTACTTCATGTTTATGGTTGAAATTAATAGACTCCAAAAATAAATAAACACAAGATGAAAAATGATATCTACATTATTTAGTTATGTACGTATTTGTATAATAATATAGTTCCATTTATTAGTAATTGATCTATGAACATTTTTACAATCTTATACGTAACATATAAGTATAAGTATATATTATAGTATAATAATTATTAATCAATTACTGCAATTAAAATTCAAACACTTATCCATATTGTATAGAAACATAGGCCGATCTTAGAGACAAAAGAATAACTTCCATCACCAATATCTGGTTGGCTAAAATATGTTACGATTAAGGAAGTTACACAATTAATTTCTAAATCCAAGAAATCATTTATTGGTTTTTACTTTATTTTATTTGTATGACATAAATAATATTTTTATTATTATTGAAGGTTTTTTAAATGTTATTTTTTCTTTAGTAATTACAATATTTTTATATTTTTCAAGGACTTAATATACTTTTATAACTTATAACAGCGTATATTTTAATGATTTTAATTGTGTAAATTAAACTTTTATATTTAACTCTGATATCATTAACATATATATCGCATAACCAAAAATATTAAATGTATATTATTATAAGTTTAAAAATATAATAGTTAACAGTCTTGTTTCGCATATTGTTTTTGGTTTTTGACATAAACACGCCATATGTCAGTACTAATAATTTAATTTGACATAATAATAATATAATACTAATACACTAATTATTATATCAACATAATAGTACAGATTATATAAAATAGTGATAATAGTGTAATATCAGGATATTATCATATTAATTTTATATAATAATCGTAGTATATTATTATAATGTATTAACATAAAATGGTATCAACACATTGTTAACTATTAGTCTATAATATGTTATTCTTATAATTATTATCTATAAATTGTAAAATTAATCAAATACAAATATACGGGGTATCAGAAAATAATTATCGTATTAAGTAAACTATCGAAAACTACTTTCGGTAGTGAATATATAAAGCAAAATAGACAAACAAGTTGCAGCATAAATTTGCTTTAGTTTAATTTATAAATCAATTCTGAAAACAATTTTGTAAATATATTTATATAAGTTTTTTAAAACTATACATTTTTTCAAAAATATTCATATTTAATTACAAGTAAACGATAATATTATTGTTTAAAAATATAAATTAAAAACGTATAATAATTATCAATCTTTATTACACATATAATATAACATAATATATAAACAAAAATAATTCAAAATATACAAATATTATAATTAACAGTATGATTAGAAATACACGCCATAATTACTAACCTTTACATCAGAATAGATCTTATAAAAAGGGTAATTTTTCCAACTCGTGTCCAATATACCAGTTATTTCAGTTGTTCAGTTATCTAGTAAAGAGGACTCTTGATCACTGTCAATCAAAATTCAATAGTTTAATTTTATAACTAGTCACTCTACTCCAATAACTTATTTTATTCTTATACATAATACTTTAAGAATTCAAATTGCACATGAAGTTTAATATAAAAAAGCTCAAATTCTATTTTTGTATACATACTGTTGCATAATATATTATAAAAATTATATGACAATAAAAAATATTCATTATTTAAACATAAAATTTAAATTTATTAAATATTTCATTCCAACAGGTATTCACAAATAGAACCAGCTCACAAAAAGGTAAATACACAACTTTTATATAATAATCATACTTAAGTAGTTAAATTTAAAAATACCACCCTTGGCCCTTATACTTAATATTTTAATTCACTACAAATGATACCCAATTAGGTACACTATACAGACCCTTTATATATAGATTTAGTACAATATAATGATAATATTATAAATTATTATATCGTTGGACGAACAATTTAATATTTTATCTCTTTGTTTTTACATAAAGGGTGATCAGAATTTTATGTTAAAAATATTAATTCTATTGATTGAAATTATAGTTCGTAATAAGTTTTCAAAGTATTCTCCAATTTTTATTTTTCCTATTACGATTTGCGTGCAATCCCGACCAATCAAATAACATTTTACGGATTTATTTATATAGGTACCAAATTTATTCTTCGGCCTTTTCGTCAATACCTAAATAAAAACAATATATTATCATAATACCTTTAAACAACGATGGGAACGGGGAGTTTTTGCTTCTGAGTAAAACAAATTATCCATTACCCTGTAAATCGGCGGAACGGATCTGAACAGCGCGTTTTTCCGTGGGTTCGGAACTAATGGATACGTTCCAACACGTTTTGACTTATTGATTTTCAAACACCGTTTATTAGAGAATTCCATATCTTTGAACGACGTAATTGAGTATGGTAGGTACAGGTACTATATATATTATAAGTATGATAATACGCGTGCACACTCGTCTTTCAATACGTTATAATAATATTTTCATCGAATAAAAATAAGAAAATAACAAAAAGAAGGCGACGAATAAAAAAAAAGACAAATTTTAAACGAAGTTTACGAGGTCGAGTTACCAGCAAAAAAAAAAAAAACTATATATTATTTTATCTATATACAATATATATTATAATACAGTCTGGTGCACAAAACTAAACAATTACTGTGCTTTGCATAATATATATATATATATATATTAATATAATATATATATATACAGAGTGATCGCGTAGTAAATAACATGCCATTCTGATCACCAGGTATATATTATAATATACCTAATTATTAATTTTTATTATTATTCAAAAGTCGTAGAGACGAGGATCCTATGTCCTGTGTTGGTTAGTAGGTACAACGTTATATGGTGTCTTTCAAATTTAAAGTATAATACTCGTTTAATGGTTAATATCAAATATCGTTAACATCACTTATCAATATCACTTAGATATTAAAAAACATTGAAATGTTATATTATTTTCAGGATAGTGAAAGTTTTAAAATTGCAATATTATTAATTGACGTCCAATCATCGTTATGAATAAATTAATACTTGAACGGTAGTTTGACGGGTTATTAGCTAAAGTATATAAGTACAGAATTTTAAATATATGTCCAAAGGCATACCATGATATGTATGTAGTATTATGCTTTATGTAGTAATAATAGTTTATTATTATTTATCAACTATTTAATAAAATATATTATTTACACAAATTTCGAATGATTATCTATCTAGATAAAAATAATAATAATATTCCAAAAATATGAATTCTCCTCTGACGATAGGTCATTTAGTTCAGGTAACCAAATTTTTATCGCTTTAAGAAATCAATAAAACGTTTGAAAAATTAGTCTTTTTAAAACCATGATAATATTTGATATATGGGAAACAACAAATAGAGGTAAATCGGCTAAGAAATCTCACAGCTATATCATAGACAAAACCTCTTACATAATATAATATGTGTAACATGTGGTACGCAGATAACTGCGGTACAGATTTTAATTGGGTATCAGGCATACAAATTGAAATGACCTTTCTACATATTTATGTTAGGTACTGAATATACTAACAGAAACTACATAAACCATGCGGGTTCAAGAATCTGCCCTTTTTCATAATGTTAATATCTATGATTAAAAATTTAGGTTCAGAATATCGAAAAAAATATTTATAATATTGTACAAATTAAATTATTTTAAAATAAACATAATTATATAATAATGTGTAAAATAATGATATTATGTATTGGTGTATAAAATATTTTATAACAAAATAATGACTGAATATATTTAACTGTAAAAATAATTTAAAATAAATATACGTCGATATAAATTTCTCGGCATTGTCTATACGACTATATAATAATACATTTTAATTTTGAATGTCGTTTAAGCATAAAAAAAAAAAATGTCTTTAGTACAAGTTATTTAATACGAACATACCCGCGGTATAAATATAATAAGATATACCACGTTGACCGCATAACATATACCTCTAATATTATTATTATTATTATTATTGTATTATATACCAACTTCGGTATAATATAAGGTTTATCGTAATAATATAACACACATGCGCGATGATTTATAATATTATGATATTTTTTTTATTACAACGACGAAATGATGACCGTCGTCGGCGGCAGATCACAACGGTTTTGAACTCAAACCGAACGCGCGCGCCGTCGCTTATTCGCGGCTTGTTGCGCGGGCATAAAAGATAACAATATCGCGTGTGGCGGATTTGATTTGTTTTTTTTTTCTTCTTTTTTACACGTATTACTTTTGCCGGCTTTTCTGCGTCCTATACTCGCGGCGGTCTCGTTTATAAACGCGCACGTATATTATATACGATAATACGCGTATTTGTGTATCTATAAATTTTGTAAATGACCCTCTCCGTTTTGTTTGCGGATTAATTCGGGTCGGTTTATCAGGATTTATTCCACCCGTCCTACTCATATAATGTATATATGGTACCGAGACCACCACCGGCGGCGGCGGCGGCGGCGGCGGCGTGTTAATCCTCCGAATCACATTCGAGACGTTACCCGGTCGGTTCGAATGGCAGCACTTCCCCGTCCGGTCCCAAAACCGTTTTCGACGGAGGGTCGCTAGCAGTAAAAGTTTGCAAGACACGGCGCTGCACAAGACTATGACGATAATAATATGATGCGATTTTGTTTTTATATTACACGAGCGGCCGTTAAACGAAAATAATCATTTCGCAAGTCGGATAATAGAGTGGGACGAAAAAATCCCGATGAAAATTCTAGACGATACATTGCATTTTTAAAATTTTTTTTTATCAATTCTATACGGTATAATAGTATTATAACACTAGTATTTAAAACCAATCGACTACAGTATATTTGGAATAAGCTTTAAAATGTTTTTCTTTGGAAAAAACGACCGACAGTCCCTTTCGCTCACAATCGCTACACGCGCGCCGACCGTATAAGTCAAGAAATGTACTTCCGGACGTGACCGCTGTTCTTCTAATTTCGTTTCCGCATTAAGACGCACATATACGACAATCGGGACTCGTTTCCGATTTCCCCGCCAAACTGCTCCGTCCGCCGAGTTTTCAAGTTTATGCGATTTATTATTATAACGCCGTTATCGAGGGGAAAAAATAGATCAAAGAATAACGTATGTGCCGACGTTTCCTTTTCGAAACTTATATATATTGCTTATGGGATTACGATTTTTTTTTTTTTTTTTTTAATAATTTTCAACGAAATTAAATTTAAAAATATTATACAAACAAAATGAGTACGACCGAATTAGCACAATGCAAAATATGTATATAGAGGCACTTTATAAAAAAATATAATTTAATATATTTTGTTGTATAATAATATACATATATTTGTATCGCAATATATATATACTGTTCAAATCATATTAAAAGGAAAAAAAATCAAATTATATGCAAAACAGTAGACGCGTAAAACTGTGCAGTATTTGATTTATCGTCATACAAATACGAATAACAATAATAATAATAACGCATGGATTTCATTCCCACTATTTATTTATTAAATTAAATATATTCTGAAGTTATAAATTATATTTTACACGTTTACAAGCGAAATATAGTTTATTATTATTTATTTTAAAATTATTAGCAGATTTGGTAATAATATTATTATTTAAGTAGATAGTAAAAAAAAAAAAATAAATAAAAAACAGTTAAACACATTATAAACAATTTTTAATGAATACTTCGTTACGATATTATGACGTGTTATTTAATTAGGTAGAAATATAATATTTATGAACAAAATTTATGCTATTTTAAAATGATTTATTTTAAAATTTGATATACAATGTCGTTTTAAACATAACCTTTAGTTAAATTAATTATAATAATTTAATTGATTATTACTATTTACAAAACTATATACTTATATCTTATACTAATATATTATTATACAGCATGGAGGCATTGGTTGTTTATTGAAAAAAACACTAAGACTATGTCACGTATATATTATATTATTATAATGTTTTTTACACGAATGAGATAATACTTGATGAGATAATAAATATTAAATATATAATGTTTACGCGTATATATATATATTGATGGTAAAATAAAAATAAATAAACAATTATGATGTTATATTTGTTGCGTTGTAATGATATTTTGAATCTTTCTAAAAAAACTCGTGGTGAATTCAATTAAAAATAAGTCCTCAATGGAGTATTTATAAAAAAATCACGACGAAAATATATGGAAAATAACTAATAATAACTAGAGAATTCCATCCAATTATTTTATGATTCAAGACTATTATTTTTTCATCTGCTGTCATCTATCCCTGATATAATATATATATCATAAAAAATATGTTTGTATTTTTTCATCTTTACATTCTGACCGTTGAATGTCATACTGTTTTATTTATCTTTTTATCTTATTTATGTTTTGTATTAATTGGGTATAGATTTTAGATTTATTTTTTTTTATCCTAGATCATGCGAGATCGATAAAACAATCGTCTGAACGCCACGCGCTGATAATCTGATATACCCTACATAAACTTCAGATATTATACGAACGTTGTCTGTTTTGGTAATATATATAGGGATAATTATTATAATTACAATTATAAAATCTAAGTTAATCATCTGCTGTATATGCAGTGACTGTGGTCTACGTATTTATCATCAGATACGATTATAATATTTTAATATGACATCGAATAATTGGAAAAAAGGAGGTTAGGTTACTCTACAGTTTTCATAATAAAGAAATATAACCCGCTATAAAGATTTACACAAGAAACTTTTGTGTTTATATAATATCGTAATTAGAAATTTACTGTGCAAAGTAACCTAACCCTTTGAATCAGTGGGCCATGTCCTCCCATTATCTGTATTAGATTTTGAGAAAGTAAAGAATGTATTAGTTTAAGATTTTTTTTTATATTTGATGACACTTTTTCGGGTAGAAATAATGGTCCGATTACGACGAATGACAAATGCTTTCGATAGAGAATTTCATCAAATTGTTATTGTTTAGCTCATTTTTTAAACTTCTCAATAGTTTTTCTTTGGGATAAGAAAAACTACCAAAAAATGTTACGGAAACTGTGATTTTGATGAATTTGATTCTAAATATTTTATAATAACTAATGCGATTTTGAATGAGGAACACCCAGAATCGACTTTCTGGATTTTTATATTCAAATTTAATAGTTATTATAATGTTTAATTCAAAAATAGAAAATAAAAGGAAACATAGAGTCATAGGACATGATAAGATTTGATACTCAAATTTCGTCTAATATTTTGAAATTTTATTTATTTGTAATGACACGCATATGCATTTGCAATTAAATATGTTTTGCTGCTATCCCCCAATCAATATTAAATTCTGGCAACGCCATCACTAAAGAATTTGAAAATTCTTCAATAGACAATACTAAGACTTATAAAATTTCAAATTTTCGGCTTTTATTGCAGATAGTAATAATTGGAGATAAATGCGAGAAAGCGTTAAGTTAGCGACGATGAATCTTGCAGGTTTGAAATTTGATCTTCTGTTGGCAATTCGAATCCCGTCAGAGTTCGAAACCGGTATAGTTGTATAATATTGGTCCATGATTCGTGATAAATACTAATATTTGTACAGGACCGACGACGTCGCACGATGAATTTCAAATGTTCGCCAAAATCATTCGCGATTGAGTACCTACCAAAATAATTATTAATCTATTATGATATTCGCCGATTGTTTTCGCGGGAAATTACCGTGTCTGGCGGACTTCGAGTACATCGGACGAACACATTAATCATTGGTCAACGAATATCCGAAAAAGGCGGAGTCCGATCGACGATTTGTTGGCCATCGTCCAGTACGCCTATTTGAGTGTATAAAGGCCGTGTTCGCGGCAAATGAAAACGTCGGACTTAGCATAAATCGTACGTTGAACCCTAAAAAAAAAAAAATAAAAAAAAAAAACAATCATAAATATAGGTATATGTATTGTATTATAAAATAACACGAATCGCTATAATAGGCCATCAAGTCTCTGACAAACTCACACAAAAATTATGTATAAATTCATAAAGGTGTGTGTGGATTTATGCGTAGGTATATGTGTATTTATACAAATTAATGAATTAAAAATACACGTTGAATACACAAAACCATAATTTCTCCCATTTTTTTTCTCTTCTTCTCTATCCAATTTATGATTTTTCTCGAAAGCGGACCGAACACATATAAGGTGTCGGTGACTTTATTATTATTATTATTATTATTATCGCTGTTTATGTATATCGTCACTAAAATAGAAAAATAATGTACGATTTATATTACGTTAAAACGATGTTTACGTGCGTGTATAATTTGTGCGTCAACGTAGGTGAAACAAATTTATAATATTCATTTTTATATTATTATAATGATTAAAAATATATTAAAACTCGACGCGTACGAACGGACGTATATATCTTTTTATTATTATTTTATGAAAGTTACCGAATAGAGAGACGAAACTACTTCGATCGACGCGAAAATGTATTATAATATTATGCGAGTTCTTTAAATTATTATTTTAAAACGATAAATTATTTATAATTAGTTGCTGGGTGCTATATAATATTATAATCGATATTATTATTGCTTTCGTGTCAATCGTAAATATTGCGTCATACGCGTTTAAAATATTTTTATCAATTCAATATTCTAAATTGAATATGAATTTAATAATATATTCTTATATATATATATACAGTGTAGGCGTGATTCGGATTATTATATTATATTATTTCCTATTCAATTTACATATATTATTATTATTATTATAAATTGTAAATAGTTTTTAGCATGTGAAGTGCTTTTTAATAATACGCATATTATTATAATAATATATAGATCATAATATTATAAAAAGCACTGCAGTTACACAATATTATGTACGTGATTTATAACATAAGAAAAAATATATAACAGTATAGCCTGTATAGGTATGGTATTCAAACGTTCAGACGGTTAGTCGGGTTATCTGCAGGGTGCGACCAGTAGACCGAGTAAAAAAACATAAAAAAGAAGAACGCGATTTTTATACTGCCGCAGTAAGCCCGGTAGTCTTGCGACAAGAATAAACATCCTCTATAGCTATAAATGCACACACTTATATATGCTTTACTTTAGTACGACAACAATATTAGGGTTAAAACGTGTTTTCTTACGTTTCTTCCACAATTTACCATTAAACGCCAAAAAAAAATCCGTTGACTTCCCGGAAAGAAAAATGAATCACTTGTATATTATATAGACGGTATATGCAGCAGAGCCTATAATTTATCATTCTATACATACAATTTGTAGTATAGTAGTTTTATTTGATAATATTTTAGCTAAAATTTTGAAAACTGTGATACAACATAATATTAGCGATTAAAAAACAATCAGTTTTCGCATATAATCTACAATACATTGTTAAATATAATTAAAATTAAAATATTAAAATTTTGAAATCTGAATAAATTATTGAATTCAAATAATATTTAAAAATATTGTTAAAAGTACAGAAAATTCAGAAAATAATATAATACTTAAGTAATTTACTTCTCATACTACACAACGTGAATCAGCTAGTGAACACACAATTTTAGGCCCTGATACGCAGAGTGTCCATATTATATATCAATCGCAGTATATTTTTGCTTTGTACTTGAATTTAATACTATTGTTAAATCATCTTTTTATGAAATTATTATAGTGTAGGCAGTAGAGAATATTAAAATGGCAACGGAGTTATTATGTCTTGTTTTTAATATTTCAATTATCAAAAATGATTTACTACGAGAATACTGAATAATATGTGATACGAGATGTTAGGAAAAAACTAAATTGTTAAAAAATTATCGAGGCAAACAAACACGACGATGGTGTATTATTATATTGCCATGCACAATAGTTATCAAGTTATATTATAAATCATTACTCTATACGTCTGTGGTTTTATGTTATAATATATAGTATATATATATAGGTATATTCGTTGTTTGCACTCAATAAGGATAGTATTTTATTATTATCGATAATAATTATTATGTTTACTATATATATATATTATTATTATTATTATAATTTCGGTCGTTTACTTATGCAGCGTAGGTCATTATTTTAAATAATGTATAATTATATAATGATATAGATATGCGATTAGAACGGACGAAATTAGGTATAATTACCTGTGAAAGGCACACGCACATTTTTCCCAATTTTTTGAAAGTCGACGACGGTAAAATTAGTATAACATAATACTTATTATTGTTGTACGCATATTATATTTTATAATAAAATACAACAGTCATAAATTATTATTCTCTGGACTTGTCTGTTTTCATCAACATAATATAAATTATCTATATAATACAATGAAAAATTGATATATTTGATTATTTTTTACGCGAAAGAGAGAGGAAAGAGTATTATGAGAAACAAAATGATTTACCGTTAAAAATTGATTTGAAGTTTGTCTTCGCAAGTGATCAAGAATAAACAAAACTTACGATGGAACAATATCGTTTTAATATCGTATTTAAAATGATTGCCGGTTAAAAAAAGTAAACGTGACGTTTCTCGTAGAAAAATAATAATAATAATAATAATAATACAAAAACCGTAAGTATGTATTGTCTTTTATTCTACTTCTTCCTCGTACAAAACGTATATAGGTACGTATTACAAATGTATACTTGACTATTTCAAATCGCCCACGCGCGGTCAGAAAATTATCATCGTTATTGAGAGTCTCCCATACAGGCGAATGTAACAAAATAAGAATAAAATTATAATAGCGATGACGCGTTATCATATTATTATTATTGTTCGAAGCGCATTCTGTGTTCAGAGCTTATGGTATTATTATATTGTGTTTGTTACAAAAAAATAATTAATAAAAAAAAATCCCGCCGGCCGCCGAGACGTCTGTTTTCGATTCGGATTATTAAACCGTGATAATAATATTATATTTCACCGCGGTCGTCAAAATTTAACACTGTTTTAATTATTATTATTATATATGAGTAGGTTACACATTATGCCGATGTCGAGATAACGAGGGCAACCGTCATAATATTATAACGTTGTTATAATGTGATGGACATATTTTTTAACGTCCAAGTTATAAAATACGTGTAGTTTTTCATATAAATGTTATCAACCGGGATCTTAAGTATATATTTTGAAACTATAATACTATAACCGCTCCGATAAGAGCCTTATAGTTTGGGATTCCGCCAACAATCTGGTTTATTTTAATGCAAATGAATAGTCGACGTTTTTCCTCTAAATTTTCGTATATTATAATATTTCTCCAGTACGATTATAATAATTACGGTGTAATTATTAATTTGGCGGTTGTAATTAATTATTACCTAGACATGATATAATAGGTATATACCACCAACTGTAATGCCCATGTTATTCGAGTATGATAATGATAACAGTGTAAATAAAAAAATAATTTACACTCCTCTATTATACGATTATACTATTTCACCATAAATTATGAATTATAATTACTGGTCATAAAATATAATTTAATTATAAAATCAAAGCAACTATCTATAAAAATATTTTTTCACTTTGAAAAAAAAAACGAAAATATTATAAAATAATATTATTTTGTCACACAATACATAATATTATAATACTATTGTGTGTGTATATCTCAATAGTTAAATTTTACTGTCGTTTTGCATTTTCAGAAATAGTTTTAATATTTATTATTCAAATTATTCGAATAAAGCTATATTTCAAATAATTACAATATATTAAAATGAGTACGTATTCAATAACGCCCATAATATTAAAATGAAATATTTGTTGAAATGATCATCAACATAATGTAAAATAATGAAAGTACTTAATTATTTAATAATCTTATCGACACAATGCGACAGAATGAGAAACTTCTTCAACAAAATTCGAATTCATTGAGAACCCCTGGAATGTTCGTTCGTGTTAATAAATCTAATAATAATTATTATTGTTGTTAACTGATAGCCTTATAGTCAACTTCAGACTGATACTAAAATGGACGGTAACGCGTTATTTGGTTTTTATCAACTCACTTTACAATAAAATTATGGTCTACCTCTTATTTGTGATTTAAAAACTAAATCCACATATTATTATACATTATGCATTTCTTAAACGTGTTTGTTTTATTGTCGCGTAAACTATAATAAAATATAAAACGTACGAATTAATGTTAATTTAAAGATGAAATAATATGTTTAATTTCAAATCGTTCGGAAGCCTAAATTATACATAGATATAAATTATTATGTAACATTGACTGCAGTATTTCATTTGTAAAATCCTATATGCATATTTATTCGGTATTATTATGTTAGGCTTATATACTAGTTATTAATTTATTATACTCAGTCGATATATAACCATAAAACAGCGGATTTCGTATATGATTATATGACGATGGAATACATATTTCAGCTAGGAACGGGTTGAGTTTGTGCGTTGGAATGAGTTTTTGATAATATATTACATATTTTTTTAAATATTTATTATTGATAAAGCAGCTTGTAGGCTAAATCGGAAAAAAGACAATTTCCGTCTGAACGGAATATTAAATTCTAAAGAAATTGAAATTGAATATATGTTATATAATTTTATAGTACATTGTATTAAATGAAAATTAATTTCGGAAATTAAATATATTAAGTTAAATTTACAATTTACTATGTGCTTCGCAACAACCTAATAACCTAACGACGATGACGCTGATTTTTTTTTAATTTCGTACCGGAAGTAATTTTTTTGTGAAATTGTTATTGTTTGTGAAATCTTAAACGATTCGATTTAGTACAAGTAATAATACCTAAATAGCTAAAGCGTGTAATATATTTTAATATTTTATTACTATAATTCTTGTTATTTTATAATAGTATTATAATATCATAATGCGAAATGAAGAGAAAATTTTCAGAATATTTCCCAAAATCACACTATTCGAATGGATTTGATATTTTTACACGTTTTTTTCTTTTGCTTTTGACCTCGTCCGTCGCAAACGGAATATCATCGATAATCTACTTTTTAACGTTGTTCATAACACAAAATTTAGATCACTCTGTACAGAAGGAAATAATAATGTCGAAACATCGCCGGTGCTGCGTTCAATTAGTCAAACGAGATTTAAAGCCCGCTAAAACCGGAAAACCGGCACCGCTCCCGCTCTCATCGTCACTCCCGGCTCCCGGAGCGAAACGATCTCATCGGCTTGTTATAATACGTATAATATTATTATTATTATTATTATTATAAGGTGTATGCGCGCCGGGTCTCTCATTAAACGGCCTCAGAGGTTTGTTTGTTTTCCCCTGCCCTCTCCTCACCGTCCCGCGTGATCGTACCGTACATACCTAATAACATCATGCTATAATCCTTATAACTTTTTTTTTTTTTTTTTCCAACTAAATTTCTCCCCCACCCATGCTGTCGGTCTTATAATATTATTTTCGTTGTGGGTCTTTATTTATTTATTTATTTATTATTATTATTATTATTATTTTTTTTTTTTTTTGTTCTGCCTCGTACAATTTAATTATAGTAATCAGAGCAAAGCACCGGTCACGTGGTGCCGGATCTCGTGTCCGGTGACGTCACGTAACAAGACCTCGGGGGCCCCCGGACCACCCAATAATACTTTTCGTCATCACCGTAGGTACCACCACCGTGGTATATAATATAAAAAATCGTTCTTATTCTGCGCTCCACCCACCAACCCTAATAAGTGTGGGCCGTCACGACCGCCTGATGTAAATACCTCATTGTCTCTATATTTTCCCTGGGAAGGCGCCATCGTCGTCGTCGTCGTCGTCGGACATTCCGACCGCGGAAGTATAATTGCGCTGCTGGAAGGATGTATTATTATGCTATATACTTGCTTTGTTATACAGGGTGATGGAGAATTTCGTGACTTCGGTGCCTAAAACCACGATGGTAATTACATTAAACCATATAGTATATATATATTACGGTAGAATTTTTTAACATGATATTATTATCACCCTATATATATATATATATACAATATGTACATACAGGTAACTACCTCGAACCGTGTAGACACACGATTTGTCTAATCATGAAAATCCATACTTTTTTATTTTTAATATTTTTATCTAATTTTAAAGCCACGCTTTAAGACCTCGTCGTAACCACTTTGTTCGTGATTACTCGCATTGTTGCATAATAATATTATTATAGTTGGTTTTCATACGCGTTAATAACCTAACCTAACGATATTGTGATAACTGATTACTATGGTACAATATTAAACATGATAATATATAATATTAGATATTGTATCTATGAGAAAAAAATAAAATAAAGAATTGATTATTCAGGGCGTAAACTTGGAAATGAGATTGAATTGGACACATATTGTATTTTTAGAAAGTATTTTTTTGTGATTTCAAATTAATTTATATAGATATATAGAAAAACAATAGTGTTACTAGTTTTATTTAAAACAAAATGAAAATAATTTGAAATTTAATATTACAGAATGGTATTTTGAATATTGTTTTGAGTCAATTTGTTGTATTATTTTATTCTAGTTCTATGTATACACATTAAACATTCTTTATTTTTTTTCAAGAAATAAATATAATATAAATAATAATGTTATAGTAACAAATAAACTTATTGAATTAAATATACATAGTTTTTGAGCTATACGTAGAGAACTATAAATTTACTATTTATAACAAAACATTAACCAAAATAATGTAAAGGTACTCGTATTTCAATCATCAATTTAAACTTATAAAATACATAAACCACATTATATAGAAAGTGGTTTTCAAATAGCAATTTATTATTTTCAATTGAACTTATTTTACTTATTTATTACTTATTCTTACATTTACTTTTGAAAATAATTTGTATAAGACTATTAAAAAACGCCATTATTTCATCATACAATTTTTAATATTCTTGAATACCGTTTTAAATTGTTGTTTACATTAGTAAATATCAAATAACGGGTACTACAACACATTTTGTATTAATTTAATATTATATAAGGATACAGTTTCAAAAAATATTGGATGGATTACTTATTGTTTTTTTTTTTTATAATTTCAATTAATAGAAAATGTATTTCGCATTTTCATAATATGGATAATATTACAGTAAATCTAGTGTAAATGATAAAAACCAAAAATAAGAAAATATATAAGTATAAGTTATTAGATTCTGAGCGAAACGAGAAATGTATTGGTTTTACAAAGATGTTCATTTATTTTTCTTGTATCTAAAAACATTTTTTTGATAGAAATAATGTTTTAAATACTACGAATGCTGTTATATGCTTTCGATAGAAAATTTTGCCTACTTGGTACTTTATTTAGCTCATTTCTCGAATTTCTCAAATGTTTTTCCTTGAATTTGATTTTAAATATATTGTGATAACTAATTCTTTTTTGATCGTAGACATTTGAAAATTATTTTGAGTAACTTCATAGGTATTATACACGTTGTAAAATTTTAGAACGGGTTATCAGTTTAATATATTGCATACGTGACTGTGTTTAGCTCAGAATTGTATATTCGAATTTAATATCATTACATTTAAAATCTCAATTATATTATAATAAACCACACAACTCTCCGAGGTACGAAGGGACGAAGAAGGAACGTCCAAAATCGATCTTCCTACTTTTTTTAATAACTTGTTTATAATAATTACAATTTCAAACAAACGACTATAATGGGGCTATACTATTATAATGTATAAAAATAAATAGAATTTATTTATGAATAAATTATTATAAAAACTGAAATGTTTTACTTTTATTATATTATGTTAATTAATTCTACTAGTTGAAATCTTATGTTAAAAATTCTAAATAATATTCTAGCTGCCTACATATAATATATATATATATATAAATATATCTGATAGGTATGTTGTGCTCATGTAAAATTTAAAAAATTTTGGCTTTGTTTGTTGATATCAGCACAATTTTGAAAAAAAAAAACTATAATTAAGTAATTATCTCGTTTAATAAAAAAAGTATCAAAATCAAATAACTAATCATGGTTATAAAAAGAGCAAAGACTTTCAAAGACCTTCAAATACGCAAAAACGCACATTCCCACGAATAATATATGTACAAATCAAATTAAGTATATTATACATTTATTTTAATGGCTTGTTTACACATTAATATCGGAAGTGTAGTTTTTCAGTATTAACCAAATTGTCCGAATTTGAATAATTAACTAAGACTGAATGTTGTTAATGTAATAGAGGTTTTCTGTTCGTTTACAGGATGTTTCGTGATGTGCCAAATCGTGTAAATTTAAAAATAATAATTTTTCGTTAAAATATGTTGCCAATCAGCGGTAGAATGAAATTGATCCGCGGTACAAGTACGTTTCATCGAATGTTCACATATATATTGGTATAAAGTTATTGCGTAGGTACATTAAACATTATATTATAGTATACAGTTAGCGTATTGTCACGTGAAATATCGCAAAGTTCTGCCAAAGGACACGACGAATGGACAAAAAAAAAATTCTCACGATCGCACACGTTACCGTGTTATAGACCAAGATTTGCCAAGATTAAATTAACCATCTGCTCGCAAGTTCTGATATACGTATTGTTTTATATATAGACGTGTAAAGTATTTTCTATTCTCTCCCTGCTGTTACTTTTATTATTTTTCCTTGATATAACGATCGTATAAGAAACGAAAAAAAAATACAAAAATTTTAACTTGGCGACTCGAAACCCCAGTGGTGGTGCCAACCGATCTAGACCGAAATTAAATGCCGGCTAATTTACGTGACTCGTCCGCAGTAAATGTACGCCGTTTGAGGGTAGGAAGGGAAAAGTATATATACAGGGTGTATTAAGAGTATTTGACTTTTTTACATCGATATTATGTACAGGGAAAAATGTGATACACTCTGTATGCCGTCATGAAGATATAGACGAAAATAATACTCGTTAATCCCGACAAAACTCTTATACGCGTTAAATTAAAATAAAATATAATTATCAATTTATTACTATGCAGTATAACACACATGTAAACCGTTTCTGCGGGTCTAAGAGGATATTCGGAATTAACCGAACCATTTGTCTTTACGCGGGACATGATAATTACGCTGCCGCCGCCGCGGATGCTGCAGTCGAACGACGGACAAATCACTCGAACGCGCGGTCGACATTTGACGCGTGACGTTTCTCGTATAATCGGGATTATATTATTAATATAATAACATATTACACATAAGCAAATCCGTCGTTTTTAGAAACACGGTGCTTAGATCACTGTGTACACTATATAAGGTTTGGGTTCTTTTTTTTTCATTTTATTATTACCGACCGAGCTTACGAAACCAGCGTATGTTTGTCAAGCCAGCACGTGTTTTTAGAAACGACCCTATATAATAATAATAATAATAATAATAATATTATAAAATGTGCGTGTGAACAATGACGAGGATGTTATATGGTTTTGACGGGTGTGAAAACCAGCTAAAAGCGCATACTATGATGTTATGACTATATATGTGTACAGACCGGAAGATGTTTTTCGAAGTATATTATAATAATATACGAACGACGGTTTTTTTTTTTTATATACCAGAATTGTTAAATTTGAACGTTTCTACGCGGAGAAAATTATCATTGAATTTAATTTATTTATCAATATAACATAAATGCCTAGTACACTTATGGGGATATATACAGTACTTCCTAAAATGAAAAGAATTAGTGATAAGAATTTCGGTTTATTTGGAAATATGATACCAACCTTGAAAATCAAAAGTATTCTCTAAAATATTAAAAGTCTAACTAGAAATCAAATTGATATGAAAAAACTAAGAACTTCCTTATCAATATAACGCATACTCGTCGTTATGTTCCTCGGCGTCATCGCTTCACTCCACAAATTGAAAATATCTCTCAATTTGTTATACAAAGTTAAAAGTTAACTAATCAGGGTTTTATACTATATAAATTACGAAATTTCTTTTCTCGTATTTCCGAAATTTCGATGGATTTCTTATCATTTTTTCGAATTACTAAATTTTCCCCATGTATAAATATAATACGACTATAACTAAATTTATTTAATATCAAACGTCATTACTCATTATTATACAATATTATAATACCTAACCCAATATTTAAGGATGTTGTGAATACGGAAAACGCAAGGTTTAAGCAATACGCCATTGACGTTACTAATTATCCTGATTAAAAATCTAAAGCGTTATTTTTTTCCTTATATTTTAAAATATTAAACAGCCACTTAAATTGCGGATTATCTTAATTAATCGCTTCATTATTCCTCTCCTCCTATTGCCCCTTTTATAACACTACTTTACATCGGGTTTCAACTTACAAATGACCTGTCCATTTATACATTTAAATACCTACTGGAAAAAGACCCCTAGGAGTTCTAGAGTAGGACCAAGACAAAATCAGCAAAGAAAACTTTAATAAACATTCTATTCGCATAGATGATAGTAGTAGAAGATTATTATTTTGTAGCAATAATTTTTAACGGATTCTAAAGCTGTTGTTTTATAGATTGTATTGCATATTGGAACCTAATATTTAAAATCATATTATTTTGTTTCATTGATTTAAAATAATATATTCAAAAAAAAAGAAGACCTATACTATATATAACATAAAAGTACATACCTAATATATTATATTATTTAAACACCACAGAACTCTACCTGTACAAAAGTTGTTTGTTATATAATCAAATTCAGTATTTTTTTACCGACAAACAAACGTAATATCCGTTTCCACTGACTTATAATACAATATACGCGTATGCGCGAGGCTGACTACGTTATAAAATAGACATATCACATTCATTTTATTTCTCGACGTCAAACTGTGTGGCGTTTACATCACGGATAAACAAAATTATACCAACATAATAATATAATAATACACACGCACGACACACACAATATATTACATTTTATATACCTAAAATGATTATACAGAGTGTTTGGAAATTCGTGGTACAAAAACACCCGTGGTCAAAATAATATGTATTATTGTACAATTGTTTTAGATTTTTAGTACTCGTAACGTAACTATTTCATCGCCCTGTATATAATAATATGTACAAAATAATATAAACCGTTATTGAGCTGGCGCAAGCGCGACCAAACATTGTTCTATCTTCTATGCGTCTTTTTCTCATACTTTTATTGGTACGCGTTATATTTTATTCAAAACCAAGCGATTTCCACTCTTATTCATCAGTATACCGTCGTGTGTCCCTAAATATATACGCGTTTTATTCTTACCACTCTCTACGACGAAATCCCGTATCGTTGTCATTTTCACCGCTGTTATATTATGCCACACTCGTATTGTTATAAAAAATATAATAATATAACATTATACGCCTCGTCGTATCCTCTGCGCTCTAACTCGGCGCACTACAAACTATATTTTATTATTATTATTGTTGCACCGTTGTTTTATATCATATAAAGCATATATTTTTGTTTTGTCATCCTATCGCTGCGTCACGCGTGTCAAATTGTCTGCGGAAATATTCTTATGATTATGATAATAAAAATCTTGTCGATATGCAAATTTTACGACGGTTTTACGAGTCCGAAAATAAGTCTTCGCGAGACCCATTTTCTAAGCTATATACTACGATATCGACCATAATATATGATCGTCAGGCGAAATGCGAAAGACGTTGATTATTCTTCTGATTGACGCCGTCGAACCAATATTCAACATATTATTTTGTCTACGAAACGATCCCAATACAAAATATTATGTATTAATGGTGTAACTAGATTAGCCAATAAGAATAGTTAAAATAAGGGTCAGTAATTGCAATGTACATGAGACGAATAAACATCCTCTATAGCTATGAATGCACACACTAATATATGCTTTACTTTAGTACGACTACAATATTAGGGTTAAAACGTGTTTTCTTTTGTTTTTTTCACAATTTACCATTAAACGTCGAGAAAAATCCGTTGACTTCCCGGAAAGAAAATGAATCACTCGTGTATTATATAAACGATATATGCAGCAGGGCCTATAATTTATCATTCTATACATAAAATTTGTAGGGTGTAGTTTTATTTGATAATATTTTAGCTAAAATTTTGAAAACTGTGATGCAGCATAATATTAGTGATTGTTTTTTAATCAATTTTAGCATATAATCTACAACACAAAGTTAAATACAATTAAAATTTTAAAATCTGAATAAATTATTGAATTCAAATAATATTTAAAATATTGATGTTGAAAAATTAATTAGTAACGATGGTAATGATACTGAAATAATCGCGAAACAATAGTTCAGGATAATCTGTCTGTGAAGAGAAAACAATTTATTAGAAAATAAATATTAGACGATTGTCTACAATTCGCCAAACTATATTTAAGAATAGGCAACATTAGACAGAAAAAATTTCATAAGGCATATATGGAGTTTATGTACAAACATTTTTATAATACTATCAATGGTGTAGTCGGTCTCGGTGCTACATGTGATTATTATTTTTTATTAATGAGGCTTCAACAGCTTGATTATTAGCCTTTTAGAAAAAAAAAATTACAGTAGGATTTAATTTACATTATTTTACATATTTAAAAACAATTTTAACAGATTATAAAATAATATTCATTTTTTGAAAAAAAGTTTAGGATATTGGAGGTTTTATCTTCATTTAGTGCTTTATCAAAATGTTTTAGTATGTGCAGGTCTTTTCTTGTGTCGTGTTAATGGGGACATTTCATTATTATGTGATCGATGGTGAGATAAACATTACAATATTTACACGAGGGAGGAGGTTCTTTAAAGATTAAAAAAGAATGTGATAATACTGAGTGACCTATTCTGGATCTTGTTAATATGACTTCTTGTCTTATTTTAAAGAATAGTGTAATTTGTCATTTCTTAATGTTTTTCTTAATTCTCTTGAGTTTATTGATGGGTGGAATAGAATGTCAGTGATTTTGCCATGCCATGTTTATTTTATTTTTAATTGATAGCTTAATGTCGTTATAAAGGATATGTCTGCGATTGTTGGGTGAGAGATTTCTCTACTGGCAAGGTTTGCTGCCTCATCAGCAGACTCGTTCCCGGTTAGGTTACTACATGTAAAGGAATCCACATAAATTGAATGTTTTTGTTTGATGAATATAATTCAGTTTGAATATTTTGTGTTATTTAGTTTTTCGGATAGGGGTTTTCGATAGCTAAGAAACCGCCGAGGGAATCGCTTAGGATTAAGATGTTATATGAACTGGCCGTGTTAACTTCATAGTTAGCATAGGATTTTGCTGAGAAAGTACTAGTTTCTGAACATAATTTATGTTGTATTGTAGTTTCATAATACATAATAGGCTGCGATGCCTACTCATTGTGGAGATTTAGATGCATCGGTAAAGATTTTTATGAAGTCAGGAAAAAAATCTTAAATAATTTCGTAATAATTCGTATTTATAATTTTAAAGTCTAATTCATGCTTATTATATTTGAATAATTGGGTGTTGATTTTAACTACCCAAGAAAGTCCTGGAATGTAATTTTGTTTTTAATCGATGTATATATATTTGGTCTCTTGCTCGATTGAAGAAAATGCGATTTTTGTTAAGACTTTATTGAGATTTATTGATTTGAGTTTGTACATTCACTCTACTAGGTTCCTCGAAAGAACAACCTTCACAGTCTCAAAATTCTCATAATCAAGTCGTACAAACGAACTGAACATGTCTTAGCACTTTCTCATGGAAACTTATTATACTACTAAACTCTGGTACTCATTGGATTGTCATTTAACTAATAATAATAATAATTATAATAATATAATATTCACAAAAGGAAGACTCCATATATTATATAGATATAGCAGGTACACTATACAAATTAACACTAGTTTTCGATATTATCCCTTACTATCAAGCAAGGTTTATTTTTAGGAATTTAACTTACGCATTTCGAAAATTTTAGTACCTATTGCTTATTAAATGCGTATCAAATATTTACTATTATTATTAATTGATATTTATATTGTAAATGTTGCAGATATGTCACTTCATGTTACTTATAAGCAACTCTTTTTTATGCACGTAACTACAGATCTACGTACTATATGCGATATAATAATTAGTAAAATATTCATGAGAAATTGTATTATGCATATGCATGTCGACGACCGATGGTAATGAGTGGGCTGAACCGTTCAATTTAAAATTGCACGTTTTCCACGGTCATACTTACAAACAATTTATGCATATTATTATATAAAATATATAACAAATAATATTATTATTATAATTTTAGAATTAATACTATACAACCTTCGTTTATTGGAAGATACGCAATAATATCATTATATTCAGACGTTCTTATTATAGTCGTCGTGCAATGTTGTGCGCGTTTAAAGTGCGTGATTACAAGGAGAAATTAGAATTCTAAACACGAATTATTTTAAGTCTCCACCATCAATCCAAATTCAAAACACGCATAGCATATACGTGCAGCACGTGCATTAATTAACCACGAGAAAATTATTCGACGCTTCATTATTGTGTTATTGTTTATTAATATATTATTAGGCGTGTGGCCGAAATCTGCAACGGTACAAACTTAAAATATTAAATTATTTTTTACAAAATGTATTTAATATAATTTACAATCCCAAAGCTATTAATATTATTTTATCAAATTCATTATCCTTTGTAAACGTTTATCGTTTTAATAATATGCCATATTTATATACCACGTACACAATTACATATCACACATTGGTATACCTATTATAATACAACCACTGTTTTAATTTTTAAATAATTTGTGTATTTGTTGTATTTTAATTAGAAAATATTATTTATTAAATATTTATTATTATTACTAAAATATACGGTTTTTTTCACGTTTCAATAATTAAACATTAAAAGAAAAATCCATTTTTAGATATCAATTATGGTTATTAAATTCAATATTTAACCGAATTTGACGAATAAACTTATATTTAATTTTGCATTAAACAGAAAAAATTAACAAAACAGTAAATATAATTATTATACGTGCACACAAACGATGATTGTTTTTATTATTCAGTTTATGTAAAGTTTGAAAAGGTCAAATTTTTAGATGATTTATCTTTCGAAATTCCATGCAATTTATGTAAGTACCTCACTTATTTGTTATTTCCATTAATATGGTATAGTCTATGAATATTCAATTGGTTTAAAAAATGTTTAGGCTATTCATGAGTTTAGTTGTTGAAGAAGTAAATTTGCATTAATTTAAATTTTTTTGCTCGATAATGCTCTTTGACTACCAGCATACGAACAAAACTGCCATAAAATATAATACGTATATTATAGTTTACATTTTAATTAAACGACGAATGAAACGACCAAAGTCGTTTACACATAGGTTACAATGTATTTGTATAATGTACAAATAATTTTTTTTTTTTTAACGTTGTGAAAACAATTTTCTAATTTGCATATAATCATTGTGAGAATTACTATGAGTAAATCATCTAATTCTACTCGGCAATCAGTTATAAACTCATCAACAAACTCAAAATGGATACGCGCGCGTAGTTACCGCTTACTAGTTATAGTTGGCTATGTTATATAATACTGTGGCATACAATCGAGTAATTTATTATAATAACAAATAAAATACAAATACGAAAAAAGATAAATACGATTTTGTGACGAGTTAATAACTACTGTGTTAAATTTAAAACCAGAACGCGTAGCACGATGGATCACATTATAACATTCGATTATAGCATATTATCTTGTCCTTCCTGTTTTTTTACCTTTGAACACAATATGCAAATTCCTGTTTAATTAATTTATTTTAGACTATACAAACATAATAATTCTACTTCGTGAGTATATAAATTATAAAATAATCATATAGTTGATAGAAACGAATTTAAATATTGTAAGTGTTATATATTATATAGCTAATATCTATACATAAAATTTTATTACCAAATTTTTACTACCAAGTAAAATAGTCTATAATAAAAGATATTATAAGTAATATTTTGTTAAAATCTAATATTTATTTTTGAGATTTGCTTTGAATATATATTATAATATAATTAATTAATAAGTAAACGACAATTAATAAAGAAATAATTAGTTTAAAAACGTATTCAGTATTTGCATATGGCTTAGCGCTTTACGATACGTTCTGCCGGGATTTATTTTAAATTAAAAATAGAAAGTTATAGGATAAGATTAAAATACTTAAGTAATAATTTAGAACAACTTTAAAGACCTTAATGCTTTGAAATACTTAATTGGAAAGATAATACAATGTTTGGTGTATTTTTAGGAGACCAAATAACATTCCTATGCGGTATTACAAATATTGCACTAGTAACACTATAGTAATGTGATATAATCTAACCTAACAAAATCAACGATTTTATATAATTAAACCGTAATATTATAATACATTACGATACTTTGTTTATTTCAAAAGATGTCAGCACTTAATTTGCTATCGGATTAAAAATTATTTATCAAATTGTGGCGTTTGTGTTAAATTAATAGACATATTAATTGGTTATTATTAAATTTAAAGAAAATGTTATTTTTGAGAGACTGAGGAAGCCATTATGTAAAATACATTCTGACAAAAACTAAATAAATACATATAAAGTTTTTGATTTCTTGAAATTTCTAAGAAATAATAAAAAAATACCGTCAGTTTTTATCAATGATATAAATATATAATATTTGTATTAATTTTGTTTTATAGGTATATCGGTTTATATAATATATACAAAAACTACATAAAAATACCAACGCATATTTTATAACATAACATAATTGTAGTTAACTAATTTGATAACACTTATAATATAATTATATAATATAGGTACATTAAATTTATAGGTCTTAAGTTAGTAATCGATTTATTTTTACCATATAGATAAAATTCAAATATACAGTAGCCACTACCTACATCACACATTACGCAGTCGTAATTCATAAGCCCAGTCTGATGTATTATCCGTTTTTATTTTAAGCGATGAGTCGGCTATTTGGTTTTTCGCATGTACGTGCAAAACGTCATAATATATTAACAATATACGGTAGTATACATTGTTTATATCGTGTAAACAAGATACATAATATGTGTTCGTATTTCATTCGCAGTAAAACTGTTTTTTTTCTCTCTCACCTTATCTGCAGAATCAAACATTCAAACGAACATTTAAAACGAAAGAAAAAAAAAATACAATCGTATATTGTTTTATCAGAAATTCGAATAGTAATTATATTATTATTATCGTAATATTGTCGTAAAGATACGCGAAATCGTAATAATAGGATATACAGGATGATCGGTGAAAACATTCTGACGTAATACACGAAATAATAGAGACAACATTAATTTTGTGAGTTTAAATTTTTATCACTCTATATGTAACACCGTACAGACGTATGGGATTATTGGGTACCTCACCTCGTCCACACGATATAGTAAAAATATGTTTATTTCTACATAAATGTAAAAAACGCACGTATGGAGTATAGTACAATACCTTAAAAATATTTCGTTATTCTTTTTCTTGGTCATGACGAGGAATGTATACCTACACGTGTAGATATATTATTATATTGACTTCGATTCAAAAACTAACTGACGTGTGCGTGTAAAACGATACAAACGAAAATGACGCGATCAGAATTATTACACAAATGATGTAATGATAATAAATCAAGTTTCGTAAATACTAAATATACTACCGGAATTTTCCATATAATATACAGTTTAACAATCTCGTATACAGGATACTTCCTATTTCCAAATAGTAATATATACATCTGTTTTGTTTGACACATATATTATTAAAATTTTAAATATAACAGTTGATTTTCGTATAGTTATAAAGTGCAGAAAACAGGAATTCTTGTTTATCGTCTTAACTAAATTATCTCTCTCCCTTATGGATTTATCCGGACAGAAAAGTATTAGAGTTTTTTTGTCATATTTACCGAACCTACCTATATATACATTGTAGGTATACTTGTCCAACTTATCTTATCTCTATTTTTATAGTTTCAGGACACATTGTCTAAATCGTGTTTTTATCGTATTCTGACCATTTTAATTTGTAATTTATAGAATTACAATTGTATTTTGAGAAAACTTTTGGTGATCGGCTAGTTTTCCCCGGGAATGCAGACAAGAAATATTTCCAATTTAATATAACTAACCGGATAAATAGTAGTTATAATCGAGAACCCTTTGGCTTTTTGAATGGAGGAATTATTGAAGTAAAAATTTCTGTCATAGAATATTATAAAAATATAAATTATAATATTTAGATTACTAATAGAAAATGTTGAAAAGAATATTGTGAGAAACGTGACAAATTTAATTTTGGACTAGTTTAATATTTAACCTATTACATGTTATAAGTATTAGGTTTTAAATATGTAAGAATAAATCACAAACAATATATTATTAACTCATATACTGCATCGAATCATCGTCAAAAATTACCTCATCACATTGTAATAGTAAACAAAATTTAACATTAATAACAACCTAAAGATGAGTGGTGGCAGAGTCATCATTCTAACTAAGAAATTATATTTGAAGAATACCTCGTGGATATGAAATTATTATTACACAAATTATTAAGCAATTATAAATCAAAACGTTTAAGGTAAATGTGTTTAATATTTTATTAAATAAAAATATATTAATATGCAACATCGATAAATTTAGATAGTTGATCACATATTGGACCAATCTCTTTAATTCACACACAGTTTTATAGCGTGTGTCTCGTTGCGTAATGACTTCAAATTTCAATCAGTCAGTCTTTATTTTACAATTATTACGAAAATTATATTTTATTTCTGTGTAAATTTTATTTCTGACATTTTTCTATAAATTTTTTGGAGCATCAAGCCATCAAAATCCTAGATCCTAATCATATAATAATTTAAATCCTTGTACGTTTTTATAAACGTACCAAATGTAATAACAATAAATACGAGAGAATTGTCGTTAAACGTGCGTAAATAAAAAAATAAAATTAATAAAAAACGCGATCGGCACTATAACCGATAACGACGACGGGCGGTCGTGCGATAACATCGCCAGCGGCTTATATATGAGTAACGTATTCGAGACGGTCGTACGACCGATTATTATTTACAAGCCTAGTTCCTTTTTGTTTCTCCGTCTTTTATCCTCGTGATGCGTTGTACGTTGGTGCAATATAATATTTTTTGTGATAATACGTTGGTACCTATATACAAACAAATTTATAAGAAAAATAGTTACCTACGATAATAGTAATAATAGTACATTATAATAATATTAAAACCGGTGCGGTGACGGTGCGTATAATAATATGTAACGGACGAAATATTACTGACCGCGCGGTATACCTATATCGCGTATTATATAGTGGTCGCAGTGGTCACAGTGGTCACAGCGACGACTAACGAGTAACGAGCGATTATTATTTTTTTTTATTATTATTATCATCGTCGCTGTTGTTGTTATAATATTCCGTTTCGTCCGTGCGCGGGATATAATATTCAAATATAATATCTACACAGGGCCGATCTACCGCCGCCGGCGCACGTGTATGATAATAAACAATAATAAACGTTTGCCGCCGCCGTTGTCGTCGCGAGTTGCATTACGGCCGAACAAATCGGTCCGGTGGACTACGACCGACTACTTTATATAATATATATGAAATAAGGTATATATTATGCATAATATTATTATACTGGTGGCCGACAAAGTACTATTTATAAATTATTATATAGAATCTTCCGCGAACTCGTTTTACCGATCCGCGTACCTAACTGACCTGTGATACACGTATGGAATAATATTCACGGCGACAAGGACGGAAAATCAACAGAGATCAATATTATTGATATCGTCTACTATATCGCAATAATAACATTTTTGTCTATTGTAAATATAGACAAAATCTCAAGTTATAGGTAAAATAACACAAAGTGTATATTATGAACCGCCACGATTATGACGGAAATATTTGTTTTTTTTTTTCGTTTTTTAAGAAAAATATATTACTATTGTATTCACTATATGAAGGTGTAAAGAGCCAAAAGAATCGCGAACGCTTATACTGTTCACCCCCACAAATAACGTCTTGGTATATACTTAACCCACGTGATAAAAACTTGGATCATTATTCGTTATAGAGATTTTTTAGTTACAACTTATTACCCCTAAAAAAAGCCAGCTCAAAAAATTGGATTAATTCTAGCAGTTTCGTGATAATATAGATATTCAATAATACCTATAAATCTATATACATTGTATATTAATATAATGTTGTTGTTTTTTTATTATGATCAACGCAGTTGCTGTCAAAATACATTTACTTTTTTACCTACATCGTATAAATAAAAAAAATTTAATAATTGATTTCCCTTATGGAAACGACATAACGGATTCTTAATTATATACGGTTAAAATCATATTGTATAATCACTGCACCACGTAGAAAAATGTTAGCCTTCAAAAATAAATGGATACTGGGTGAAAAAAGTATTACAATAATAAATAATAATAATATACAACCAAGGGCGTACTGATAAGGTCGTGATCAGGGTATCATATCTCCTCCATAAACTTTTATTTGTTTGTAAACTGTTCCACAATCTGATGTTATTTTCGAACTTTTAATATTTTTAAGTGGTTTATGAGGTGTTCACATGAATGATACCATAAATTCTACTATAAGTCACCTGTTTTATAAATTTATAGTATAATAGTATTTGTTGAAAAATGAATCTATTTATTATTAAATGGGACAAAAATAAACTTTCAATAAGAGTTTTGGTAAATAAATTATTGTAAGTAAACACATCGATGTACTTAAAAATCAATTTTGAGTAAAAATTAATTATCACAATTTAATTTAAATGTCCATGAGTATAGTCTAAAACTTACAATGATCCAAAAATATGTGTTTAAACTTTAAGAGAACATTAATATTTAGATCCTCTTATGTAAAAAAGCAAGAACAAAATTTAACAAAATGAGCTCAATCTTCAAAAGTCATAATTTATCTCTTAAAACAAAAAAGAGACACATGAGATGTTATGTATTCTCTGTGCTACTCTACGTTGTAGACTCTGAATCAGGCGATTGCAAAGAAGGTTATATAGAAAAATACTGATGATACTATTGACTGCCCGGATTACAAGCATTGTATGAAGTTTTTAGGATAATGAACAGGAACACTGAACTAGTAAACACTATAAATATATGAAAGCTCCAATATCTAGATCTCATAATGAGATATGAGATTAAGTATTCTATATTTCAATCCATTTTGCGATGGAAAATATTTGGAAAAAGTGGACCTGGCAGAAGAAGAATATTTTGTATTCAAATCCTAATTGTATAGTTTGGAAATAGCTTATTAACGTTGTTTCGTATCACAACTGACAGGGAGAGCATTGCTGAAATAGTTATTTGAAATCGGTTAGGCACCTGAAGAAAATTATATTAAAAAGCTATACACACCACTAAATGTATAACACCAATGGAACTTTAGAATGGTGCAGACTTACGAGTAAATATTTAGAAAATGCGTACATTGCTATTGAGAAGGTGAAACGTATCTACATCATGTCATATTTTTTTGTTTGAATATTTAAATTCTGTGGTGTTATGCGGCTATTTTTTTGAAAGACAATTTCCTTTTAAACTTTAGAGGGTGAATTGAGTTATGATAGATGATAGGTGCGTGAAAATAAATGTAAATATCCAATAAATGATGAAGACTATGAGGAAATAAATACAATACAAATAAAAATTAATATTATAAAAAGCAAAAATAACTGTTAATAAAAATAATTATCAATTTTCCAATGAAAATATAGTTTGAAACCTTTTGAAATGGATGAATGGGCGAGTAGTTTTAATGGTTGCTCAAAATTTCATGATACCACTGTTCAAATCGTTTCCAATCGTATATATTAAAATAAGTTACGCTATTCTCCGGGAGGACGTCCATAAGTATAAATTCTACTTTTTAGCTATCAAAGTATTATCCTATTTAGAATTCACATATATTTTTTTACTGAAATTCCGGGCTTGATATAATATTATTATATTATATTCGTCTGTTTTACAATTCGCTCATCGATATTCGTACAATCGTACTTATATGTACGTATAATACATACGCGCGTCCATATAATATAATACGATTGAAAACTATTTAACACGATTGACACGTTTAGAGAAAACGTTTTATGTAAATGCGATTGAAATCGCATTAGTCTGCCCGGTACGATATAATACTATGGATATAGGTACATATTATATTAAACAACGATATAATCTATTCCAAACTATTATACGCATTATAATAATATAATAATAAATTATAATATAATGGTTGTGAGTTGTGACTGCGTATACCAAGGTATATAATGTTATTAAATATGTGTACTGCAACACGAACGTTTAAAACACACACCATATTAGCGGTATTTCGTGTATACGGTCGTCACCGATGTATATAGTATATACAATATAAAAATAATAATACAATAACAATAATGTTATATTATAACGCGTGCGTATAACTATTAACTATGACGTTATATACATCTGGACATACAACACCCGGCAACCATTAAAAGTAGTAAAATAATAATAAATACGACGACTCTTTTGTTTTGGCTGTTTGCCAATAGAAATTATCGGACGTTTAAATACCAAACATTAGTCAGTCGCTGGTCTATCTGTCGCAGCGTTATATTATAATTCCAAATATATAGGATGATTAGAAAATAATATCACAAAAGTAACGGAGATCACGTGGAAACATGAAGTTCTGATCACCCTGTATTTATAAACAGCGCGAGGATAATGCGAACGTGTGAAACGCGATGTATATGCGGATAATAAATGATAACAATATTACAAAAACGTCGACTGAAATATAACGATAGGAAAAAACGAAAAATATTTTATTATTATATACAGGTACGCGAGTGTGCGTATACAAATGTTAACCATTACCTTGGTAAGGAGCCAAAACGGAGAGGTTAAGCTTGAAAATAATGCCCAGTTGGATTTCGACGATACACTCTCCCGCGGGAACGATTTTTTCGGTAACTCCGCGCTAGTACCCATACAATATAGCACAAGTACACAAGTTACAATAAAACATCGTTTCTCGTGTGAATATAATATATTATACAGTGCGCAGGAACGGTCTAAAATGAAAACGTATCGCAGTATTGTTAGCAACACGACTTTACACGTTACATCGTGTTATAGTATTATCCACGTCCACGTAGTATTTTGATATTGGGTTAAATAATAGCCTTTTTGCGATTTATACTCTGCGTAAAATCAAAACAATATCTACTCATCGTCGATGACACTTTACGTTTCGGTGTTTACATGGCGATCGACAGAAATTGGCGCCACAAAAACAGTGAGAATGATCCGTTTTATGATTTACTGATCGTCCTGTATATTTATTTAACGCCGTATTTATATAAGTCCGTGTCCGGTAACGGCGAGCAAAGGATTAAACGAGCGGGTCGACCAAAACGATATTATATTTTAGATACGTATTTCGTTTTTTTCTTTTTTTCTTTATATGTGCGTATTGGAAACCGAGATTAAAGGGTGGGGAAATGTGGACGATAGGGAAGGAACAATAGCAAAATGTTTGCAATAATGATAACAAATGGGCACGTCTCTAGCATCTGTATTCTTTTATTAAAAAGCTAACTGCAGGCCATACACGGCGATTTTCTCGGCCCATCCGATATATACGCATCACGTACACGCGGCGCGCGCCCACGGACCGAAGACGGTTTTTATTGTCGATTATAAACGCGGAAAAACGTATCGCCGTGTCCCGAACCCTTCGGATGCGACTTTACGCTATATTATATACAGGACGATCGGAATATTTCGTCATGAAAATAATTGAACGGACGTAATATTGAAAACGAGAAAGTGATTATTTTCCACCGTTACTGTTTTTCTAACGTCAAATTCTGATCGCCCTGTATATATTGTATTTTTATATTTTGCACAGAAACACGCGTTCGGGGGTAGTATCTAGAAGTATGTGCAGTAGTTATACGTGAAAAAATATGTTATGACTAATGTTATGTGGTTTATTTGAATCGCGTGAACGACCATTACGCGTACCGCGGACGTGACGTCAGAAACTGACCGAAACATCATATACGAGTATAATATTTATTTGAAAAATATTTTTCGATTTACTTAAACATTAGAATTTATACAATTATAATTGTTTTTTATTTATTATTATATCCCAACATCTAAGGTTTAAAACAAAACACATACGTGACACTGTATCATAATAATTGTACCTACTTATAAATAACTGGAAAAACAAATTAAAAATTGTAAGTTCATCTAAAATAAAAAACTAATACGAATATCGTGCATCTATCATTTTATTAATATTAAATTAATGTAATTATTATTGTAAGTTTTCGTTTCTAAAAACTTAAAAACTATACAACTCATTACAAATTAGAAGAGTTTCTTAATAATACATATTTCTATCTAACTACAAAATGGAACAAGCCAAAATAACATTTAATACAGTTCGTTGAAGTAACATTTTTCTAAAAAAGGGTTATGCTGTTCCCTTTGCGTAACTCTCGAGTCAAGTACAGCATGCTTTAGTTATCGTTATAGTTTAAATCGAATACTCATTCCATTTTTCTTAGAAAAAAAAATACTGGAAGGTTATAGAAACTACACTGCGTAAATCTGGTTGATTCAAGGTTCTTATTATACTTACTCAGTGTTAAATAATATCAAAATAATAATGTACTTATATTGAATATACGTTCAACCGTCGAATGTTGCGAAAATCATTCAAAAAATGTAATTTAATTTTATAAATGTTCTTTTGTATACTGCGGCACATGAGTGGTGTACAATATTATAATATAGTACAGTCGTGAATAATAACACACGGGTCAACCTACATTATACAATTTTAATTATTATACTTGGCGCACGCTACAGCTATAGATTAAAACGTATTTAGCAAAACATAATTATTACTCTCGCGTGTTAAAATTTCATTCGCTTAATTATTGTAACAATCCGAACCGTAGTTATATTGTATACATTTCTGCCACATAATATTACGTTAATCAATTTCAAACAAAACTCAATTTCTACTGTTCACGAATCGTTCTAACTTCCGAGACTTTTGCATACCTTATACGCATCGTACTTGTATAACCAATAACCATAAACCAATCTATAAATAACATATGTTTCGATACAGATCGGATTTATATAAGATAATTTATTATCGAGAAAAGATATGCGACGTAAATAGTATTCAATCGATATTGTAATAATAATAATACTCCGTATATGCAATATTTTTTATGCTTCGAATTTCCATAAACTTTCGTGCCGTAGATAACAAAACAAAACAAAATACATTACGGACTTTTACGTGATAAGATATTCCGTCATCGTGTGCCTTCTGGTTTAAACAATATAATATACTCCGTCTTTTTAAATCAATGTCTATTCTATTTTTTGTGAAAAGTCACATTTACACACATATATATAATATTATTATATACAAACGATTACTATATTATTATTATTATTATTGTTGTAACGACTTGTGTGTACACGATTCTCGAATGAATTGAAAACCGTTGTTTGCGTGCATTATTTAAAAACAGTTTTCGTTTATAAGAAAATTGAAAACATAACGCGTGTGCAAATCGTGTTGATTGTCAGGTTAGGTACATGCAATGTATAATAATATATAGTTACCACTCGACATCGGCACCGCGACGACAGGAAGAAATTACACATTGCTGCGAGGAACAATGAATACGAAGAGATCTGACTTGTCATTTGGACACGACTCTTCTTTTCTAAAGGATATTCTATTTTCGTGGCGTCATCGGTTTATTGTGTCGAGCGCGTTTCGCTCGGAAACCATTACTACGCCTTTCACAGAACAACAATCGTCGCGGAGGAGAAGATTTTAATATTCCCGGGAATATCGTGTTCTTATACATATATATATATATTGTAATAAAGTTTCTCTATGAAAAAAAATCTAAATTCAGAATACTGAGTAATTTTTTTTTTTTTTTTTCTAAAAATTCTTTGAAAGAGGTAAACATGGCTGTCATTTTTTATTTATTTTTTACTGTCTATATTTAAAGGTATACAGAAAAATCGTCCAAAAAATACGACATTACGACGCGATTTCATGAATCTCTAAATATGTAAATTGAGTTATAAATTATTGATACATTCACCAGATGCGTTGTACAATAATATTATAGTGTTATTATGCACACAATTTCGACGACGACGATCAGCGCCGATAATAGCATTATATATTAATTGATTCGCAAATTCCTCCGCGATTGAAAACGTCGGTAGGTCAGTATATTATTTACATAAGTACAATAATAATATATTCTATATTATATTATACGGGACAACTGTACGTATTATATATAATATATACCTTAGTACAACATCACGGTCCTTTTAAGTCGAATCGTATACTTTCTTCATCGAGAAAAATCATCTCCGTCCAGAATAAATTCTCGCGTTAAATGTACCTAATATATTATTATTATTATATATGATAGGTACGTGAGTGTGTTATATATTTATATCTACATAGTATTGTCCAGAATCGTCATACAAGTTTTATATTATGTAAATTATAATTCTTTTTATTATTATTATTATAAAATTACTACACTAATATTGTTATGAATACAGTATTATAATAATATTGACAAAGATCACTATTATCACGCAAAAATATTCATCATAACTTGAAAATAGATAAATTCGAGAATGAAACGTTAAATATTTTAAAGTAGAAATAAATTAGGCAATAATTTTATTAAAATCCATAAATATTATTTATTCAATTAATAAATGCTAATAAGTGCTTTCTCTTATTGTTTGATCTTTAAATCCAAACTCGTGTCAGTGAGATCTAAGATAAGGATTTAGTAAGTTATTATGCGCTGTTGCACTTTACGCATGTGAGACATGGGCTACAACAAAAACTGATGAACAAAACCTGGCGAGATTAGAATAATAGATAAGTACTTTCGCAGATACTTGTAAATCAAAGTAGGTACCGTAAAAATCCGTATGAAGAAATAATGAGGAATTAATAAGTATAATATATTGGTTATAATGCAGATATCGTAGCAGCAACCATGAAAAGTAGAATATATATAAGATATTTAGATAATATATGGATAAGTTGGACGTTTTGCAGAATAATAAACAGACTGGTGGCAAACGAGCATATAATAAAGAAAATAATAATAATAGAAAGTAACAAAATGCTTGGTCGTCCAAGACTTAAAAAGAAAACAAAAAAATACCTTATCATGACGTTAGGATACACAATACTGAGGAGATGAGTTCAATGATTACAGAGTACGCACAGAAACAAGTAGAGAAAAGTGTTGAGTTCTGAAAGAGGCTTACATAGCTTTTATTAAGCAGAAGATTGAATATATTATTTAAAACAAACAACAATAGTTATAATCAACTTATATTTTACACACTATTATATTATAACGTCTGAACGCGACTTTAATATACATAATTATATTATTACCGGCTCACTGTATACCTTCTAAAAGAAAATATTTTTATTGTAAATTTGTAATAACCATGATTAAATCATAATCATGGTTATATTTTGCTTTTTTCTTTAAATTGATAATAATATTATTATTGTGCTATAATTTATTATTCATTATCAGTATGGAAAACTTCGTGACCTTTTTGCCGTTCGATACTGTTCGTGTAGTCCCTCAGTTAACCGCCGTACTTCAAAATATTATTGAACCCATTAAAACCCATTACGGACGGATAAAAAAAGTTTTTTTACCGGTGTTTTTTATAAAAACTATTTTAGATCAAGATAGTGATTATTGTATATTAAATAATGAATGACATTTCCATTTAATTTCTTAACGCCATGAATCTATTTACGTATAATCGTACATTATTATTTATATTATGTATTATATAATTATATAATATTATACTATATGTCTTACGTTTACTGCTTCAATAAATAATAATAGTAAACCTATTATAATAACTACTTTACACGCGATACCCTTTTAAGTATTTATGACCCAACAATTATTTTAAACAATCGTAAACTATGCGATATTTCAATTGATTGTTTTGCAAAAATTAAAAACGTAACGAAAATATCATCATACGCATTACAATAAATAATATAAGTTATGTCGAAGAATATTTTTGTAATTCCTAAGTTGCGTCTAGAGCACTAGAACACTTTTCAACACATTATCTTGAGCACGCATGAAAATTTTCGTCATTCGTATTATTACTTTATACACGTGAATATAATTTTATTTTTGGTTTTTATCATATTTTTATATTTTATAATTAAAAAATATTATTATTATTACTTTTTTTTTTTAAAAGGAATGTAATAATGAATTGTATTTAAAGTTAATACAGCTGTATGAACTCCAACCTGTACTTTGGATTCAAAAATTTATTAGTAAAATGTTTAATAAAATATTATTTACATCTAAAAACATGATTTAAAATAAAAATAATATCAACTTAATAGATTTGAATAACAGATAATATACAAATAATTATAAACAGTAATCAGGTATAACTGGGTGTCTAAGTTTAAATGAACATCAATACAGTTATAATGAATACGTTTGTCACACATAAGATACTAAATATCCCTAGCGCAAGCTTAGCGAGTTGTACAAGATTTTGGCCATATTGAGCACAAAATCAAATAACTTACAGCACTAGCATTAGTGCGAGTGTGTATATCTGATTTAACAATATCATTACAGTTCCTAATGATTTCGAAATTTATGTTCTATTGAAATTTAGAGCTGTATACAAACGTGTATCAAAATTGTTTTATTAATTAATTTTTATAATTGGTACTCGACGATTTGCTTTCAATTGATGTTAATTATTTATTATATAGGTACTATAACTTATATCTTTTATATTATTTCCATATACTAATCATTTAAATTAATATTTAAAACTAAAAATCGGTGTTGAGCAAATTCAAAGTAAATATTATTTTATTATTATTGCAGATAATAATATTGTTGTTTAGTTTTAATTTCGCTATCAGCCATAAAAAATTCATCACACTCGTTAATTTTTAATATATTATGTAAGAAATATTATAAATACAAATATACTATGTGAATACTTATCATTTTCAAATTTAACTTTTAACTTAATTGAGTTCAACAAAATCGTTAATTTGTCCTGGTTGCATTGTTAAAATCAAATTTGTTTATTTTATTTAACACATAAATTATACAATAAACGAACAGCGCAAAATATAACGATACGTTTATAGTCTGTATTTTAATAATATATCAAATTGATGATGGTTGAATGATTGTTGACTATTACATTATTTTAATTATACATCCAATTACGCGAATTTGTTTTGTGGAAATCTATGCATACTCATAATGTTGATGAGCACAAATTTTAACATTTTTACATCGCGTTTTTGTAACAATAAATTATATTATTTCCTTTAAAAGTTTTTATAGCATATAGTTTTATAACTTTTACATCATACGCGTTAAATTTTTTTTCATTGCACATGTGATTAAATAATGTACCCTGTGAAACGGTCGCGCTAATTGATGGGCAAAACAATTAGTATGTTTTACATTCGGAACAAAATCATACATTTCGATTAGGATATACTTGGTGAACATAAAACGTATACACGGTATATATGGTATACGGAAACGGGAACACAGTTTATATAAAATTGTATTCACATTTCACACAATCAACGAACGAAAACCATGTTTTTAATTGAAAACAATGATATATAAGTTAAGTGTATTATAATGTACGCCAGACGAGAATAATAGGTACGTACCTACTTAATATAATTTATGATATGGGTACCTAATAATAAATATATAGTTATTTTTAATTGAGTGTGGACATACCCGAGTACATAACCGTGGGCGTGGTAATCGGGCGAGCGAGCAGAAATGATTGTTTTTTCGGAAAGAACTCGGCGAGCTCGGGAAGTCATTTCAAATCGTAGACAATGTTCCTTTTCCCTCTTGTATTTATGTGCGTGTACATCAATTTTTTATTTTTATTTTTTTCTCGTCTTCCTGGAAACCGCGATAAATCACGCGCAAGAGCCACTTTAATTGAATAGACGCTGGCGGCGCATATGTGTCTTTCTTTATTTATATATAATATGTTTTTTTTTTTTTTGTTTTTCGCGATAATATATTGTTGTTTTCTATATAGATATAAATGCCCATAATGATACACCCGTACATTCAACGTTAAATATAGTTATATAAAGTTAGAATAAAATATTTCGATTATGTTTAAACTTTTAATTTAACTGTACTCAAAGTGTTAGACAATAATAGAACGATGTAATATCGATATTATAATAATTATATAATACACTTTAATTTGTAAATTTATCATTATGAAATGTATGAAATTATATAAACACGGATAGATATAAATATCAATGCTAAAAAACTATAGAAAAATGTATTTTATAAAATATATTATTCTGTTTATATACCTTTAATAGTTAATTTGTTAATTAAGAATATTAATAGTTATGAAAAAAAAAATTATTATTATCTTGGTCAAACAATTGTTGTTTTCGTTCAACTAGAAAATTATTATTTTTTCCTAAGTAAATACAGTGACATTTTAAATAATAACCAAATATAATATGTAAATCATACTATTTATATTGGTAATAAGCAAAGAAAATGACACGTGCCTTTCGGATTTGATGTTTAACTGCAGTTAAGCCCTTAAGGCCTAAACTAATAGTTGTAAGTATTCGCTATTACAAACTAAAGAGATATATTATGTAGAAATACCTCATATTATTATTCGTATCCGAGACCGACATTTTTACAAATATACTGTCTGAATTTTCATAATATTATTATTAAAAACTAAAACAGTACCTACTGTTATTTTTTTTACAACATACCTATATACTACTCTGTGTACAATACTCAATGTTTCAATGCTATTATTGTTCGATACTAATTAAGAACTTTTTTAGTTATAATACTTATATTAAGTAAAATCTTATATCTTATTACACTGCAGTTATAACTTCATAAAAACTAAGGAGAACGATTGGTTTTTAAACTAAAGTACGAGTCGCTTCACTCATTATTTTCACGTAATTCCCCACTTAGAGCAGAATAATATTATAATCCAACCTAACCTAACTTGTCCATGCTGAACAATTCAGAAGAAGCTTTCATTGAAGATAACAGTAGAAAGTTCTGAATTTTCTGATTAAAATAATCGTTGTAAAAATTAATTACTTGAAAGCAGCATATCTGAACGTTTTAAATAGTTGTACTTAGATCTTCTAAGTCTATTATAATACATAATTGTATACTAAATTAATAATAAATCCAATGTTGAAGCATAATTTATTAAATAAATAAATAATCTAAAAATCTAACTAAACTTCAAATACGAAAATATAATGACGGTTGTCGGTTATAAATTGTTTAATTAAAAACTCGTATAATACAATATTTTCTATTTATTCGCATATAGAAAAATCTGTTCGTATATTATTATTATTATAATTTTATCGACAACAAAACAACTACCTATTAATAAATTTATTATTTCCTTCAAACAACTGCAGCTAAAATCAAATTTAATCGAGTCTTTAGTGGAATAAATAATAAGTAGGTACTCCTATATAATGTATACTAACTATACCTAAACCTATATTATTACATGTCTGGCTATTACGTTTTTGGACATTTTGATTAATCGTTTATTTTCATATCATATAATAATATTATATACTCGCGAGTACGTGGTTTCCGTATAACATAATCTGATGAACGAAAACAACAAAATATATTATTATACTTAAGTCGGAGAGGTGTTGATCGATTTTTATTTTTTTGCCCGGATTTTTATTATATTCCAAATAATTATTAATAGTTGGTGAAAAACGATCACGTAGAATTTTCATATTAAAATACACTTATTACACATTACGTGTACCCAATGTATATAAGTAATAATAATAATCGGGTTAAGTTTAAACACGGTAACGAACGACGTCGCTGCGCACAATCGACCCATTACGATAATATTATAATGTAGATTATAATATTATGTTATATACACGTTAGTTCTGTGATTAGTTTGAATAGAATTACCGCGTCCGCCGCTGCAGAACCACTTAAGCTGGTTTCGAATTTGTTAACGAGACATTCATCCACGCACACACAGTTCGGACGGCGGCGACCTCGAAGTCTATGCGAGCGCTAATCACCTGGCTGTGGGCGGGCAACCCGACCGTTTTTCTGGAGGATATCTATGATACGTCATCGGTCGGTCGAGGGGAAGGGGGGAGGAACAACAACCGAAACATGACAAATTACAAATAAATGTACAACGGATATGATATTATGTAATATTGTTATATTTCGGTAGGAGGCGGGAAAATAAGAAGTAAAAAAAAAAACAAAACAAAACAAAACGAGACTAAAAAACAAACAATACCGCGAGCGGAAAACTCAAAGAGACCATTAATATAAAATAATATTAATACTTATCTGCTCGGGGCATCTCTCGCGACATCTGTATTTTGAGGACGTTTCGACAAAAAGTAAAATAATACTTATGGTTACGACATTAGTAATAATATCAAACGAAAATGTGTACATGTATAAATGTCATCAGGATAAAAAAAAAAATATATAAATATATATCATGAAACCATTGTGTTTGGCAAAACGGTATATAATACGTATTATATATATATATATATATATAGTTGCACAATATAATATAATATTCGAAAATCGTTACTGTTTGCCACCGTATAGAGTGTGTATAACTACTGAAACTGGTCCCTCCGCAATCGTATAATATATATTATTATCGCGTTATCGGCACCGGTAGATCTTGAAGAGCGCGATGTGTTTATTTTATTTTTAGGTAACCGTTGCTCAAGAGCACTTTACGTATGCCCATACGTAGGTGCCTACTACTATATAGTGAATGCTACGTAAAATTTTGCGTGCAGCTGTCGACCAGGAAAATAATAATAACAAAATTCAGGAACCGAGATTAAATTATTGCCCTTCGGGTGGTATAAGCTCGTTTTCTAATCCGAATACACGCGAAAGACAGTGTCGGTATTATATTATGCGTATATATATATGTATAGGTACGCACAGATACAAAACGATATAATAATAATAATAATAATATAATAATGAGAAGAAAGGGGTCGTCGAGTAATCGTATTCTTACTGATACGTATTATATAATATTATATACGGCGACGGGACGACGCTATTGTGTCCACCTGTTGGTGCGCAAAATCAAAGCCCGCGGACAATTCCACATAAACCACTCTTAAATATTTGTTATTTTATTATAAATTATAATAATATACGGTTCGGGTATAGGTTCGTATACCTTGGTACATGTTGGTACCGACTCGTATAAGCATATTCGATTAAACGTCCTATTGTAAAGTTGTATAATACGCTGTGTGTTTAGAGAAATAATAAACGTGACAGATTTCAAGGTGCATCATCGAGTGGTGCCCGATGGTAAATTTTTGCGTCCACCGCGCGCTGTCGGTAAAGTCCGGATTCCTGCAGGCAAAGACATATTATTATAATGTACAAATAAAATATATATTATAATACATTAAACTCCCACTAACCACAGCGACGTTATTGAATAAATAAAATACCATCTGTATAATAATAAAAATTATTTTTAGAAAAAATAAAAATATTTCAGCCTCTTGCAATCGCGGCATAACATAACCTCTGATAATTTAATGAATTTCAATTTTAAAAAGTACAACGAAATATTTTCAATTTCCTACGGTAAAAAAAAAAAAAAAATCGAAAGCCATAATACTGAAGAATAATAGGTACGTGAAGATAGTTATAAAAATCGTTTTCACCCTGATAAAAAGTCTTTGTACTTTTTTTATTCCTTTATCATCAAATAATAATGCATTTTATTATAGTATATTAAAAACGTGGGATAACTTTAAACAATTCAATTTTAATTTTGTAACATGTTTTTCCATTTATTTTTCTTTAGTCAATATTTAATAAAATTTCAAACTTTTAAATCAAAGGCCTTAAAATCTAATAATATATCGTATTTTAGTGCTGTTATTTTAAGTAGACTATTGAATACACCTATAATGTATTACTTCGATAATATTAAATCATCCTTTAGGTTTTAAGTTTCAATTTTGTGGAAATAAATTATTTTCTTGTAAGATTAAGATTTTTTATCTTTATTAAATTATATACTCGCACGCGAAAATTAAAAATTAAAAATCCTTATTTATTTATATGAATATATATTATATAAATTAATATATATATTTAATATATAGGTATACTATTTCAACTATTATGTTTGGCTAAACAATTTTAATGTCTTAATCCTTAATCAATGTACATTTTTAGATAAGTCTCAATATTTTTAATTATTTTATAGACTTGAACATTGACATAATTGATAATTTTTCAAGAATAAAGTTCAATGACTCCATTTTTAATAATCACACACTATATAAAATCTGAAATTAAAAAATACTTTAGGGAAAACAAAAAAATGGTTTAGATAGAGGCTAAGACCTCCCAAGCCCCCTAATAACGTCCATGCATACTAGCAAACTTTATCATATTAACTTCACATTACATTTATTATAAATACCTATATTTATTATTTACGCCATTATATCGATTGTAATGTATAAAATTGATATAGATATAATATGATTACAATAACGTAATAAATAATTATTATAAAACGACCAGACTGATTGTCAGTTTACAATTGAATGCGACCGGGAACAGGAAACAGAATAGCAGATATCTGGAGTAATTACCAAATTGTTGTATGTCGAGTAAACCGATACGTTACTTTAACCTCGGTTTATTATGTAAATCGCTCATTGATGATGTACACAGTACGTTCGTGTATTCGGGGTGACAAGTTAAAATGGGTGTAGATTTAAAGAAACAACGCGAGTGGAATGAGAGAACGCTTGACGTAAGGTTTTATATAAAACAAATCGGCCATTAAGTGTTATTAATGTCATAGATTTGTCATTTAGTTTTAATTCGATCGGTAAATATTAACGCCTGTCGCCCAACGGATAAACGTAATACGTGCCCGTTCATAATTTATAATATTATTCATTTTATTGATTTGCTCTTATACTGAGGCCTATTTTTAAATAAATAAAAACCAATATCGAAATATTTCTACGACGTTATATAATAATATAATACATACGTAGGTATACGTTGTAGTATGTGCGTAAAATACGAGTATAATATAATAAAATCACAATTAAGCTCACACAATGTTATTACTAAACGGAAGTACGCGTATACTTGTATCGTTACGCAGAACAAAAATTATTATGTTTAGAATAAATGTATACATTCAACTCTTATTATCGAATCATTTTAGAAAAAGTTACTTTTTTATATTAAAAAATAAGTTACAGCTGTTCTGAAAATTAAACAAACGTCAAAAAGTATGGTAATTTTTTTTTTTTTTTTATTAAATATTTTAGGAAACGAATTTATTGACTTCTCGTAAATATTTAATAACGGTGATAAGTATTTAAAATTTAAATTTAATCTAAACGTTAAAGATTGTAATCTATGTTAAGTTATTTCGCTGTATTTTCCGTTAGATATAAGACGAGTGGAGTAATAAGTGGAGGGATGCACAGATATTAGTGTAGCTTAATATTTTTATACATTACAGACCCATATCCCCCAAATAAATACGTACCAAGCTTGTAAGCATTGTAAGTTATTGTAGAAAATAAAAACATAAAATAATTTTAATTGTTTCTTCGTAGTTTATATAAATAAAAAGCTATTTATATATTTATAAGTATTAAGTTCACGAAGATACATTATAATTAGTGTAATATGTGAATAAAGAGATAAGTAAAAAATTTAGAATGTAGTGGAATAACACTGTAACCCTTCCCACCATTTTTTCGATCACTGACGGAAATGGAAAATCACGCACTGACGGACCGCAACATTTGTGTCGCAATAGTTACTATTAAAATTATAACAAGAAAAAATCAAAATATTATGCTGAATTACCAACCGACGTTTGAATTTTTATTTAACAATGATTTTATATCAAATATAAATTGCGTCTATAACCAATATTCACGAAATAAATTTATTAAAATGACAAATGAACGTTGGTGTTGCTTTCGATGTATACAAAAGCTATGCATAATAAAATAATATGTCCATTGTTTAGTGATAAAACGGTTAGATAAGTTTATGTTAGGTGTGTAGGTATGACTTGTGATCGTTTTTTTTTCTACTGATCGCCATAATATTTTAATTAACTTATGTATTTTGAAAATGAATAAATCGTGAGATTGTTTTTTCAAAGCATAATCTCTCTTCGACGTATTATTGATATCGCAAATTCTTTAGTATTCATATATATACAATAAAATGTAACAAAACACTATTATATAGAGAAAATACAAAATTTAATAATAGATTATTTAAAATATTATTTTATTTTTGATAACAGATTAATATCTGCACTCTAAATAACTTGATTTCATAATAATAATAATAGCATAATTATTCACGAGACTTCATATAATATATTATCTTTACATTTTAAAACTTTCTAAATTGGATAAAAAGTTTTCAACTACTAAATTTAAATTTATTTTAAACTTTGACTGTCTTGTTATTATTTTCGTTAAAAATCTTTTTTTATTATTATATTATTTAATTTCATTCAACTACGGAAAAAAAGTTAAACATTGTGTTGATTGATAACGACACAGCTGATGAAAACAATTTCCAAGTTTTTATTATAGGGATAGATATGATAAAAATCTAATATTATAGTGTTATTGTCGTAATATCGTTTGATTGACACATAATTATTTGGATTAACATGTTATTTTTGAAATAAAAAAATCAATTTTATGTTTTTGTTAGTAATAAACGAACAGCTATATGTTTCGCATAACAATAATAACCGTAATAATAAGTAAACAAGGTATACGTTCAAACTTCAATCGTATAATGATTGTTTTTTTTATATCGTACTAAGTACGGATTAGCACCTAACCTGTAATACATAAATATATATATGATATATTGGTATGTCGAGTCTAATGTTAACATTATCTGAATAATAGAAGCATTAGACAAATGTTAATATTAACCACTATGGATTTTTGTAACACGAGATTCGCCCCGTAAACAATAAGACTATATGCGTGTTTATTTTTTCACTCTATCGAGATATTTTCGGGGGATTTCTGTCACCCTTTTTCTCTCTCCACCATTACATCACCCTAACCAACAAAACGTTCTCTCGCTTGTTTCGTAACCATAATATACCTTATACCTAACCTATAATCTGTAGTACAATTATATTATTGTCTTTATAGGGAATATAATATATACGAGGATAATATTATTATTATTATTATTATGACTCGCCCCAACCGGCGGCGAAGACTGTACAGATTGACACACACACACACACACAAACACAATAACGAGTTTCCACAAAACGTGTCCCTGTACGTGTACGGTGTTCGATGCGATTGCCTCGTCTGGACCGTGTGTGTATATTTAAATTATTATAATACGTACGCGGCAATATATTATCCGATCGTTATTGCCATGCACCGTACCAGTCGTATAGTCAAACGACATGAAAACGTTTAAATTGATTAAAAAAAAAATAATAATAATAATAATAAATTAAATAAATGAAAAAGAGAGAAATAATAATAATAAAATAATAAAAAAAAAAAAACATCAAACAGGATTTATGGCTAAATATTTTTCTAATCTATTAAAATAAGTTACGCTCTCGTTTTGTTTTGTTCTTCTTTCTCTCTCTCTCTCTCTCTCTCTTTCACTCTCTTCTCTGTCTTTCTTTGGTTACTATAGTTTGTATTTTACAATATAACAACTTATTATATTATTATATTTTATAATAACGCGCGCGCTCGTTGGTCGTATAATAATTGAAACGCATTTGTGCACGCAGGCCCCCGCGCTCAGCGGGGACACCTAAAGGGTTATGAGCGATGCACAAAATGACTCCGTTTATGTATAACATATTATAGTATTATACGACCGTACACATTATTATTATTTTCGTAAAATATACAAACGTTCGCTCGTTTGAATATCGACGAGAAAAAATACCTAAACAATTCTAACCGATAACAAATGTATATATTTATTTATTAATAATAATGGGTGGACAGTTATTAAATAAATATTAAAAAAATCAACGGAATTTTTATATACGTGAATTTCTCGTCACTCTATACAATATTTTACATATTTTACATTTTAAATATTATATAGCTACACGATGTGAAATAATTATCCTTACCCGTGCGTTTTGCGCCGTAAAAACAAATTAAACTTGTGTTTTATTAAATTAATATTATAAATAATTAAAAATTTTAATTTCCAATATATTTTGGTTTATGGACTTTTTACAATTTAAAACTTTAGGCAGGAGTCAGCTACAGAGCTGCACAAACCCGCAGTCCTTTTACAAAATTAAAATGTCAATAATGTACATCAGTAACATGGAAACAGGTAATTAATTTATTTTATTTGATACCTATCCCTATTATTATCCACTCTCTAATATAATTAGATATAATAATGCTAATTATTTATATTACCATCAAGTATGTAAACAGTTTTGAAAAATTCTGAAAGGGGTATTTTTCTGGTGACTTGCAACCCACCCTTTTTTTAAGCCAATTTAATTGAACTACTTGAAGTATTTATTCGATGCCACTGATGTACATCTCTTAATGGAAATTTAACAAAAATAATCGTAATATCACATGGAACAATTCAAATAGTGTACAAAATTGCTACATATATTCCGGATCTTTTTTTAAAAAATACCCAGTAGATAAATAATAAATGTAATTATTCTTTTTTTAATACTAAAAAATATTTGTAAACAAAATAAACATAGCTATACCATATTTTACACGGTTAATATTTTACAAATTGGTAAACAATAATAAAAATACCCAACTATATAATAATAACACTGCGCCGCCAATGAAAGTTTAACTCGTATAATAATAATATAATTATATCGCATTGTCTTGCTAATTGCTGTTCTTAATATTATTATACATTATGATTACTATATAGTGTAGATAATATACCACTTTTTGTTGTTTCCACCATTTTTGTTTTTTCATTCCATTTCTCCCACGCCGGTGTTACACGATAATTTCACACAAACGGCCATTTTATTTACGCATGTGCCCGCGGAGCCTAACGTAAATATTTTACTTGCTAATGGTTCGTTGGAAACGCGATGTTTACACCGATAAAATGCGTTGAGCTAGCGTCTGTTTGGCCGCAACGGAGTGTGTATTGTATATAATATAATATTAATATAACTCATTTGCATATTAACAAAATATATTAATTAAATCATTATTATGTGGATAATATAATACACTCTTTAACAAACTTTGACACTGTTTACCAGAAATCAATATTATGAAAAATGTGGGCCTACGATAATATTATATAATTCATCCCGCCACAAATGGTCGGTTTATACTCGCTCCGATCGTTATATAAAACTTCAAGTGTGGTATAAATTTGATTTAAAATTAATTAACTTTTTTAATTTGAATTAACTAATTCACTGTCGAAATTAAAATATTTAAGAGGTCAAAATTTCGGACTCGTATTAAAAGTACTGATGAATATACTATATCAAAATTATAATCGTTTATGGGAAATGTATAATATTTAATTCTTTATAGAAATTTTGACCAATCCTACAATGAATACAGTATGTAAGAATGTGCAACTGAATCGAATTTAAATGGCGAATTATATTTTATAAAGTAAAAATGTAAAATGGAAACTTAACGAATGACGAGTGAAAGAAATATTTCTGTATAATGATATAATATTATACGTATTATACTTATTGGGATGCGATTTAATCAACATTTTTGGAAACACAAATTAGTTTTTTCCCTTGGGAATTGGAGTTATCAAGATGATTACCTACTACACCGTTTACCCAAAGTAGTCGTTACGCGGATAAAACAATAAGAATACGCGTAGGGAATTAAATACAAAATAAGCTCTCGTGCGAGATCACTGTACGCCGCGGCTGATCAGCAGCAAGGTCATACTATAATCATTTGGGGGAGAGTATACGAGGACAAAACTTTCTATATTTCGTCTTATTTCCAAATAATTCGACAAATTAAATTATTATGCCAGGCTTTAAGTTATTAAGGATGACGAAATATAATTTTCTTAGCTTTATTTGATTTTGCCGTTCTACACTTTTATGATTAAATAAAATAATATAAATGTTTAATATTATAGTCAAAAGTTTTTATTTTTTACAACCTTGATTGAAATAATTGTGAATCATTGATTAGAACCGAATATTTGAGGGTCAAATTAAGGGAAAAAAAGCCACCACTAGCCACTATCAAGCGCTGTGTTATTATTATTTGTTGCTGCGGTGCCAAACGCGAACGCGACTGCGACGCGATCGCGAGTCGCGCGATCGTCGCGTTACCTTCGTTCTGCTTTGCAGTATCCATCTCGAATATTATACAATTTCATAATACTATTATAATATACGCGCATAATATTATAATAAAAGTGATACAATATACATATTATAATGTGTACCACGACCACGGCGGTGGTTGTCGTGGGCGTTTCGGTATGTATTATTATTATTTTTTATTCTACTCCGCCGTCCGCGTAGAATTAGTCGTCGCCATCGTCTTCGTCTTCGTCGTATAAATGTATAAATAGTGTTCCTCTCCTATATTATGTTCAGCTACAACGCGAGTTTAATATACTGAAGTATATAATATTATATAGTCTCTTCACGTGACCCTCCCCTGACAATCCCACGCAGCCGCCCGTTATAGTATTATTGTTATAACTATTATCACAATGGGCAATCAATCTCTTTTTCCGTGTACCTTCGCCCCCGTCATCCTCCCGCCACGCGACCAACAATCGCGCCGCGGTCTCCTGCTTATTCCGCCGCGCGGTCGAAAATAATAATAACAATAATAAATAAATACAACTATTTACCGAGGCCAAGTTCATTAACACCGCGCGCGGGCTCGCGACCGATTTAATGCAACGCGCGAAGAGCGTCCTCTATAAAAATGTATAATAAATAATAATAATATATTATGTTTCTTCTTCCGTCAAACGAACTTGCGACCGTATCAAAACCGCACACGGCGAGCGGCGTCGTCGTGTGACAATCGTTCAACCGCTGTTATAATAATAATGAACCGCGAGCGGCGAAGGAAAGAGAAAGATAGTGTGAGTGAGTCGAAACGTTTTAATATATTATAATATGCATACCATGTATACCATGTTAATGGTATATTATAATATTATGTATATGCGCTTTGCAGTCGTGCCGATGATAAATCGTATACAATATTAAATTTACAATAAAGGTATAACTTAACCTTTTGCCGCCGCCGATTAGCGTTCGACTTGTTACCGCAGTTATTTTGTACACACACTCACACACGTATAATATAATAATATATCCTGAGCGCGTGTATTTAGGTCGTACGAGTCCAAACACGCAGACGCCATAATATTATAAATACTTTATCATTTTCGTGTTCAAGCGCTACCGGCCGAAGAACGAGTATTTTCAATTATTATCCGCGTGAAACCTAACCTACAACTATGTTTATAATGTTCGATCGTTCCATGACTATATGGTGTGTTTATTTTTGTTTGAAAATTGTTTGATTTGGCAATTTATAATATCATATTGTCACTTATCAATCACCAGGTCATATCATAATTAATATTATTTAATCAGTTAGTGATACCAAAATCACTCGTAAATTTTGAGAAATACACTATGTATGTATTTTTTTTTTTTTTTATCTAAATTTTTTATTTAAAATAAATAACATATAATGTATTGCTGTCGATAAAAGTTAGTCGTTTTTTCTTTATAACATAATATATTGTATAATATTTGTAGGTAGATATTTATTATAATTCTCACGCGGCAAAATTCTTGGAATTCCTCCAAAAATACTTACTAAGATTATTTTGTAATTTATAGCGTGCACAGTTGAACTAAAATCCAAAGAGAATTTACAGTGCCGAATTTTCATTTTGTACTTGATATATTATTATTTTATTTATTAAACGGATCTCTTGTTCTGTTATAGATACGTTTGATAAAACCATAAAAGGACAAAATAAAAAAACAAAATAGTGAGAATATGATTTTCTAATGTTGACCTATGGAAAACCCTTTAAAAGGACGTATGAGATTATGAAACTTTAATATTTTTTCTATTTTGCAAATTAAAATGATAAAATTGGTGCAACAAAAATATTGTTTCGCACCTTATTATTATATAGGCTGTGATTGGAATTTGATTTGTATTTTAAGTTTTATAATATATTTGTCACTCGTTATAAAGTAATAAGCAATTCTTGTGCAAATAAGTGATTCGCGATCTCAAGTCATTTTCCAAATTATTTAGTCGCTTAGATTCAAATGGCACATCGTCAAAAATGATATTCATATACAGATACTTTTTATATAATACTGTAAGTTAGATATTGATCATAATTGTATTATGATATAAATATATAATTTAGTTAAAGACAAATATTTTAACGTGATGCTTAAAAAAAGTTTGAAATCCAGTAGAGTAAAACATTAAAACGTCTAAAACCTAACCAATTATTATTACTTTTTAGTATATAATAAAAGATTTTTTAAAAGCATAAATTCTTGGTATTGTTTACGTTGTGCACAACACGATATACTTACGTCACAGTTATATCTCATGTGTACAGTACGTTATCACCTGGCCTATATTATACGTATAGTGTTCAAGAGGCACGTTTACGGCGAAAATATAAATTCCAAATAGTTTCTACGAGTGTCATTTAATTTTTATAAGAAACCGGAGTTTCGTATTATACATCGTCGTCGTCATATTATTATATTGCCTATGCCGATCCCGAGTGCCTACTCAATAAATAGGTACATAATAATATTATTATATGTGCGTTATATTACCGGCTGCACGTAGAATTTCAATTGAAACTTTGCCTTGTGTTTTGACGGCGGCGAGAGCGTATATATTGAAAGAGTGCAGATGTCTGTGTGTACGCGCGTAGGTACAATATCATATTATTCGCTCCGGGGTCGATGAGAGGAGGAGGGAAGTATTTGCGGACCCCAATTAGACGAACAGGGATAAAAGAGAAAAAGAAGAAGGCCGCAATCGTGAGGGGTTCTCGTATTATTATAACATAGTAGGTATATATATATATATATATATTAATTTGTTCTTTTCTTCAAAAGAATTTCTAGTTAGTTTCAAACTTCCAGAACGATGACTCGTCGCAATCACTATAAATATACATAAATATAATATACTTAATGATAATAATTTACGGCGGTTCACTTTTCGCGCGCCGAGGTCAATCGTTCGCGGTTTTACACGTCACGCGTATACAAACCGTCGTCGGGTCGTGTTGTAAAATATAATAATATTTCGTATATCATATTATATAGTGTGGGCCGGGCCAACGATAAATCGGTGACGTGTAATAACGTAATATATTATTATTTTCCTGTCCGTCAATTTTTTCACGACCGCGCGACGGACGCTAAACTAAATTCTCAATCGTATGTAATCAGTATGATGTATAACAATATAATAATTGATATTTGTATCGATGCGTGAGCGCATGATTTATGCGCGGTTTGATATCGTCAGACATGATGAATCGTGTTCAAATTACACCGACAATCGCGATTGTACAGATCGTCTTGACTATAGAGAGTACGCCACATTCGCATCTGTTGTCTCCGTCTATCGACTGGGAAATATAGCAAACTCACAGACACGTAAAATCTTAAACTATGGTATTTCGGTTAAACTTACAAAGTTACAGTTTAAACACTTGTTATCAAATTTAAAATATGAAACATTTTTAATGGTTTTTAGTGGGATTTTTGTAAAAATGCCATCTCATTATAATTAACTAATATTTATTTCAAATATGAAAACAATTAAATCACGTATAATTTCGTTGCCAGATGATATTCTATCATATACTCCCTAGAGCATAGGCACACATAAGGGGGTGCTTGGGAGTACTTAACCAAGTTCTAAATAATCACTCCCAGGTATTGGTGGTAATCGGAGACTAACGAAGACTTGGTATCCTAAATTATTAACTCGTCACTATGACAACTCTTTTAAAAAAATATTATGGCTATAAACTTGTATCGTATAGTATACTTCGTTGAGTACTTAGGTATGTAAAAAAAATCTCGTTATAACATATTATACACAATTATAATCCTAAAACACCCCCTAAATTCACACCTAATGTACTAGAGTACACCAGAAACGTTTCTTTCTTCAATTCGTATAAGTGACTGTAAGTTGAACTCAAATGATACAATATTTAAGCTCTACGTATTTGTGAATTTACTATATTCTCCGTTGAATAGATGGAGACAACATTACAGCATAATATGCGTATATCGCGCAACCAAAAAAAAAAAATGATACCACAGCTGATGCTAATGGCGCGGAGATGACTTTAGGGAATAGCGCATAATAATATTTATCATTTTCGCCTATTTGTGTTATTTCGCTTAAAATCCTTTTAAACTTTTAAAAAAATAAATATTTAAAAATAATTGTATAGGTACGAATAAAATACTTGTAAAATAATTTATATTTTGTTAAAAAGAATCACGCCAATTACAAAACTGGAGCTTCTACTTATAAATTCCCGCGGGTTCGACCTTAGGACATTGTCGAGTCTCGAGTACCAAAAATATACGATATATTATTATTTGGATGCGCAAATATCAATAATTATATTATTTTTATAGGTACCTACAGGTCAGTCTCGTTTGGTCGCCGAAGCGGTTACGTGCGGTAATCGTGCCTGCGGACAACCGACCGCAAACACAGACCTAAGAAAAAACAATAAAATACAGAGCATTTCCGCACTCTTGTTACAATAATGATAATAATAATAATAATATATTTCAAAAATATATAATATACGATTGTATAATATCGACCGCGAGGGCGCGAGTAGGACGACGACGATAATAATAATATAATATATATTTTTACCTCCGCGGGGCTCGCGTTCGTAGGCGAACATTATTTTTCATTATTATCATTATCGCCGCTGCTATACGAATATCGTACAGGTACAATGGATAATATTATTATGTATTATAATAACAATATATCGTCGCTGACCGTGGTAGTGGTATAGTTCGATGAAGTTTATTATCGTCCAATATTTATAGTCTCTCAGAGCGTGTGTATATTATATTATTATCATTATTATTATTATTATTATTATTATTATTATTATTCTATAGACAAAGAAGTTCGACTCCCATTGACCCGGGTTGGCCTCTATTGATTTTTCTGTTCATACAATCGGACAGACGTCAGTTCGTTTCACGCCTCGAACCCTACAGTCGGCGTGCCCTTCCGCCACACCACCGCCGTACGGCCAAGTGCAACGTAGTCTTCGTCGGCGGGTTTGTCGGTCTGGTCACACATTATCATTATTATTATTATTATAGTTTGTACATTTCGGGTTATCCGCCCGCGAACCGGTTTTCGATACGAACGCACACGTTTAACATTTTAAATACCAATATTATTGTACCGCGAGGTGACCGCGCGTGCGTTTTCGGACGAGACATTTTTTATCGGACTCGTTTAAAAAATAATATTCTAACACGGCCTATTATTAATCCGGTCGTATATGGCCGCTGCCGTGTACACAATAATAATATTATTATAGCGCTATATTATACGCTCGCGGGTGTAAAAAAGACGAACGACGATTTAAGGCGCTCGAAATGAGAATGACGAACACGCGCGACGGTCGCATTTATCGTACCTATGTAATATAGTATACAAGGTGATCAGAATTTCGTGTTACAAAAACAATGAAGATTTCATTGAAAACGTGTGTAATTCTCCAATCATTTTTGTATCGTGTAATTCTCATCACCCTGTATACACGTAATATATTTCTCCGTCGTCCGCGACACCCCGAGATATCGTCGAAGTCGTGTACACGTATAATATTATTATAATATAAAATAGAATATCATCAGTATACGCGTTCCGTAGTAAAAAAAAAAAAAGATGTAAAAATAATACAAATATATATTCATAAGACGGGTGTGACGTAAACATCACGTCGAAAAAAATATTTTAATTGGAACCCGGTCGGTTATTTATTGTTATTATAATATTTTTTACTCGTCCAACTCCGACTTCTGTATGTACGCGCCGTGTATTATACACAGGTACCTACAAAATAATAATAATAATAATAATAATAAAAAAAAAACTCGAATCGCGTCTCCAAATTTCAATATTATCTTCAACGTAATATAATATATCTATCTATTTTATGTGTATATAATTTATACTCTGTACTTCTATAGAGTACCTATAAATTATATAATATATATGTTCTACCAGATACCATGACTCTCTCAATCTCTTCTGGCAGCAGACGCAGGCAGCCTTTACCATATATAATTCTCGTATCAATGCTATAGACGTATCGGTATGCGTGAACTCGGCCTGATCTCTCGTGGAATAGAGTTAAGTAATTGTTTTTTCGTTCTTCGCATCGTCGTTCTACGTTCAATATTACCTACATATTTTTATGTCGTTGAAATAAATATTAACATAGGAGTAACCTAATTACGTTGTATGTGATATGTGTTTGTAATGACGTTCATATTTTATTCGATTCTAACACATTGAACATTAATATTGTATTTTTTATTATAGTCTTGAAAAAAACCGCCCCAAACCATTGTAAGAGTGCTAGCACGCGCAAGTTACGATTATCGTGCGATAATATGTTTAGTTAAAAAATGTATTTACAATTTCCTTTCAATTATACACCAACAACAACAGTCGTAATAATCGTAATGCGTACGACTTTTTAATTGGACTATACCTATTACATAGTATTTATAGGTACACTATCGATCTTTCTTACAGGCTGTATAACATATATATTTATATTACCATCAACTACTAAAATATTGTTATCATTAACGTGTCATTATTAATACTATATAAAATAAAAATAAAAATATTAAATTAATTTTAGATATAAATATACTGCTTGATTTTGAAAAAATAAATATATCCACGCATTATACTATATGTATACTTTAGATGTATGTAACCTATCGTACACAGAGAAAAATAATAAATATACAATAATTATAATTGTGTGCATTACCATTTTTTTTTTTTTATTAGTTTATATATTATAAAACATTTATATAATGTATCATATTTTGTCTCAGTAGATATTATATAGGTACGTTAATAGTTTTTTTAATTAAATATATATATATATATATATAACCTGTAACAGGTTGATGGAAATATCTAATAAACATTAAAATATAAAACTTTATTTGGTGTTTTAAAATTGAAAAATTAACTATTTTCTTCGTTACCTATGAATTTCGATCACTTAGTGTTTCATTTGGCACGCGTTCTCCGCAAAATACGCGAGCTTACGTGCGATTAATTATTGTATTATGATAAGCGTACGATATACAGAACAGTCGTAAGACTTTGCGTCTAAATTTTAAGAAAAAACGTCGTGGCGGGATCGAACGGATTCCGATCGTTCTGTAAGTACATGCATATAATATAATGTAAAAGCTGCTTGTTGCGTAGATTGTGGGTATAATATTATATTATGTTAAAATATTTCCCGTATACACGCATAAAAATTAACAATAAACATATTATTATATTATATTATAATATAATATGTACACTTATGCCATATACATTGTATACTAAGGTCTATGACTAATGCATGAATCGTTATATAAATATGTAATGCTATTGTAGATATAATACCCCGTGGAATTTTGCAAGCGCCAAACTATACATGCGCACAAACGTCTACCAAACATGGTACCTGGTATTGGCACCTGGACATTGGTTAGGTATACAAGATGATCGGTTATTTCGTGGGAACTTTTATACTTATGTTTTCAGCGTGTATCTCTGTAGATTTTATAACACGGTAATATTCTGATCACCCTGTATAAATATGTGCGCAGTCGAAATTAATGAGTGTAATAACTATTTGAAAAAGAATTCTCTCAGTTCGAATTTACCGGGATAATTTATTATTATTATTATAAAAAATTTTTTCGCGTTTTATACATGGATATAGTACCTACCTACACATATTATTTTTATTCATATTACGTTCACCTAAGTTATCTTAGATAAGTACTATATTATATTTCTACGTTCTACTATCGAGACGTAATATCCGATTCGTCGAATTATTGTTTATTATCGCGCACATTTGAATTCTGCCGTGATAAGGTATCATATTATTATAAAACACTTTAAATTTTCATATCTATTTATACTACATAATGTATTCGTTGCAATATTATATGTTTTTGTTTATATCATATACGATTAATATCATTTTAAACAAATATTATAAATCGTTACATATTTAATAGCAAAACTTTTACGAGTATCATCTACTTTCTATAATAATAAAAATAGGAATAAGTATATGATATATTTTAAAATGTGCTATTACAAAATACTTATCTATATATCGTAAACTTACTTAATATTTAATAACAATAATAGGTTTGTGTAGCGCAATAATGCAATGTTATAATTTGCAATAATATACCTAATATTGTTGTGTGCCAACTTATTCAACTTGATCCAAACCAAAATTTGTAAATAGAACTTAATTATTCTTAATACCTAATCATTTATTTATTAACTGTGATTATAATTTATAATTGTTTATAAAAGTGTTTATGAATCCTGAACAATAATATCTATAGTCAATTTATACAATATGTTCTGGTATACATTCTAAAGTCGTGTCGTTACCTGAGTCTGGTAGCCTATTTATATGGATCAATCGTCTTCTTGTTATTGTTTTTTTCGTTGATTAATTCATATCTGATATCTGTATCTTATGTACTGCTCATAATACAAAGGATTGAGTATATATACTTAGATTAATATATTATTTCTGCATTCAATTTTTGATTTGTGGAATAATTTACAATATAATTGGACCTCAGGGTTCTTCAGGGTTTTATATAAGAATATATTAAATTAATAATTTTATACTGGACTTATTTTATGATTATATTATTCCGATGGCGAAAAGTCTATATTATAATATTATTATGTTATCGACGTCAAAAGTCGAAAACAACAATTTTTGGCCTCTTATAATGATTATACTATAATATTATGAATCATTCATCAGGAATTCGCCCAAAAGGAGGGTTTTAAACGTACAACGCGCGGGATTTCGGGTTTCGCCCTAGGTACTTTTGGTCGTTTAATGGCCGAACCGAGCCCGCTCGGACCCCGTAATTATTATCTATAAATCGACGTGATCAAATAAATCTGGAAAAACGAAGAAGGAAAAAAAAACGTCTCCGTTGTTTGTTTTTGGTCCTCATCATCCCGCCCGGCGGCGGCGGCGACTGATTTGTATATCATGCTTTTAACACCGCCCTAATCATTCCCGTACCAATCGATATAATATATAATATTGTGTACGCGAGCCTTGTTTCGAGAATATAATAGGAAAAGTCAAGAAATCCGATATCGCGTAGTAATATCTTCATCGGATTAGGGAGATCTACACGAATGTCTTTTTAAATTGCCTCGTATAATATGCGTGATATATATATACATATGGCCCCTCGAGGTGAATATATGTTTTATAATAATAATAATATTATGATCATTGTGTACGTGAGATCGTATACATATATAATATCGAAATATATAATATTATACGTATGGGGTTCGTTGCACCGAAACGGATATTTTAAGCCTTTTAAGACAACCGTTTCGTCGTCATGTCGGTCGTCATATTATACGGTGTGCTATACTGATCAGAGTTTCGTGTTATAAAAAATTGCTGGGATTAAATTACACGTTTTAAATGTTATATCCATTATTTATGCATATTACGATCACTCTGTACTTGTATATCCCTACGTCGGTATACAAGTGTTGCATTCATAATGTGCAAAAAAATATAATATTCAAATTTCGGTATATAATATTAGGTATACGCGGTGTGACTGTATAGAAATGTACAGGAGGTATGACTGATCGGCCGATCGACTTTATAGTATTATAATACCTACGTATATATACGTGGATTTTACGTGAATTTCGTTCGTACACACGACGTCTACCATATTTTATATTATAATGAGAGTTGATATTATAGAGCAAGATACTATATGTGCTGTCTATACTAGGAAAATGATAATTGGATTAAAATTATGATAATATTATAAATTGTTATGCAACTGTTTCAGTTATCTGCTCAAGTATGAGTAATACTGAAATATTAGATACTTGTTGTATCTCGAGTACTGTGTACAAGGTCAAAAATATAACTATAATAATGTTTAATCGTTTGCGACATTAAAATATATACCTAGGTATGAAAAACAAAATACAATAAATAATAAATCCGCTATAATTATAATAAAAATAGCAATAATAATACGCTATTCGTTAAAAACACTTGAATATTTACGATAAAAATGAAATTCGTTTGTATACGTTGTTTTATTCGTGTATCATTCCATAACTATTATTATTACGGTGTATGTGTACTAGGTATTATAATAAATTAATAATTAAATGGAATAATGATATATTAACATTTCAAAACTTATATATATACATGTATAATTTATACAAGCAAATCATATTTAACTGTATACGTTCTTGAATATAAAGCATTATACATTTTCTAATATTTTACAGTCGTTTATACATTATAAAAATTGCAACGATATAGGTGAAAATGAGCGGCATTTTCTGTTTTCATACACATAAATAATATTTGGGTTACCAGGTTTTCGTTTTACTCTTGATCAATTATTAATGATAGCACACACACACATAGGCATACATAATAAATGGAGCGTTATTTGAAAGAAAATACCATTTTTTGCTATTTATTTTTTCGCGAAGAACAACGCGCAGTACTAATAATATATTATACTACAGCAGACGAAGACGACAATAATAAGGCCCGTTTTAAACGCGTCGTCCTCGCTTTATTAAATTTGCATTATTTAAATATTTTTTTTTATTTTACTGTTCCGCGTGTGTACAATACCAAACAAATTAGAAAAAAACAATAATAACATACTTAAATAGACAGACGAATATAATGGAAAATTAACCATGAATAACGCGAAACGTATTTTACCATAATAATATAATAGGCGATGTGCATAGTGCATAATATATACAACGGTAAAGCTAAAAATTTAATCCTCAGAAAATGTTTGGAATAAAAAGAGAAAATTGGATGTCGGCGGTGACATTTTTAGTTTAAAAACGTGTTAAGAGGCTGCAACACCAAATGTTAAACGTATCACGTATGTACCTAACTAAATGTAAAAATAAATCTATACGAGTTAATTAAAAATGACTCAGTCAGAACACTACTAAAGCTTTCCTCTTTTTAACAATGAAGCAAACTATTATCCTACAATTTATGTCAAAACTGATCATTTGATTCGTATTTACGAACACATATTTTAGTTGGTTAATTTGACTACTGTTGCTGCCTCTTAAATATTGGATTGTATTAATTAGGATTGTAGGACACATTGTATATGGTAATTTGGCAAAAAATGAAAACCGCAGACAATTTGGGATAGTAACAAAATCTACTTTGTATTAAAAATTAAAATAAGAATCGAGTAACCTAATTGTTAGCGATAAGAAAACAGCTATATAGCCAATATAATAATATAAGATTAAAATAATAAATGTTCCAACAAACTGGCAAATAATAAGCTACTATGATATTTTTCTATTGACAAGCAATAATAATAATAATTTGAAAATAAAATTATTACAATCAAACCAAAACGGTTACACCACAGTCAATATAAATATAATAATTTAATGATGAAATTGAATAAAAAATTTTTTTAAAATTAATACATTACTTATCGCGAAAGGAAATTTATTTTAATATTATACATGTAATATAAATTGAACAATAGACAATATACGATATTATACAATGTGTTATTTTTCCCATTTTAAGATTAGGTCAGTTTAGGTTAGGTTAGGATAATGTAAACTGTAAACAGTAGTTTAATGTAGGTATACAAATATAATTCAATATAAATATTATGTTTACCAAGTTTAATTTTAAATTTATTCTACCAGTTCTATTATAATATTATATTATCATATTATCAAACTAATAACATACTTATATAATATTATATAAGTGGAATAAAGAAATCAATATAGTTCAACTTTCAATGCATATTCAGAGAAATATTTTTATCGTCAAAAAGACGAAATAACAATAATAATAATAATATTTTAATATAAATATATGTATATGCATGTAATACATTACAATGGATTTTAGCTACTACATTTGAAAAAAAGTGTTTACATTTTAAAAGCCTAGAACTCAAATAAACAAAGATTGAAATTATTTTGATATATTAATATATGTTAATGACGGTTTGTTCGCTATAATGATAGTCTCGTAACGTTTCAAGTTAAATAGCATTTATTTTAAATCTTTTATAACGGGTCACTTGCTCTGATGACGGGGTTATCATCTCGTAAATACCTTTTCTATAAACGACCATCGTGTCTCGTTGCACTCGTCTGGAGTACCACCACCATCGTCGTAAACAAATATGTATTGTAAAACATGTGCACTTTGAGATAAGAAAAGGACTAAGTCAACGGTCAACATAATCCATCAATGTTCGTAGAAAAAACAGTGTTTTATATTATACATATATAAAAAAATAATAATAATAAAACAGTGGTCCTCATTTTATTTATCTAGAGGCAAAAATGTGTTTTAAACAAAAATGAGAGACATTTTATAAAAATAAAAAACCGTCTTGAACAGAAGAAAAAGAAAGAAAAGGTTGATTAAATTTGCATGTTGGCAAAAAAACTTAGTACTCCGGAACCACTTAAATGAATGAAACTAAAACATGTCCTAACCTACATTTCTTTTTCTTCGATTCGATCTCAATGTGATTTTTACTGACTTGCAAAATGATTACCGTAACCATCTTTGAGTACTTTATTATTTTATTCAAAAGACGAAATCGATAATCGAAAATCGGTGTACCACCCATATGTTTTTTATATACACCTATTATATTTTTTTAAACGTATCTAATTTTTATACATATACTTATACATTATACATAATATAATACATATAATATGTTTGTGCGTGCATTAATAACAAACTAAACGACAACTTTAATAAACCACTATAATTCATTAGATTAGATTTTATTAAACAATTGGTTTAATTAAAAAAAAAAAAAACATGAAAATTAAATAAGTTTTTTACGCTTATACAATTACAAAAAGGTCATAATATGGTCAGTGATTTATGTATTACTATCGAAACGTATTATAATATAAAAAGAAATTGTATAATTAAAATTATTCAATGTATATATAAGTACCTAATTATTGTATATATATATAGGTATACTGTTAAATAATTTCATCGTGGATAAAATGCATGTTTTTTCATGATAACATATTTTTTTAATTAAATGTACTTATGCATTTTCGTATATTTTAATATTATAATTAATATTATAATCCTATTTCAAAGATTCAGATTCTAAATATAGTGAAATCCATAAATGTATTGTTATTTAATAAACTGGTAGTTTAAACACTGAGTAATATACGTATTAATATTATAGACTCATAATTTATTTTTAAATTAAGTTCCGGAATTCCGGTTTATTGATTGGTTTTTTAAATCACAAAGAATATACAAATATTAAAAAAAATGCTCTTAAAATACGTTTTATTTACATAACTTTCCGTATAAACATCGGATTATAATATAAACGACGAAAATATATTTTTTTTTTTTTACACAAAAACTAAATAAACTCTTTCACATTTAGTAGAAAATAGTAAAAAATACTTAGAATTAAAATTAAAAAAGACGATTAGTCGATTTTGGGCGTTCTTATTTCCTCCTTTCGGTTCTTGGAGAAATTAGTGGTGAAATGTTATTGTGTTATATCATAATTAACATTTGTAATAAAATTGCATTCGAAAAAATGATTTTGAGAAAATCTCAGCCAGATATACAATTTTAAATGTTTTGTATGTATTTTACATATTTAAAATATACGGCGATTTTCTTATATATCATCTACGTTAATAATGAAAAATTGCTTCAATCACTACGTTCAAAATTTCTTCAGTTATTATGAAATATTTAAAATCGAGTTCGTCAAAATTAGTTCCCGTGAATTTTGCTGTTTTTCGGTTATTTTTCTTCTCCCAAAGAAAAATTTTTGAGAAATTCGTAAAATGAGCTAAATAATGTAACAACTAGATGAATCATCGTTTCTACTCGAAAAGTGTCTACAGACATAAAAAAGCATATCATGTAAAAGAAATACATTCTTCGATTCACTCAGAATCTAAAATGGTTTAAAAATAAAGTAAGTAATAGGACAACAATTATTCATTTATTTAGAATCATTTATTATTATTAATATAAAAGTATCAACTAGACGTTAAAAAAAGTATATCAATATCCCAGACGAGTCTAATCGAAGAACTGAATGGAAGGATAGCCGTCTGAAATCGGTTAAGGTAAGCATAATATATCATAATATACATATTCTATACGATATATTATGTCCTTAATAATTTAGTTTATTTCTAATCTGTTTGTAAAGGTTTGTAAAAACAAAATTATTGTTTCAAATGGTCCCGTATTAAAAATATAACATTTTCAAAATGAGGACTGCAGAAATTCCCATAATCTTTAAATTCAATTAAACATTTTTAGACATTCCTCCAGCTTCCTATATTGAAAATTGTTTAAAGCAAGACGTTTACAAACGAATATTTTGATTTTACAAACCTTTATAAATATATTACAAATAAATAAATTATATAGGATTAAAAAAAAAAAAAATATTGCATTGAGAGACTGGGGAAATAGACAAGTATTAATTTTGTTTTTTCGTTTGCTTTGGTCTTATTATATGAACAAATAATTTATTATTTAAAGACAAAGCGATATTATATGTTTTCATGTGATATATACTGTTATAACTTCGTTTTACCTGCAGAATATGGTTTTTATTGTGAGAAAAATAAAATTTACAAAATTCTGACCTGCTATTATACCTATGCTATTATACAAGCGTCTATTATACGAGTATATGCTATATTTATGTTCAGTATAATATACGTAATCGCGAAGAGCTCTTACCATTAAAAACAAACCGTTTTCTTTTTTCTTTTAATTAGTACCGGACGAATTTATTTTATAACATTTATTTGTGCAATATATAGTATTATATATTATTTATATATATACATATGCGTAAGACTGGGAAGCATAATAATTGGGTTGCCGCACTAAACTCTGCATTTTATAACCGTAGTGCACTCGAATGTAGCATATGCATGTCCTAGAAACCTCACCGGAAACTGTGATGCAAAATATATACATGTGTTTTAAAAAAAGAAAATCATACACTGTTCGAGGACAGTGATGAAGCAGTAGTGTATTATTATCATTTATCGTATGTACTTGTTCATATGATATATTACCAGCACTATAATACATCTTATGAAGAACATTATATATATATATTTATATATATAATTCGATTTTTAAATGCGAACGGACGTTTAGCGATGGAAAAAAACAAAATGAAAGAACGAATAGGAAAAAAATTGAATATATTATATCAAAAAATGACGGGGAAAATGGACGAGAAAATTACGAAGAAAAAACAATTGAATTTAATATAGCCGAAAGCGTCTATTAGGCACACGTAAAGACGTGTGTTGTTATATAGACATAAAACTTTTATTTTTTTGCTATGGTGTCCTAAAAAAATATATAAATAATAATTGTAAATTGTTCTTATGTGTGTGTTTATATATATATACAAAACTGCAGATATTATATTATACAGAGTGATCGTATTATAAATTTAATGGCGATAACATTGAAGAAAAAGTCCCAACATTTTTTCTAACACGATATTGAGATCTATTTGTAATTTGTATAATTGAATGAAGTACCTATAGTATCATACCTAATATAATTCACGTCTCACACACTGTTGAAAAAAAAAATTATAGGTACCTATAACTATATAATACGTATATACACAAACTTTAATATAATTTCAGTTTGATATTAATTTAGTTACCACCTGAAATAATTTAACGTGGTAGTACGGTTGACCCGTGTAACCACTTATTTACAGTACAGTTAACTACTACTATAGGTATTGTGTTAGTTATAATATATCCAATAATGTATAAGGTACGTACATAATATTATACATTTTATACAACTTTATAATTTTATTATTATCCAAATTTTGTTTTTTTGCACTTCACCCAGGTGTATTTACATTTATATATTATATAATTCGGGCTAAGGGCTTATAAAAGTGTACAAATTTTTCAACAATCATTCAAAACATAGCTAACAAATTTCTTTCACAATAGGTGCTAAAAGTTTATAACAAGTAATTATTATTATTATTTTTTTTTTTGCATATTTTACTACATTTCACGTTTTATTGCATATTTTGTTATGTTCGAATTTTAAGTACATATTTCATATATATTATCAATTACCATTATGAATTAATAGAGTATTTAATTTTTTTTATATTTATAAAAATAAAATCATAATAGTGAGCTGTAATTTTGCACATTTGCACTATAGTTTTAAAAAAAAAACGTAAATCTACTTACCTGTATAATTCATTTTTTAGACCTAAATAAATAAATAATTTTTAATAATTCTCTATTATAAAGGTATTATTTATTAATTAATTCAACTTATTATTATTATGTTGTTTTTTTTTTGTGCTTATAAGAATATGTTAATTTAATTATTTCGGCTAGTTAATGTATAGCATATATTTAAGTGATTGTGAATATTTTTAAGGAATAAGTATTTTATGCATTTTCAAGACACAATTGCATGCATATTAACTATGTTTTGCATAGTCTTGTTTTCAAGTTATTCCCGGGTCCTAATTATAATATTATCGCGTAATATATTTCACTAAATAATATTATTAAAATTATGGGTACACTATAAGACGTTGTTGTCTAAAATGACTAATTTGATTGATCTCGGTAACCTCGATATAAAACATATATTATGTCATAAATACCTAGTATTACCTGCATGGCTAAAATACTTACATAATTATATGTTATAATGTAATATTTACAAAACCTATAAAAACTGACCAGTTTTTTTGAACAATTATTAGATTCCGTTGTTTCGTTTAATTAATATACTAGTTATTATATTATTGCTGTACACGTGTGATATAGAATACTAAACATAATGTTCCATTATATGATTATAATAAAAAACTTAACTTAACCATAAAAAAAATTGTATCGCAATAACGATTATATATAGATGCGATCATGTGTAATATTTGTATACGCAGCTGTGTACGAGTATCAAGATTTCAAATCAATATTCTAACAATACGTAATAATATATTGTGTGTATACAAATCGATTTAATAATCAGTGTTGGGAATTATCTAGATGAATATTTTCTTATCTTTTATCTTAGTTAGATAAATAAATATAAGTTATCTAAGTATTTATTTTAGCTAAAAATTTCACTTATCTAGATAAATTCATAAGATAATTTTTTTTGTGAAAATTAGCTAGATTTTTTCGAAAATATTTCATTTTTATTCTCATTCTCTCAGGCATAACTTATACGTAATATAACATCCCGGACTAAAAATATATGACGTTATTCTGAAAAGATTATACATTATTCCTATTAAATACTTATTACTTATTAGTAGTTAATATTCTGTGTTCGGTTATAAATATATATAAAATATACTAATTAATTTATATAAATAGCCTATATTAGTATATTACTGTCGCGATTCATGTCATTTCCCAGAACTTAATAAATATTTTTAAATTATAATTAAAATACGAACAATAGAAACAGACGACCAGTTATAATCACCGCCGCCCACCAAACAAAATTCCGTAGAATATAATATTATTATTTATTTATTGAGAAATTTCTCAAATTCTATTTAATGTTTATGAATAAATATAATCCAGCCGTTTATTATTTCCGTGTTCGCTATACGATCATCTACAATTAATATAAATAATAAATAATATATAATTCATATTAACATAATATCCAGATATTCATGACAATTTATAAGTCTGACAAGCAAATACGTGAGATGCTATTAATCTATTTCGAATTTTATATTTTGTAACTATCTATAAACCAATTATTTTAATATGTACATGACATAAAATAATAATAAACATTATTTCGTATACACAAATACACAATATTCGTAAATATCTTTCCCATGTTGTTAATTAATAATTTTATAGTCTACGACACGAAAACTGACTGGTGACCTCTGCCACCCGCCTGCCATAGGACAGCCATGGGTTCTCTTATGTGTGTATTATTTTAAGATGTATTCTTGGAAATTATTTTCAAAGTAAAGAATCAAAAAAATCAATATATTATACAGGCATGTACTTACACATGTTATTTTAATTTTAGTTTCTATAATTATCTGTAATTTATCTAGATAAAATATTTTTAACTTTTATCTGTATCTTAGATAAAATTTAGTGTTGTTATCTTTATCTTTATCCAGATGATTATTTTGTTATCTGTTCTAACGCTGATAATAATGATACGAAAAAAAATCTCTTTATATAAAACTGTGCTGAAAAATTGATTAAATTTAATATTTAATATTTTTCTAATATTATTCTTTATACTCGTAAATATCACATTCAAACGAATTAATTTCTGTAATATCTTCTGCAGTATACCTACAATACGTGTGGCGTCTTGTAAACTATATGCAAATATATATGTACCGGGTACCTACGTAATATTGGATTCGTGTGTGCGAATTTTATTATAAATTGAATATATATTTATATAAATATTATATGCGTTTTGCATGGGGTGCAGACTGCAGAATAATATATAACACCGAGACGGTACGAACAAACAAAGACTCGTCTTTGGCGGTGGTGGTAACTGGTAGAGGTTATATTATATTATTATACATACGTGTTTGTTTATTTATATAGAATAGGACGCTGCAGTGTGTATACAGGTAGCTCGCATATTTTAACGTATACCAATACCCGGGTAGTGTTTCTAACGGTCGACGACTGTTTCATACCTATAACCCCATAGAGTCGTGTCGCCCCGAAGAGGTTAAGAACTCCGAGAATAACTTGAATATATATTAGATTTTTTCCAACTGACGTGAGCACGCGGACAAGTAGTTATAATAATATAGACGTGAAATAATATCCACAATAATATAGCGTTGTGTAGCGAAGTTTTAGGATTGTTGCGAAGAAAAATACACGCGCAACAATTGAACAATATCATAATATTGCGATGTGCTCGCGCGTTTTGCCTATGGAAACGTATTTATAAAATACAACATACGATTATAAAATACGACAAGACGACAACGGTAGTAAAAAATACAAAATAAATAATAACAATAATAAAATATACTATTATAATATGCAGCAGCGTATAGGCGCATGGATATGGGGGAAATATTTTATTTTACGACAAAGTCCTAAGACCAGAATGGAATTCGAATGGAACATATAATATTATAATATTGTAGAATTTTTCATTAATTAATAATTTTAAAATTCCGATGATTTCGGCTCATTATAAAGTACGCGACACGCGACACTAGTTGCATACTGTCAATTGTAAATAATTACAAATGTAATAGTGTCATTGCGATTGAAATCGTCATAAAGGCCTCGAACATATTATTATTTTTATGTACAGAAGAAAATGAGGAATTTTTGTTTTACCATAGACAAGTTTCCATATTATATTATTATCCACTTTCTTAACACTGTGTATAATACAAGTACCAATTATTATTTCTACCGACCGCCGTAGATTGCGCAACGACGACGACGTGACAAATGTCGGTTTCGAGCAAATTGATTTTTTTTTTAATTTTCTTTTCTCCTCTTTTTTTTCGCAATGGCTTTTTGATTATAACGCTATAGTTAATCCCGTCGTAAAATGTAATTGTCATAAAAACAAAAACATAGTAGAAATAATAAATATATTGCGACAGCAACAGCGAAGTCAACGAGTCTCCGTGTTTGCTAGTGTAAAATTGCCAGTCCGCGGTCAAAGTAACACTGCAGAATAATATTAATAATCTGCGCCTGCTTAAAAAACAAATTTTAAAATCTTAGTATAATTATCTACATATTCTATATGTATATTCGATATACCTATATACCTATATATATATGGTGTCAGGGTGATCATAAAATAATATTTCGTAATTTCAAATTTTAGCTGAAAATATAACAAAACAAATTACTATACCGTATATTCTTTGTATTTTTTAGGTACTGTACCTACATTTTATTTTTTGTTTCATTTGTTTGTTGTAAAAGTTTCAAGTTAAATTGTTTAAAATATCGATTTTTTTATCAATGTTTTTAGTATTATGGAAACGCACGTTTTAAGCTAAAAAAAAGTTTTTTTTATAATTCTAATTAAAAAGGGGTTATAGGTACATTAAAACATAGTAGAGATAGAATTTTACAATCGATTTCCTCTACAATTTTAAAATATCGAGAAACATATTTTATTATAAAACAGCGTATTATTATTGTTATTAAAATTAAACCAATAAAACCGCCACCGCTATATGGTGTTTACTTCTGACATGAATAATATATTGATCTACATTTTTCTAGTTTTTTAATAATCCATAAAAAAATACTCTATCTGAAACCTGATGTTGTTATTCGGTCGTTTGTTTTTTTATGATCATATTGTTTGAACCTATTCAATACCGCCTCGGATGAAATATATACCAATATCGTAAAGTTGTACTCATTTAAATATATACAAGCTTGTTTTATAACCTATATTAGATAAATATTTTACATTATTATATACTATACCATTCGTATATATTCTTAATACCTAATATATCTATATTCAATATACAATTTTCCACTATTATGGGAATAGTATTTTCGTTCTTATAAACGAATATAATTATTTTGATCTTTAGATTGGTAGGTATCTATAAGTAATCGACAAATACGATTTGTAAATCTGTTATTTACGACGTCCGTTATCTAATAGTTATCATTTTTTTAACAGTGTAAATTAAATGGTCTGGAATAGTGGTTGTAAATAAGAATCAAACAGGGAGATAATATATATATTATTATATTAACGCATGAGATCAAAATAAATAATATAAACCGTATGTATGCAACAGGTGATAATTTAAAACTTTTCACAAATTTAATATTCGAGTGAATTATAAATAACAACTTTGATCCCTGAACAAAATATTTAATAATATTTTATTTATAAAATTACCTTAAAAATTCATAACAACTTGACTTTATTATATTAATGGTGCGTAATATATTTGAAAAACAAAATTAACGAACTTTTTACGTTCCTGTGGGGTTTCAATGGAATTAAATATATAGTTCTATCAAAAACGATACTTATACCGTGGATACCATATTATAGGTAATACCATAAAATATATACCGAGGTCCGAGCGGGTACATTTCACCTTGCCATCTTGGGGTATATCGTAATAAAATAATATATAATATTCTATATACTCTGTCGCTCAGCATAATAATCAAACAAACGATGAGCGCCCGACATCGCGTGAAATGATTGAAAAATAAATAAAAATGTCAGAGTGATGCGTCCGAGAGTTCGTATAGATGCGAGTTGAATATAATATTATATCTACGCTACACTACAGCGTAATTTTTTTTTTTATTATTATTCTAAACGATTTAATATTTTATTCACCGTCAAATGCCATTTATTTATTTTTTCTGTTATTGCGTTTACGGAAATTGTTTAATGAACGGTTCCCTATGAAAAGAGAAAATAATATTAAAACATTTTAAAACGTTCCGCTTTCGACCGGGCGCGGTAGTCCTTTTCTACCACCCACGAAGCTACTGCTGATCTGAATAAATATAACGTTGCGGTGTCCATATTTATATTATATACTTTAAAACCGGCTACAAGTTTTATATATACATTCAATCCGCCCCTCTAATTTCGTCGTAGTTATCGATGTACATCTCGTTTGTGTACCAATAATACTCTATTATATAAAGGTTCGTTATTGTTTCCGTGATCAAAAATCGTATAATTTTCTTTCTTCTTCCCATAACATAATAATATACTACGGTTTGACGTATATATTATTATACGCAAGGACAACATATAATACCTAAGTACGTAATACTATATAAATCGAACTTTATATAAATTATATTGTTATGCGCAGATATCGTCTACGTAGTATATCTAGTGTTGTACACGCTGAGGAATCGTTTTGCAGTCGATGAATCGCATTTCCGATATCGCAAATCGACATTATAGGCGGCGTATGAGCGAACGCATTATGCAAAATCGTCGCGTGCGCGTCGTTTTTAGTCGTCGCGCGAAAAAATATACCAACCCCCATCGCACATATAATATACGAATTCACGACTTATACGTTGTATTATCTGCCGATGCGTTGTTACGATATATTATAATATACGCCTAATCCAGATTGATGGATATTATTATCTTGATAATATTATCTCGAATTCTCTCCGCAGTTAGCTCTCTCGACGACGCACGTAGCAAAAAAAAAAAAAAAAACATCAACATCAACAACAACAGAGGATTAATTCAGAGTACGGTATTATCATATTTTATTTTTCCTACTCGGAAAAACATTTTTCATCTTGTCGCGACGCGTACAATATTAATATAACCGTCGTCGTGTGCCACGCGTGTAAGAAGAATGTCGAAATATAATATAATACACAACCGAAAGACGTAGAGACCTATCTCTACGGACGTCTTGTTAATGAATTTCGTAATCTTAATTATCGATCTGGACAGCTGCGGGCGATAAACGCTCAGTCATTATTACATTATGATAATATAGTATTAACATTTAACATGCACGCAAGACGATTTTTGTTATCCACACCATTGTTTTCACTTGCAACCCTTTCGCAGCGGCCACCCCGGCGAACGCATAAATTACCGCGCGGCGAACAAATGATGTATATAAGTTTTAATAATAATTATCGTCAGCCGGCCGCAGTCGCGCACATCCGCCCACGGTCTGAAGAAAAAAATAACAAAAAACAAAAGCATAACGCGAAGAACGTGTAAACACAAACAATTAATAATAATAATGATAATATTGTATATACGACGGCAACGTATTTTATACGTTTTAAAAGTTATTATAATTAAATATACCTATAAAGAATTATTATAATATTAACGCGGACGAGCGTAGTCGAAATTCCGTCTTTATGTATCTGTTGTCGGTCCGCATTCCGATTTTGGTATGTATATATTTCGACCGATAACGTCGGACGGTTTTTCGTTTTTATTATCGATTCTCTCAAATTACAAGACAATAATATTATACGACACCCGCAAACATCTGGTGACCAACGTGTCTGCAGACCGGATCCCTAAATTTTCACCCTGGGTCGAGGCTGTGATAACCGAAAAATGTCTTTGACAGACCTCGTCTCGTATCTAATTATTATTAACAACCATGTAAGTATATGGGTCGATAATATTATTATTCGAGATTGTGAACACGATACGATCAAGTCGTCATAATTGTATAATATCATTTGCATATATTTTACTTTATCGCTCGCTCGCAGAACTTGGTAATAGTATTTTTGTTTACAAAGTCTTGCGGCGGTGTAAACAAAAATAATATTACTAGACTAAAAAATATAATATACAATGCCGTCGTGGTTTTATTTTTCCGTTACGAAAATATTTCAATTTTGACCAAAGGCTTTAATATTTTCTCAGAAATTCTCTGTTGAAATATTATACTAAATGTATATATTATAACACGATGGCTTCTTTTAAAAATATTTCGTCGAGTTCTGAGTTTAGGCAGAGCAGATACATACATATTATACGGCGTGTTAGTCATAATATTATGTGTCCAAACGATTGTCGAACAACACGTTTTCTGGGAAATCGTTCTCGATAAACGATTGCCTCGATTTGATCGATTCTCGCGAATGGCACAAGTCCGACGAAAGACAATATGATATTATATAAACTATGTAACTCAATATCCGAGAACATTTTATTACATCGATGTATTATATTATAATATATTGTGACGTTATGTCTTAGTATAAAATGAAAAATTAAAAAATTAAAATATACGCCATATCGCGTCGTCCGAATATTATTATATCGTTTCACTGGAAATTAAATATTTTGGAATCCATATTGTGGTCTAGAAAACAGACGCAGAAAATTAAAATGATAAACTTTTCGCTGTACTACTTGTAGCTATAACGTCTTCGCCAAATAAACGGGTAAATAAATTCTAAGGAAATTCACCGCAGGATATTCCGTATGTGTACCTATATATACGTAGTTGTACGCGATGTAGAAACGCAAACATGTCAATTTAAGGCTTTAAGCAGAGCTTATAATATTATAATACCCATATAAGAACACACCACGACACGCTGAGAGAACATAATTTATATTATTATTAAGTCGTGTGTGTGTATGTGAGCGCGCGCGCGGCGAGAGAGAATAACGTCGTGACCGAGCGTCGTTTTTCTGATCGGACCGGCGGCAAATAAAAAAAAAAAAAAAAAAAAATGGAAACAATTTTTTTTTTTTGTTATAAATATCATGTTATTATTATTTTATAATATGATATATAAATATCCTGTACGGTGTCCTCCTGCAGCGAACAGCATAATATAATAACGTGTATATGTGACGGCGGCGCGTTCGTCCTGCCGACTGCTATTATACTTATACCGATACACACGACGTGATGTTCTCCGCGGGGCCGGCGGACACGCGGCGCGTACGGACCAAGTGCTTCTGGTTTATGAGATCACGACGTCGGAGGAGACACGAAGATATAGAGGCGCAGCATCAGTCGTATAGACCACAACAACATCGTTATATACAGATAAATATTATAATATCGTAACTATAATATAGACAGAAAGAAGTAGCAAATGTGTATTATTATATATATAGGTATAGTGTTATAATATTATTATCGGAGTATATCTGGTATACTAATTATTATTTATCCCTAAACGAAATTCGTTTAAAAATTAATCGCTTTTTATTTATATTTTTATTATTATCAAACTAAAATACGTATTATATGTTATTTAATCAATCAAAATATTATGGTATTATTATTACATGTCGTATTGGGTTATGCATTATTTGAAATAAGGTAAATAATCACAATTAGGTATATTATTAATATAAACTAAAACCTGTTTGGTGCATAAAAAAACACTGGTGTGATAATGTCATAATATTAATATGAACGTTGAAAAATAAAATTAATTGTTTCCCAACTAAACTGTCATGTTTTTATATTGAAAATGGTTGCATTCCACAAAAAAATACAATATATAGAAGAAAGCAAAACTGCAATTTTGTGTCCTCGTGTCTGGTTTTTTTCACATTAATTGCTTGAAAAGCGTATATATACCTATAAATAAATTAAATGTTATTGCATAATCCTAATTAGTATTAGAATTATGTGTTAAAAATGCATTATTAGGTACAATATTATTATAATATAGGTTATAATATTACACATGCAAATTAGATATACCTACTATTTTTGTGACATGCGATTCTGATCAAACGTCGAATATTCTGATTGAAAACAAATTCGTTCGTGTTCATAAAAGTGACGACTTTGTGGAATACATGATTATAATAATTTATTATCCGAGGAGAAGTTGTGGGTCGACATTCTATATTAGTTATCGAGTAACTAACCTACACAATACGCTTTAGCGAATGGATTTTAATAATAGTATATTTAAGTAAAACGATAGTATTGACTTTACCGATTGTTTGTATAATGTGCCTATATATAATAATCAAAGGAACTTAAGTGAAGTACAAGTTTTGCAATGTTGAGTGCATATTACAAGTAACTTTATACAAAGTCCCTGACATAGTAATATAGTGTTAGAGGGCCCGAGAGGCAATGTTTTTTAAGTTATCTGCGTGCATCGTTGACTTGTATAGAAGTTTGATATACTACGTATATAATAATTATGATTTTTTAGGAGTCGTGTACAATAACTGTCGTTGAAAATTAAAAAATATTAAATTAAGTATAGAAACGAACGCAGTAAAACGATTAAATTCTTGAAATCAAATCTTAAAAATTAAAATTAGTTCATTTTAATATAGTATCGAATAATAAATGTTTATCTACATGGATAACTATAATAAATATCAAGTATCAAGTATGGTTAAAACCTAGTACGGATAACCTTACTTTTCAGTTAAAAAAAAATTCTATACATCCAAGTATATTTTTGAGGAGGCGAGTGGTACTTGTAATATACAATATGATTTAGTGACTAAGATTTTTTAGCATAAAAATGGATCATAATTTAGACGGCAAGACAAGGATTTAAATACTCTAAAAAAATCAATTTAATGACCTAAAAAAATGCTATTTACATTTTTAATTAGGTTTTTTTTATAGTAGTTGATTTTGTAATCTTTGCATTCGATACTATTTACTATATTATGTATATACCTATACCTATTATCAAATCATTTTAATCAGTTTTTAATAACATTTACACCTGTATATTCATTATTATATGGATCTCCGTTATAATAAAATACCGTCTTAAATGTAAAATTACAAAAATTAACTTGGTTTATTCAAGCAAATAAAATATAAAAAAAAAATAATATTTAGCTTTTTTGGGGATATATAAGTAAATTTTTATCAATATATTTATATTTTTTATCTTATATAATATATAACACATGTTTTCAAAATATGAAATATGCACTAAAACTGCAAAACAAAACTTAATTTTTAAATTATTTGATATATAAAATGAATTTTGTTAATGTTTTAGAACATTCGGTAAAAATACATTTTGCATTTAGATTATTGCACTAACTAAAACATTAATATTTATTAATAATATATGGTAATGGTAGTATCTAATCAATTTACAAAAATATAAGTTTGTTGTTTGTATATTACTATAATAGATCATAGATTAGGTCATAACTTTTATTAAAATGATTTATTTTGCTAAAGCTATTATTATTATTATTATTATTATTATTATTATTATTATTATTATTATTATTATTATTATGTCTATTACGCGTAATATTATGAACGTATTAACGATCGTAAAAGTTTCTCTCGAAGATTCGTTTTCAGACAAACGTTTGAGATTTATATTTGTAGTCTTCACACTGAATAATGTATAATATTATAGTAATTATATAGATATTAAGTCACGTTAAATTGAGAATTAAAACGAGTAATTTTTTAGTTTATTTATTTTATTAATATTATACTCGAATGAGCCAAAACTGAGAAAAAATTACACAAGTTTTTATTTACGATCGAATATTCTCTGTCTCACTCTCTTTCTATGTTAATTTATTCATTTAAAAGGACATTTTATCTTTTTTATATAATATATATAGATTTTCATTCTAAACAACTGGCCCATGAATGTGTCAGTTTAAAGTTAAAAACTCGTAAAATGTAAAACGTTTCGCTATCGCGTTATAACGATAAACGATGAGCGTTGGGTTTACTTTTTTTCTCGTGTGTTTGTGTGTGTGTTTGTGTGTGTGTGTTTGTCGAAACGTATAATATAATATACGATAATATATTGGATAATCGTTTACACATCAGTCGAACGCAATCGGAGATTTTTTTTTTTTGTCAAAAGACGTATTCGGGTTTTCATGTGAATTTTTAATGTAATAAACGAGCGAGGAGTGCGTCGTGTATATATTTTCGATTTTATACGCACAGTAACAATATTATTGTGGCGACCTTCTCTCGTGCGTTATAACGCGTCTTCGATCGGAACACGATATACTGCGCGCGGATGACCGATTGAATTTATAACCGGCCTGTCTCACACGTCCGTTTAGGTACGCGTTTACGCCTCCGTCTCATAACGTAATAGTTAGAAGAAAGGGAACGGGTATCGAATATCATTGTTGATCGAAAAAAAAATATTATTTTTTTTCAATTTTCCGATGAGTATACGTAAAAAAACATATAGGCCTAAGAACACCCAGGTGTACGTCATTCAAGGATTATGGAAACGAAATAACAATAATATTAATATTCTATTTACCCTATTAATAATCGGTTCATTATTTTGCACTTCGGACTTCACAGTGTAAATCTATATAGTATTATAAAAACTGAATTTTCGTGAGGACTTTTCATATTTTTACATTTTAATATAATATTCAAAAAATCTAAATATGTAGGTATGTTAAATTTCCCCGAGATTAATAAGATAAAAAGATATTTCGCAATGTCAACCCTTAAAACCCCTCGTTTGTTTTTCTGAAAATAACAGAATCCTAAACAACATGATAACAATAATAGAAGTATGTAAAATTGTAAAGTTACCATTATTCTTAAGAAACAAAACTAACTTTTTAAAAAAAAATACCTATCTAACAATATTTGAACTTGGTCTTGTCAGACATTGTTCAAAAGTTATTGTAAAACAGAACAATATAGTGATATAAATGTGAAAATAAATTAATAATATACGTATATCACACGAACTTCACATAAATATAAGAAAAAAAATATAATTTGTTTGGTCCAATTTTTTAATCACCCAAATCTAAAATCAGTCGAATATATTATATATAATTTACTAGGGAAATAAATAGCATAATAAAGTGATAAGACGTGTTTTTAAAAATAAATTTATTATCCAGATAGATATAAGATAAGGAATTGATAAAATAATTATTGCATGTAGTAATACCCAGTTGATTATGAAATAAGTTACACATATTTACTTGATCATGAGTTAAGTTAAAAATTAAGATAAATATTTACAAAACGCATTAACTGCATAACTAGATGTGATAAAGAGAGTTATAATTTCTTTAAAAAAAAGATAAATTAAAACAAGATAAACGTTTAGTAATTATTATATTGTATTGTGGGGTAGGGATGCTTAAAAAGATTTTGTTAGTAACACAACTTCTTTTTTTTAGTAAATCAATAAGTACCTACTCGATAAACGCTTAAAGAGGAAATGAAAGGATTGCTGAACGTCTGTGGTCAACCAAGTTATCTAAATTCAAAATTCGATTGACAGTCGTAAAAAAGGATGAGATAAGTTTAAAATAATAGATGCAAAGTATAAGAACCTATTCTGGACTCTATTACTACTACTTATATTTATTACTATCTTTATATATACATAAATATTCTTTTAAAATAGATAATTATCGTAATGTTATATCAATATTATACTGTAGATCATTTTAATATATACCTATCGTTTTATACTTTAACACGATAACGTGCAAGCCGTATAATATTACTATATACTTGAATTAGCAGCTCTTGCAGTTGCAAAGAACAAATTTCATCTGTCCGACAAACACGCAAGGGTCATTATAAATACATATATAATTTACTAAACTGAGTACCTGTGTACAACTTGATTCCGGATTTTTCATAAAATATACTTATTAATTTATTATGCTCTTTAAAATTATGAACACGCATGATGTGTAGGATTATGAAAATACACAAAATAATAATTAAAGTTTTAAAACATACCTATAAACAAACAAAATAAGTAAATTGTTAACATCATTAGATCACAAGATATAACTATGTATGATTATCGTACACAGTTTTTACATTCATTTATATACCTTTCAAAATGAATTATATTATGAGTTCACTTCTGCACATTATACATTATTAATAATTATTATATGTTGTTTTGTAGGATCTGCATTGTAAGATTTATCATTATTGATTTCACCTATTCTGTATAAGTCACTGTCAATAATAAAAAGTACAGTATTTTATTTTAATTCATATTTACACTCCTAATTCTGTAACAGCGATGTCACTAGAAAAATCCATATAATATTTCGACTTTATTTTCCTTTAACAAGAACAAAATTTTCAGGAGCATAAAATAAAATCATGAAATCATTAAACATGTTTCTATTAATTTTTTTTGTTTCATTTGTATCCTTATTACATTTTGTATATTTAAATAAAATGTATACCTATATTTAATTATACAATTAATAACTTATTTGATTATATTTACATTAATTTTATAATATAAAAATATTTTGTTTAAATTAATAAAAGTACTATATGAGGTTATTACCTATATGAGATAAAATTAATTACATTATATGTGAATATAATATGATTTATTATATTACTAAAACTTTTTAATATAATTATAATATAATGATAATAATATGATTATTTTTTTTTTCTAAAATTTGAATAATAAAGTTCGAAACAGATTTTACACTTTTATGATGAGTGCTAATTCTTAAATTCCCAATATCTTCATACAAAGACTTTCTATCATGTGCTAAATTTTCTAATATTTGACGTGTTGATGATTGTTGTTTGTCTATCTTCAATAATGGTCGTGATTTATCTCTTTTAGTTCTTATTAACTGGTTTTCAATACTAATTTCTAAATAAATAACAATACCTCTTGAAGATAATCGTTTTCTTGTTTCCTTTTCCCCACGCCCATAGGACCTACTAGAAAAATATTTCGTTTTTCTATCATGTTTTTATTATTAAAATAATTCATTAATGATACCCAGCAATAACAATATAAAACTGACAGAATATAAATTAATAAAAATAATTTTAACATTCATAATTACACCATATTATATATATATATATATATATAAATTATATAACATCTAATTATTTATATTTTATATAAATTTAAATTTCTTTCTTATAAAATATTTAACAATACCTAATTAATATATATTTAAAATATATCAATATAATTCAAATAAAAAATACATAATATATATGGAATAGTAGAAGAATAAGTTATATTAACAATAATGTAAACACAATTAATTATAAAAATTGATTTTATAAAATATTTGAATAATTATTACAACAAAAATAAGTTTAGTGATTAAAAAACAATACTATAGTATTTATTTTAATAATAATATATTTATTAATTTAATTTAATATAATTTAGAAAATATTATTATAAAAATAATTATTTATATATTATATTAATTATTTATTTATCATTACAATAATACAATTAAGCAGAAACATAAGAACAATTTTATGTTAATATGTTGGTATTTTTATTTAACGTAAAAATAAATAAAAGTAAGGTAAAATAATCAATTAATTAAAACAAAAATACAACGTTTATTACAGTGAAATGTCCGAGAGGCTTGCCTAGAAAGTATGTGTACGGAAACGTATCAAGTGTTTGAATCCCTTTCTCTCTAAAACTATACATAAAAATAATTTTATCAATAATATATATGAATCTTCTACCTAACCTTTTCACCAAATAAAGACAAAATATATACAGTATGGAGATCGTTGAACATTGGTACATCATATTTTCGAACAAAATAAATATTATATTATTATAAACAAAAGTATGGAAAGCGAAATTAAAACTTACCGTATTTGGATTTTTAAATATAGTTAAACACCTAGATGTATCGCCAATGTGTCCGTCCGTTATTTCCTATACTGGCTACTACAGTGTACAATGTACATATAATTACGAGGGATATTATTCATTTTGTTATTTTATATAATTTATATTATAATTACGAAACCGTTTAAAAACCAGGTATTTAACATGTTCAATAATTGGACAATTCTTAGCTTATTGATTTAATGATATATTATTCGTATTATATTATATAATCATTCGAAAATAGACTACAGATTCCTATTGTAAATAAAAATAATAATAATTTTTAATTATAAAAAGGAAAATTAATATTAATATTGGTTATTACGGATAAGAGTAATAAAAGTTTAAAAAAAAAAAACATTTGTACGACATTGTTGTAATAACAAAAAACTAATATATTTTGTTTAAGGGTTTTACTACCAGTCTTCAAATATTGCAATATAATTTTATGATACATTGTAAATCGCGGAATACATTTCGTTAATAACTCGAAAAACGATTTCATAATATATTATTCTATCAATGAATAATAATTCGTGTATAAGTAGTAAAGCCCCATCGAACCGATTAAACCGCGTAAGTGTTTACTTATAAAGTATACACGCAAACCACGTCTAAAATATATAAGCTCGAACGACAGTTTGTGTTATTGATTATGTGTCACGCGAGCGTTTTCGACGTGTAGTAGCAATACTGAGTATATACGTATAATAATGTAACGAATTGATGAGTAATAAAATATTTAACCAAATGCCCGTTCGTATTCCAACGTATCCTTCTTTATAAATGAATATATAAAAAAAAAAAATTGACTTTCATATTTGACGGCAAAAAATATATAATATATATTTAAAGTACAATTTTAAATTGAAGGTTGATTCACAAAAAGAAATCCGTGAACGCAGATTACAGGAAGAATAAATGCATAATTGGCCACATTACATTATTCTACTTTCATAAGACGAAAAATTAAAATTTCAATTCAAACGTCTTCGTCAAATCATTTAAGCTCCCTCCATATCATGTAATCTTTAATGGAAGGTTACTTCACAGTCCTCAGCTACAACTCTATTCATCTCCTCGTACCACAGTTGCACTAATTGTAGTTTATTATTATAGATTGTATAAATAAGTTGTTAAAAAGTGAAAAAAAAAATATGAAAATATAAAAATACGAAAATACAGTTTTGAAATACAGTGAAAATTTATTATTAAATATGTTTTTAATGTCGTAATAGTATTACATTTGTTTTTATTTTTTGGCCGGTAATATTATAATCACAAAATAAAATACTTTACTTGTAAATTTAACTAAAACAATTATAATTTTTTTTTTATTTACTTAATAATATATATAATTATAAATCAAATTTTTAAACGACGAAATAATAATTATGTTTAAAAAACATAATATTTACAACCGTTTAAAAGACTTGAATCCATCACGGGACACTCAACTCTAAAGAGTATAAGAGTGGCAAACAGTACGAACATTTACCGAGAGAAAACAAAACCGCAACCTTTATATATATATATAAATATTATAAAATTCATGTTATGAAACTTTAAAAACAATTTCAAAATCGTAAAGCATTATTTATTTATGACTACATTGCAAACAAACCGTAACGCAGGAAATTTAAACAAATAGAAACTTAGCCACAAAAACAAAATTAATAAAAGTTACAAATCAATTATTATTTATTTATATACTATATATACCATATACATGTATATGTTCAAACATATAAAAATTTATAAAAATACATTTAAATTGGTGTTGTTTATATTGCTCATGATATGTCTTCAATAATATGTTAATTGTTAATTATTATTATCGAAAGTTGAAACACATTTGAGAATCAAGTGATATTAATATAGAAATAGCTATTTCATGTGTAGGATCTATAGGTGGAAAATAGAGTTAAAATAAAAATCGTATAAATAAACAATGTTTTATTATATATTTATATCTACAGCTTATAATGCGATTACTTTTTTACATCAATCGAAGCTCTTCACTAATTTAGTATTGATCATTTAACGGTTCTTATAGTTGAATTTTGTTTTATATAACCATTATATAAAACTATTAATGTACCTAATGAATATTATGCGAACATTATATAAACTTAATATGTACGGTAAAACGAAATTATCCCTAACTATATAATATGTATATAATTTTTTTTTATCATTTAATACGATATAAGTATTATTAATCAGTAAAAAATAGTTGGGTAAACAAAAATGTGAACAAAAGAAAAAAAATATTACAAGACAAAGAAAAGAAATCACACAACAATAATAGTGTTCTGCTTAAATATTATTTTTCTTAATATTGTTTTCTTACATTACATATATGCAGATTATACTATTAAACCAATATCGGTTTGTATTCTTAAGTATGATAACATGAAATAAACGTACCATATTATACATGACGAATCGTTTAAAATTGTAGTACGTGTAAATACGATGGAAACGTATTCGTTATATTACCCAGTTATTATAATTATCTATCTACTCGTAAATCCTGTTTGTCATTGTTTATTAATTATTAATTAGTAAAGTGCCATTGTGCCATTGTTTAATAAAATGTACCTACTTCAGTATGTTATAATTCAATATTTCACCGCTTTACAATATGAGATATAAACAAAGTCGGTATATGTATAATATATATATATATATATATATATTATATATTACTATACAAGTACGATCTAAATTAGTCTGTGTTCATCATCGTTTATTTTCAGATAATATCGATATATCACCATTATAATGTACTTAATCAGAAATTATTATTAAAAGAATAATAGAAATCAAATCGAAAACCTATTATATAACACAAAACTCGTTTTTTTATTTTATTTTATTTGTATAGCTATAAATTATATAATTAAGTTAATTACTAAGAACTAAGTACTTCAGTACGTAGTAGTCAATATTTGATTAAACTAGAGTGATTCTTTTTTTTTTTTTTTTTAATCAAATTTTACAACGAATATAATTCTTGTTTTTTTCGGTTGAATCTTAAATGTCAACAGATTGTAGCACGATGATAAAAGTAACACGATATCGGTTATACATTTTTGCAATTTCAATTTATCACGGCTATAAACGTAATTTTTATTGAAATTTATTTATGATTTACCTTATACTTTTTATACATATCATTGAATAGGTAGATACAATCTGTTAATTATTATATTATCATTACATGTGTCAATTTTGAATATCAACAATAGTGCCTACTATTCAAACGTTTTAGGAGATAAAAAATAAATACTGTTGCTACCGCAAATCTGTCACACGAGGTATTCGCTTTGGATTAACGTGTTCTAACATTAGCATTTCCCCTTAAAACGTAACAATTTCACATTCTTAGCGTTCTTTGCGTATATTATTATTGTTGTTATTATATATGATGTTGGCCATAAATAAACCTCTTGGTTGTTTTTTTTAATTGCATGTTTCCTCACCAAACTTTAGTAATTACATTTTATTCGCATAAATACACGTACGTATATATTATTTTACGCACAATTTGTTCACTGTACTATGCCCTTATTACGGTAAAGTTTGATCGGTACTTTTAAGATTATTATACTTGCGGAAAGCAAATTTCCATCATTTTTTTCATCAGCGCGTCCTAATTAGTATTATAATATGTGAAACACGCCAACTGTTGATTTATAATCGTACGCTTACGAGATTGCGTTTATGTAGACTCTAATAAAAGATTAAAAATATTTAATTTAAGTGATAATCTTATGATAAATTTCCTAAATCATATTGTTTACTTCCGAAAGATCTAATATTGTTTCTAGATTATTATCTAATATTTTGTCTTATAATAATAATAATTTATGTTTATGAACTATTAGCCTTTTTTAAAAGGATCAAGATACAAAAAACTGAAAGCTGATCACGTATCATGATAATAATTTAAATACTCATATACGTCTCGTCAATGTAGTGCGCGTTCTGAGAGAAATCAACAAGTTCTTTATTTTCAATAAAAAAATTGGCGTATATTAATATTAATTATTATAAAATATAACTACGTACCCATATATCCCTCTTTCCTCTACCTTTAATTATACATTTCAGTGGCTCTCGTTGCAAATTAATTGACATCACGTAATTAAAATAAGCATGTTACCAATTTATTGTATATGAATGTTATCATTCCGAACGCAGTCGTGTGTATTTGGTTAAGTTAAAACTCAAAAAAACTTAAACAATACAATAACTTCGAGAAAAGACAACGTTTTCGTTAAACGCGTCCGCGTATAATTCTATTTAAATTTAACCGATTATGACGCATAGGTATATCACATCATATATTATTTAAATAAAAAAAAAATTTTTCGTCTATTTTTTAAGTTTCAATTTCTTTTAATTATATTATAAATAATGCTCCGTCAACAGGCATTGAGACTATTCGTCAATATTATGTTATTTCAAAATGTCAAAATAATTTATTTACATATAAAAAAAACCTTCTACTTTTTTGGTCACGTGGACGTTTTATCTCAAAGTCGCAATCCTCGTCAATGTAAGTACGGGAAATTTTCGCCGGACGTAAATAAAAAACGTACCGTTCGCGTGCAAACGCGCCTTTATAATAATATATTGTCGTCGCGTTATTATATTATACGAGTAATATAAACGCACGCGATCCGCACTGCTATATCCAGTCGACTGCGTTTCCGGCCGTTTAGCAGCGCCCTCGCCGGACGGATCGCGCGAACTTCCGGTAAATCCAAACACGATTTTGATAAAAAAAAAAAATAATAATAATAATAAAAAACAACGATAACAACATCGCTAGTGCATTTAACTAAATCCTTCTGTTGTTTAAATAATAGTATTTTATAGGTGGTATCATTTGCGTGGAAAGTTTATATTTTCTTTTTTCGGTGCCGGATAATTAAAAAAATAAAAAATGTTATCATCTCTCCGCTTTGTCTGTATAAAATTTATATGGACATACAACAATGGGTTTTAATTGCACACCTCCCTTCATCCCCCGACACGAACGACTGACGAGGAATGCGACCCAGCGGGCGGCGCAATAATAGAAAAGTCAACAGTTAACAACTGTTTTTACAGTCGGTTTTCTGCACAGCCGAAGGAGGCGCCTCCGGAGCAATCGTCATTATTTTCTTAAGGACTCGCGGAGATAAAGGAGATGACGGTGGTGGTGGCAATACCGTTTTACGCATTGTTTATTTTTTTTTTCCCCTGTTGTCGTTTTAATGATAAGTGACTGGACGCGAAGACGACGACGAGTGTTAAACGAGATTTTTATTATTCATCCGAAACAGAGAGAATGATAAATAATATAAACTGGTAATAAATGAAGGTTATTATTTTTATTTTACGTTTAATTTGACGAAGACGCGATACCATTCGATCCGTTAATATAATATTATGGTTATATATACGTTTTATTATTAATTTAACGAGCCTTTCGAGGGGAAGAAAAATAACCAAATCTTTTTTTCGCCGCTGTAAACGGTCGAAATTCAAAACGAAAACGTAGTCACGATTATCCCGAAATATTATTCCATCGACGAAAACACGTTCGAAATATAATATTCCCAAATCCCGACGGTTATTAATTTTATTTAACAATATTATGTAATCAGCACGTTAAATATCGCCGACAACGAGCGCCTTAAATAGGATTAAGTCATCAACACCGATTATTATACCTCATATAATACATTATTATTATTGTAGGTGGGTATACTTATTATTATTATATACCTGCCTTACGTTATTTATTTTATATATATTTTTTGAACATTATACGATTTATATTCAAATCTTTCGTTTATTGAAATAACTTATTAAACACATTATTATTACATACTAATAATAACATATTACGTTATTTTCATGCAGATCCAATTGGTTTTTAAAGATATTAAATAAAATAATAGTGAATAATTTGTATTATTACATACCAATCATACACGTTAACACAATATTATAATAATTTACCGAAATGTCTCGTCGTGTTTTCGTAATTTATTTTTCAAATAATGTTATAATATACATTATTTCTAAATCATTCTTATTTTACCGATTCCAATATCATTTTTACGTGATAAGTTTGTATGTGATAAATTTTATACATAGAGCTGAAAATTAACTTTTTTAAAAAACATTTTGTTCTCTTTATAATAATGTCCTGTGTTTTAAACTTTTAAAGATAATAAAAATATATCAAACACAAAAATATGTATTTATAAATATTTAAATTTTTCTTGTATATGTATTGTATATGTAAGTATCCTTACGTGCCGTTATTGAAATTCGGCCCCTAATGTGGTGCACACGTGTAGATGACCTTCGTCGCGTATATGAGACCACTGCACAGGTCGACGAGCATTCAAAATATTATTAACTACTATTAATTAATAATATATATTTTATATTATAGACAAAATTTAAATATTTTCAGGATTATTATCTAATTATGATATAATGTGCAGTTTAAGTAATTTTTATTTCCCGTAATTTATAATCGTGTGAGGCATGAATGTTTTATCGTTATTTTATAATATTAAAAAATTATTGTTGATAATAAAATACACGTAATAATATAACATATTATATACGAGTATAACAATGTACTAATTTTTTCCGCTAAACACATAAACAAAACATTTTTATAATTCGCGTATTCTTTAGCTATTACAATATAAAACGGCATTACCTAATTGTTTTATTAATCGAATCATTCAATATAACATCTGATAACAGTTTTGTGTATTGGTTTGATAATTATGTAAGCTTTTTTATAAAAACCTGCATAATATATATATATATATATATATATATATATTTATTAATTAATTGTCTATTAAAAATATTTTTTCTATAACTTCTTTATTGTCTTAACGTAAACAAAAACATTGTTAAAAAAAATGGAATTTGAAAAAAATTACAATATTAGAAACTTTTCGTTCCGCATCGAGTCACCATTAATACGTAATATATTATAATTATACACTTTTGGTTCCAACATAATATTACATTATTGTACATTATAAATCGAAGAAATGTCACGGTAAATCTTTGCGTAGGTCACACGCACAACATAACCACCGCACATGGATGGTCGGGTGTTAACGAACCCGAAACAGAAACACACATGTTCATAACAAATCTCGGGCGGTTGATAAATGATGTCGCGGACTACGACGACGACGACGACGACAGACGGACAAGACGCGGACGCGGTTTGGATGAGTAATAGTCCTTTTTCGCGTTCTCGCGGAGTCGCGCTGACCATATTATATCCCCGTGGACTAGCCGGCGTCGACGACAGAAAAATCAAATTCCGATGACGATTCGTCAATTATTATAATTAATATTGTTATCGATTGTATTATCAATCGAGTATTAGTCACAGGTATTACCTGTCTATACAGACGACCGATCACATAGTTACTGGTTTACTGGTTTTCGATCGAAAATATTAATTGTTTTCTTAAAATGTCGACAAATCAATAAAATTATATTAATAATTCGTGGTTGCGCATGATAAAAGGGGTTGAGTCAACATTCGATAAAAAATGAGTTATTTACATTGTATATAACTGTATAGTATATTATACTTATATTTTGTACCTTACAGTTTAAACCATATTATATACTATTAAATGATTAATAAAGAAGTGTTTGTTGAGTTATTAAGTCATTGTTTTTGTTATTTTAGTGTATTTTGTAATAAGTTGACTTAAATCTTATTTATTTATTATATTGACTTACATTATTTCAAACTACTGTTTTAGAGATAAAAGTGTTATATGTCTATTTTATTAAGATGCTTGTATTATATATTATTTTGTTGTTGCAAAATATTAATAATAAAAAAGTAAATTTACCCTCCAATTTACACTATATGCTATAACGAAATACTAAGTGTTTTAAAACAAATAATAGGTAATTGATTAAAATTGCTTTATACTTTTATTTTAAAAACCAAAAGAGTCAACTCTTTAGAAATACACAAATTGTTTATAATTTTCGAATATTGTTATTTGTTAGTTTGTTACTACTTACTATATAGTATATATTATTAATAAATATCTTTCTGTTCATGTCTCTGCAATGTTTTTCTAAAGACTATTTTCCATACATTGAAAAGTTTATTATCCTTCTTTACCTGACTTAACCCTTTATTTATACATATACAAAAATGTACAATATTACTGTTTATAATTAAGTCAAATAAATTAAGTATTCAGTTAATTTATAATACTACCTACCAATGAAGTAAATCATATTATATTGTTTATTACTACCATAATAAACCAATTATTTTTCATTTTTATGTAAATATATCAATTTTACAGTTTTGTAAAAGATAAGTTAGGACATAAATTATTTCATATAACATAATGTAACTTTTTAAATATTCATTTAAAATTTTAATTTTGCAGAAATTATTACTTACAATTTTACGAAACATAATAAAAATTAAACAAACTGCAATAATGATTTGTAGTTAAGCGTAAAAAAATTAATTACACCAAATTGAGAATTTAAAAAATTTAAATGAATTTAACGTTTTAAGAAGAATATTATAGTCGCATGTTTTTCAATGTAGTTGTTTATCTAATGGAAAAAAATATTGCTAAATCACAACAACGCAGAACTCAAATTATGATGTTTAGGTGAAACTCAAATTATACAAACATCTCACATCTGATAAAAAATATAAAGGAAGCAAATTTTGAAGGGAATGTCATATCCATTTTTTGTAAAATATTATCTGTCAAAGATAAAACTACATTTTTTATTAACGTTTGCTATATACAATATTTATAGATTGTTTATTTATTGGGCTCGCATTAAATATAAAAAAATAATCACTCTGTACACTCTTTACGAATAGTCCCATTGTTTAAGTACATAAAACCGGCCACGACGATTAATCTGCCTTCGCACGCTTGTAATACAGAGTGATCAAAAATACGCGTTACAAATAGCGCAAATGACGCATAGGCAGAACTGTGACAAAATTTTCTGGGGGGAGGGGGGGCTACAGGCTTAATACTTAAATCTTAAATCTAACAAAACTTTACATCAACATTAAACAACATTTTTTTGAACTAATTAACTTAAAAAATTCAACCGTTATAGTATCATATTATATTTTATACAATCAAGAGCATAATCTTTGAACATTGCTTTATGTTGATTGTTGATATAATAAAAATTATATTTGTTGTAAATGTGTGTTGTATATTTTTATAGTTCTTGTCTAAAAGTTTTACTTTTGCATTTTGCGTTATCTTCTCAACAAAAATTTAGGGAGACTAAACTGGAGGAGCCACCCCCTATTTCCGCCTATGATATGACGAAAGTATCTATAATACGACTTATATATTATCATTTATTTATTTATTAAAAAATTAACAAGCTAAACCTTAATTAAATATACCTATTATATATTATATTGTTTTACCGTTTTGGTGCTTGGTGATTTTATGTTCGCACTGTATATACATTTGAATAATAAATAATAAAACATTGTATTCGTTTGGACAGTTATTACCACCGTCGTCGGTCAGTCCGTTTTATACCTCTATACAGCAGACATTATAATATATATATACAACATCTTTGGCGGCTACGACCGGATGTAATTCCGCTCGCGATTGTCCCATATAATATTGAAATGTTTTATTGAATTTTCCACCAGGTCCCAATCAGTCCGCCCGAAGGACCTTTTGTTTGCATTATAATATATGTCTCGGCCGAGACGGCGGAGGCTGCTGGTGCACAATCCGCAATAATATCGTCGGCGGCACAGACAAATGATGACGACGCCAAAGGCTGTCCTCTCCTGCAAATGTATTATTATTATTATTATTATTATTATTATTATTATTAATTTTCCATTTCCCCGATACTGTAACACTGCCACCCGTTTGGATAACGCGGTCCGTCGACAAACCTGTCTCTGAAAACCGTGTTACGATAATAAACTATATATATTATATATAAACGTTTCTCCGATAAAATATAATATTATATTATGTGCGCGATGTGCGATTATTGAATTTTCCGTTTGAAATCGGCAGCCAAGAAACTCAACTCGAGCAAAATGTCTGTTAAAAAGATTAATATTTAAATGTGTCGTTTCGTTGTGATAGGAAAATAAAAAATTACTGTTTACTTATACGCGTACACCAATTTACGCGTATTTATAGGAATTATTATATGAATTATGTGTGTGTGTGTGCGTATAACTATATGATTATAAATTCATTATATAATAAATAAACACGACGAGTGTAACCTTGAACCTTTGTATAACAGCATGCGTTACCACTTTGGAAATCCGAATTTATAGCTCTACACCTATAGCTGACGTCATGTTAACAGCGATAATTATTATTATTTTTTTTTTTTTCGAAAATGCCATTACCGATCATTTGTATACCACGGTACACTGTAATGAACCGAAATTACATTTTACTAACCATTATTAATTTTTTTTTAAATTTATTATCATTGTTTTGTCCGAGTTGTAACTGTGTTTATTGATTTAAAAATTGAATATAAATACATTTAACGATTTCCTTTTTATAATTTGAAAAATAATCACATAAATTATTATACATTTATAGTTGTTCGAATCTAATCAGCGCACTATAATGTTAAAAATATGCTCGCAGATAGGTATATAATATATTATATAAAAATTGTGTTTTTAATTTAAAATAACTACATGGAGTGTATATATTATAATTCAAAACTACTTGCTCTGTAGTTTATTATCGTATTTAATCATTCCAAGTATGCGTAATAATATTTCATTTTCAATCATAATTTTAAGTGTAAAATTCACATCAATATGTAGGTATATATTTTATTAAAAATCTATGCTTGGAAGATATTAATTAACAATACTGTAAATAATCTGAAACTTACCATAGGTATATGTATATAAGATATACAGGGTGTTTCCGAAAGAAGTCACTAGTACAAGCGTTCTATATCCAATAGATTATCGTTATATCAATAAGTTCTTAGAATATTATCTTAAATGTAGAAATAAACATTCAAATTATATTTCTTGCAAAATTATCACATGAATCGAGATATTGTGACATTTTTTTTTCAATAATTAAATATTCCTTATATCTTTAATTTTGGTACCTTAATATAGGTATTTAAATTGTAAATTTACCCTAAACTCCACAATTTTCGTTTTGCGTATGGTTATTTGGTTATACTACGCATATTATACAAAAAAATACAGAAAACCGTATGCTAACGTTTCTCGCATTCCCTTAAGATCTGTCGTCCGAGGTCACATACAAAATTAACAATATGGTAGCGGTATATTTATCGAAGACAAGTTTCCGTTTATGGTTATTCATTTTCGTGTTAACTTATACATAACATATTAATATGTTAATTAGTTTTTTAACCAATTAAATTCTTATGTGTTTTGATTGTAAATAAAAATCGATTAGCTGAGAATTGATGAGAAAATATATCATCAACAAATGAATGTAAACTAAAATATTACACCGCATATGTATGGATCGTGTTATAATAAATATGTAACAATATAACATTAATCGCAATTTACTATGTCGACAAAAAGTTTCGATATACCTACAGTATAATATTATACAAACTATATAATATAATAGAGTATATATACTTAATCACAAGATTAAAATTATAGCGATCATAGTTTAAGACAAACAAAAACATGATATAATATTAGCATCACATAATCAATTTATAATTGTTAATAAATAACGTAGATTGTATAGGTATTATAAATAAACTGTAACCAAAAAGGTATACTAGAAATTCTAGAGTTTCTATCTCATTTATATATATATATGTATAATATGATCATAAATGTTTAGTCTCATTATTATTTACTATAAAATATATAAAAAAAAACACCGTATACCCTGTATAAAAACGCATTTTCCTTAAAGATATTTTTTGTTAAATTCTACTACGAAAATATACATTTTATACTTCAAAGCACTTATATTTGACATAAATTATGGTCATTTAAACTTATAATGGAATATTATAACTAGTACATTTTAAACATAAACGTAAAAAATGCCCGATGGGTTTTATAGACCATAAATTCAAATATGTTCTTTGTGCATTAAAGCACTGGGGCTTTTCTAAGTAACTGGTAGCTAAATCATAATCAATAATATTGTATTATGTTCAAATATGATGAAATATGATAAAAACAAGAGTTATTTTTTTCTTTCGTGATGATGTTGTTCAACGAACATTTTTTTATTAAAAGTTTTAAAATATTTTTAATAAACCATTATCTTTCGTGCCGAACCACCAGAAAAAATTAGCGTGAAAATTGTAAACATGTCAAAAATCATATTATCGAATAATGTATAACAAATACGAAAAAACGAGAGGGTGCCCTATAGAATAATATGTATAGTTTAAATTTAAAAAGTCTATCAATGTTCTTTTTTGTTCCGTTTTTAAATAAAATCATCACGACTCGGGATCATTTAAATAAAGAAAAATCGAATGCGGTGTCCAAAATAAACCGTCAAGTTTATTTATTCCTGATGCAAAACGCCGCACGGATCCGCAATCAAACATCGTGCATTGACAACAGCCGCCGCTGAAAACACGTGAACCACTTCAATCCTTCACCCTTTATTCGACGACTTTAAGCCATCGCATGTTTGTCCAGAATTAAGTCCGTCATCATCATTATCATCAATAAGATCACGTGACACCCAAAAGAAAGAATATCCGTCTCCAGATTTCAACTGAACTCCAATGTCGTAATTGTGTAAACACAAGAGAGTAAATCGCATTTTTCCTCATTTCCATAACCATTTACAGTATAATATCGCAATTACTTTTCACGACAGAATATTTATTTTATTTTTTTATTTTTTTTCATAATAATTCTTATCAAAATATTATTTGCGAAAAGCAAAAAGCTTCGTAATTGCCATGTCACATCTTCTTCACCTTATCTCCCATGGGATTGGCCACCTTAGTCCTACACCTCCATATATTCCAATCACCTATCCCGATGTCATTCTCAATTTCATCTATCCACCTCTTTAAAAAAAAAAGTTGATAATAATACTAAATGTTGAATAATGATTAATGATTAAAAAAAACTGGAAAAAGAAAAAGATCAAAAGACATAAACAATATTATAACTTTATAAGTCAAGTTTATGTAAGTATTTAAATCAGTGGACTATATTTTTCTATTAGTTAACCTTAAATCGTATATGCATGGATAGGTCGAGGTGAAAATTCTTAAGATTAAAAATATATTATATTTTAATAAATATCATTAAAATAAATAATACACAAATATAGGTGTACAACTAAAAACATCATACAACCTGACCGGAATATAGTATATCCCTTCTTGGATTGTAACAAAATTATATTTTAAAACATGCCCGTTAAGTAGTATATGTAAAGTGTATAATATATTAAACGTAACGAATTATTATGTGCTATATATTTATATTACATGTTTTTTCATACATTGAATAGGTATATAAACTCTTATACCTCCATAAATTAACGGTAAATAGTAAATCGAAACTCTAAGTGATTCGGAATTTTAGGTCAATCGTAGAATCGTAGAAGGGCTGTTCTGAATTTCTGAGTGTGTACTCTCATTAGCAAAATTATATACATCGGTTGAGAAGCGCAGTACCAAACAAAATGTGTAAACGCCAACTTTACTATTATAAAACTTAAGCTACCTAACAATTGTTTTTCATTACACTCTCTCTAAAAAAAAAAAAGACTACCAGTGTTGGTATTATATAATTAAACACTTTTTTAACATTTTCGACAAAGTTGACTCTCCACTTTTAAAAGCTTTTGAGAAATTCACGGAAATCATTAGTTACCTACCAATGTATACCTACTGGGTTGTACATTTAATTAGTAATATTAAACACGAAATAAGGGTAGGTATTTAGTTTTTTTTTAATCTATTCACGCGATTCGTTTTATCTTCACAAAATCGCGTGTTATTTATTTAATCGTTTCCAATACCAGTCCTGTATATCTTTTTGTGGATCTTAATAGACGACTTTTTGAGTACTTATGTACACAAGAGTCGAGAGTATAATAATAAGTAAGTTTTGAGTAGAATTTTTGTGAAATACCCATATAACTTCCACGCTTTCCTTTTGATTTACCTACGTAATATTCTAGAAAATTAAAGCTAATAAACATTTTATTTTTTTGTAAATTATATTATTTCACCTACGTTTATTAAATTAGTTTATCAGTAGACATCTATATAATAATAATCAATTATTACAACAAATTTACTGTTCTACCGATAATACTTATTTATACATTATACAAATAAAAACGTACTCTATATATTATATTCAATATTTTAAATATAAGGCGAAACATAATATTTATAAAGGAGAGGCGATTGATAAGTTATGCACAATCGAAATTAGATAAAAACCCCCGTATACATCCGATCTGGCACCCTGTGACTTCCAATCCTTCCTAGGCTTCAAAAGAGACCTCAAAGTTACCCACTTCACGTCAGATAAAGAAGTAAAGGAAACAATGAAGTTTTATATCAAAGTTGGATATTTCAGTGAAGGTATGAAGAAAAGATATATTGGGAGGAATGTATATTTGTAAATGGAATTGACTATATTGAAAAATCAAGGTGTTAATTTGTAGAAAAAATGTGTATTTTCATATATTTTTTTTTAATTTTAATTATCTCTCTCCATTTAAGAAAAAATCACGATTGAATCCCAGTTCTACTACAATAGAAAACACATTAAATTAGGTCGACTTCGTATTATAATAATGTAACATAGTATATTGATATACCACTGCGCAGTTATTATATATTGTATTGTAGTAAATTTGTAATACGGTTGTAAAACCATATAATATATGAATTGTGTGGACACGTTTTTCAATTAACACTGTAGAGCGCGGCACATTTACTTGGAAGTGTGGATTTTATAATGCGGTTCTTTTATACATTTACCCCCGGAAAGGCGTGATTTACCGGACGCATATACGCGGATCCAGAGGGTTGACCTCAACCGTGGGATAGTGAACGGCTCCGGATGCGATTGATGCCGAAAAACGAGAATAATAGATACGATATTATTGTTATTATTATCATTATTGTAATGTTGTACTGAAAGGAAGGAAGAGTTGTAGGTGTCCGTCCGGAGCCGACCCAGCAGCGTGTGTTATATACGCATTACTAGGTATCTGGTATTATATAATATACCTAATATACCGCGGCAGAGGATCACCCGCGTGGTCGGAAGAGAGATAAATAGAGAGAGAGAGAGAGAGAGACAAAACGAAATAATAGAAAAGAATAACCATTGTGATTGCAGCGGTGGTATCTATATATAAGCGCGATTTTATGTGACACGGTCGATTATAATATATTTCCCAGTGCACACGGGCGTAATTCGTGTGCTTCACGGACATAATGTAATATAGTTTCTCGGGCACATCACGCGCGTTTGGCTTCAACATATATATATATATTGTACATTTCGTCCGTGATCTTTTTAATTCCGTCTCCTCCTGCAGCCTTCTCGCTCGCCCGACAGTGTGACTATAGGTGTATATATTATATACACAATGCGTATACACCAAAAATAATTGACGTTTTACTTATTTTTTCTAATTGTATATACAGGCCGATAACTGATCGTAATAATAATATACAATAAAAAAAACAAATGAGACGATGGATATTCGCTGTAAATATTGTTTTTTTACATGTAAAATCATCAGATTCTCGTGATACACTCTGTATACGTGTACGTAAAAATCTCCTCCGATCATACACCCAACACCGTAGAGATCATGGTTCGCGCCCATTGTATGAAAAAAAAAACTTTACTCGACCAGCGGGGAAAAGAGCGCTATCCGCGTAAACGACGACGACAATTTTATAATTCAATAATCGACTCACGTCCGACAATGGTGTCCTGGTCTCGATCTTCGGATATAATATATTATTATATTATAGTGTGAAACGACGAAATAATATTATATATTTTACGATCCTGTTATATTATTATATTATTGTTGTTTACTAAAAGCAACTTAGCTGATCTCATGGGGTCAGCACTTTACATGACCAACGTCAAATTTTTATATAACAACAATAATACGAAAATATCCATTATATAACGACATAGTTATATCAATATTTTTCTGTTTTTCTATTGTCGTCTAGTTGTATAATTTTATGCCTAAAGGACACATAAACGTGGTAAGTGTTAACTGCCCGTGACTAAAAGATTTTTCAAAATCTTGAGGAATTTTCATCCACTACGTTTTTGCGATTGTCATACAATTTTCAACGTCTCGGGGAGTACCTAATAATATGATGGTGGTAAATTCGTGATAAGAACGAATAACGTGGGTGGCAATAATGTTTTCTCTTCAATACGATTTTAAACAATTTTCTGTCGTTTATCCGTTCGTATCGAGAAAATGGGTGTATGGAAAATTTCAAAAATGTATTAGATAAATGATAAGATAAGATGGGAGGGAGATGAAAAGGGAAATAAAATCAGAAAAAATAGGCAATTGTATTTTATAATATAAGGAATTGTATACCTATTTATAATTATTGTACTTATGCATTCGACGGCGGCACTTTGTATAATACATGTTTTATATTAACTTTTTTCATTAAACATTCTTTGCCGGGGTTAACAAAAAGTCATATTTCTCTCTTATCGCAACTATAATTATATAATATATCTACTTTTAAACGGAAACTCCTCGTCTATATTGTATACTATACTATCTTTTTATACTTTTGCGATACGTTTTTTGCCGGCGACTCACTTCCCGAGGTCATTTGAAAACTACAGAAAAGTACACAATGAGTTCAAAAGTCATTTTTTCAAACATACTGTATAAAATATATGATTGAAATTTCGCGCAAAACCGCACGCATAACTATTATAAATTTATAATATAATATATTTTCATCATATTATGATGAAAAAATAATTTGTATTATACCAACGTCGTCGCCGTCAAATCTGTTAACACGTCTTTCGACAATATAATATAAGCGGTAACTATTCTGTCGATTTCATATTTAGATATTAATCTAAAGCGTTGTATTTTGTCAAGGACGAATGTTAATAATTATAAATGCCAAAATGACTTTCCGGAACATAATTGAATACATATATTATAATACATGACTGAAATCGATAGTTTTAATCAAATATTGTTGTATGACTGTTATTATAATGAAACGCATAACTTACTTTTAGTTGGGTACCTATTATATATTATTATACCCATTCGAATATTAAACTCGAAACTAAAAAATGTTCAAATATGCAGTTATAGTCTTTATAAAAAAAAAAAAAAACTCATTAAAGACGTCTCGCTATTTTGTATTTTTACGACTAGAAAACATATGCTTAACTCTCCCTCTTGAATAAAAAAAAAGAGACATTGACATAATAATATATTATATTTTCTATACGTACATAAACGTTAATAATTTTGTAAACACAATAATATTATTATATAACATACTATACTACATAGGTACTGTATAAGTATATATAGGTACATATGTAAATAGTATTTTTATTTTTTAATGATCTTTTCGATTTTTATAACACTATATTATGTAATATAATTTATACACATTTTTTTTTTTTACTTGTTGTACGCTGTTATTATATAGTTCCAATTTAGATATTATGAAATTATGATTTTGTAATTGTATTTAATTTCATATTTCAAACGATGATTATTTTATTTTTTATTTATCCGGATTAGCAATAATAGAAATAAGGTCTTTATCAAAACGATTTACAATTTGTTGTATAGATATCCAAATTAATTATACAATAATAGACACGACTTCTGTTTTTAATCTAATATCATTAATCTCAAACTAGGAAGTGACTAAAACTTAGACGTTCGATTCGTCATATGTATACCATATGTTTTGTTTTTTACTTCGCGAACGCATTTTTTACGCGTGCCAAAAGTTTGAACACCATAATATTGTTCGAAAAATCGGAAATAATGATTAAAATTATACTATATTATCGGAAGATTCAAAAGAAATTATTGGTATGAACAAACATAAGAGCAAACTTTTGTGCAATGAAAATAGCTAATGATATATTTATGATGAAAAAAAAATGTCTATTATATTGTAAATTATATTATATAAGATATAACTACGATATATTGTAGGAGTTCATTAAACATTATTGTAAAAATTAAAATTATAAATTTCCATAAAACCTAACCTGATCTAGTGATATTAGTAATTATATACCCCTATTACTATTATAACTATCTACTATTATTGATTATTTAATAGGTATATTATGATTTAAATAAATCATTAAAATATAAATTCGTTATTATATTGATAACAAGCAAAATAATTCATTCTAATGGATTATTCGACTATTGTCTATTTTTATATCGATTTATTGATTTCAAATAATTTGATTATTCCCATCACTATACCCAATAACATTCCATCATAATATTCAAATTCAATATTTTTTCATAATTACCCTACAAATTACAACCTATAGTCACCGCAGTTCCTATACCACGTATTACATAGTATCGTGTAAACACATTTATTATTAATTTAACTAAAATATAATTAAAATCATTGTTTGAACACTACCCGAACGTGTCGGAGATATTATATATTGCGTATTACCTGTGTGTTTAATTATTTATCCAAATATGTTTATGCATTATTAAAATTTTGAATTGGGATCTATACAAACAATAAACATAATATATAATACAATTTGATCCAATCTTTCGTGAATTTATTACCATTTAAAGCACTGGCGCGTCGTGTTACGATTCAAAAAAAAAAAATTATTCATTATTAAACGACTTTTATGGCACACGCACACATACGCTTTTGTGTTTGAACCGTATTTACCATTTATTTTTATTGCGTTCCATCTCGTAAAATTAAATACACCTACCCAATACTGAATGATAAAATGTAAATTCACAATAATTTGACTTACACAATTTAAAGTATTCGGTTTATCTATATAAACGGTTAACAGCTGAGGGCAACGTTAAAATATCTACTTAACTATTGAGTACGTAATTCGTTGATAAAAACCATAAGTCGCAGCGAATATAGTAATATTAATTATATTATTATTATAGTAATTGTATTAAATTATTGGTGTCGTTGATAGGATTCAGTTTTTTTGTATGAATTCACTGTAGGTTACAATATCATGTCGAAGGAACCTCTGCAAAAAGAAACACACGCTGAAATTTTATTAACAAGCTGCAACTTTTAAGAATTTTGTTTAAATTAAACTTGTCAATATGGATTTTTTTTTTTTGTTCACAATGGTTGCATTGATAAGGTGTAATAGAATATTATTAATATATATTAGGAGGAAAAATAACTTGTCTTATATCCATCAAGAATGATATTAACATTTTTTCTAGATTAAAAGTTTTTCTTTAAATTGAAAACGTATATCCTTTCCGTTATTTTATAACTGTATAGTATGCTAATAAAAATATAAAAAAAAACGATATTATAATGTATAACCGTAAACGTGTGTTGATATATCGCAGTGTACTATCATCGGCTATCGCTTCCGTGCAACACAAAGTATTATTATTAAATATATATTTATATTTATGTGAACCCTATTATTTAGGTGTGCACGCGTAACAGAACAAATATTTGACTCGTTTACTTTAGATAAATACTGTAAATTAAAAATTACAAAAATTAACCGTATGTGTGTATTATTATATAATATTATATTTGTACGAGTTCCCGAAAAAAACGGACGTATGATAATGATACTACATATTATATGTTATAATACACAATTAAATATTCATTAATTATAATACACAAACCATACCTACTCAAGGTCAATAATAAAAAAAAAACCATTTAAAAATATGATATTATTAGAAATAATATGTAAATAACTCATATATGAACATTTTTTTTTTTACGTTTTTATAATATTATATTATACTTTACACATTACACAATGTAAATAAAAATTGTTTAAAAATCATAAAAGGAATAATTATTTCAATATTTGTTGCGATTTGTCATGTACTATGATAAATTATAGCGCCATAATAGCGGGTGATCCTTTGATCTTACTAACTACAATATTATTATGATTATTCAGTTGGTAAATCATTATTATTAAAAAAAAAAAAAGTTTGCGTAGTTTTCAATTAATTACAATTATTTAATAATATTTAATAAATTATGAGAAATAGAATTAGTTGATGAAATAATCGTCGGATTGTACGTAAATATTAAATAATGGCCAGATATTATATTTACAAATCTTGTGTACGGGTCAATCTATTCGGAAGTTCAAAGATCGATCTGACTGAAATTCACCTGTAAGTTATATAATATATATATATATATGATGTACATATAGTGATAAATAACGAAAACCTTTCTAATAAAATAGTATTATATTATTACAGTCAACACGATCTCATCACATTGATTTTTGATTAGTTATTTTGACATCGTTGACCCACCGCCGACTGACTATCGATCTTTTCTCGCAACGGCGGCACGTCCGTCACTCGACGCGTGTATGCAGTGCTCGATGAGGGACAAAAACAAAAAAGCGTATTACGAAGGGGATAAAAAAAACTCCAAATTTCGAAAAAATGTTTAAAAAACTATTATATAAAAACGTATTAAAAAAAATTGAACAAAAAACAAACGGTTTGGCCACGATTTCGATGCATGTGTATCAGAATCGTACTTAAGAAAAGGAGATTTCGGGTTCAGACCACCCACCCATTCAAATTATACCTATTATATTATAAATACTCTCAATTTAATTAACTATAATTCATATGATAGTATATAATGTATATTAATTGTATAACTATAAAAATTAATATATTAATAGTTGTTAATACAGAAAATAATTATATATATATATATTTGTTATGATTTTTAAACCCTCCCTCCCCTTATGAAATTCCTGAGTACGCCCCTAGTGTGTGTATAATATACCTAAACTCTTGACCGCGACTCTTGATCGTCTACCTATGATATTATATTCGTCGTCGTCGTCGTGCCCAGTACAATTACCTCCGTGCTTCGCAGATGAGACCGCGAGGTATACGTTTTCTTAAAATATATATATTATAATATTCATTCTTTTTATTTTTAAGGATCTCATTTCGGACGAGTAACAGATATAATAACAGGTCAGTGACGGGATAATATACCTGGTATATTAGGTATAACATAATACGAGTATACCTTGTTAGCGCACCGCCCACAGCCGGTCAGGATTTTTAGGCCACACGTCGCCGTCTTGTTACTTATAATAATAATAATAATAATAATAATAATAATAATAATAATATATACGTACCAATATATAAAAACGATTCAAGTATACCCAAGTCAAGCCTCTCATCGCATATACTTAAAATTGGTAAAGGTTTTTTTATTATTATTTTTTTTAATAATAATAATATACTTTTTCCCTCCCGTTTACACACAGTGCGAAGGACACGATTGAAATTCAATAACCGATTACTCTCAATCGAGCTCACCAACTCACGTATTATATATTATGTGTTACTGCTTGGGTGCAAAGTGTCCGCTCGTATACAAACAATGTATAATTGAAATCGATCGGAAAACGCAGTCTATACGATATTATATTAATATTATTGTTATTGTTTGTTATTATTATAACATAAATGAAATTTGTATTCCGCGCGCAATGTGTCATCGTGAATGTCACGTTATAGATATTTTATATTATCGATAATAGTTCATATAATATAATCGTCTAACCTGTATATTATACTGAAGATTTATTTAATTGTTTATAGTTATAATACAATACAAGGCTTGAAACACAGATAAAGAGTACAAAAACTCTAGTTATAATTCTATATCCTGTGATTAGAAATTAACCAATTAAATGTTATCTAAAATACCAAATTATTTTTCACTTAATTATTTATATAAGAATTTAAGTTAAATAATATAATTATTATTTTTAATTTAAGTTATATACTTTTCTACAAAATAAAATTTATTTTATTTGTAAATTTGTTTAACATTTAACAATAATAATAGTTTTATATTTTAATAATTTAAAATTTGTTAATATATTAGTATAGATACTTGTGAAAAATATAATAAAAATTGAAGATGAAATGAAAATATATATTTATAAGTTAAATAAAATCAAAAGTAACTTTTAACTTAAACAATTAATGTTTGAAAAAATAACTCAACTTAAGAAATTAAAAAAGCTAGTTAACTTACCAGCATTGATAATATAATATAATAATGTAATAATAATATAGCGGCTACATATTATTTTAAATAAAGTAATCAAATTTATTTCGTATTTTAGTTTTTTTTTTCCTTCGCCCATATTTACTATACAGTATACACAATACGCACTAATACATGAATGTATATATTATATACGGTTTTATTTTTCGACCTCTTAATAGCTATACACCACTACCCTCTCCCCCATAGAAAAAACAACAAAAACCCGTATCGAATAAAGTATTATTTTTTATGTAAATCGTTCTGATGTGTAAATTCTCCGGCTGTCATTTGCATAAAATTAGATGACTCTATGGACACTTATACGAATCGTTTAAAAATAATTTCATTTGGTTAAATAAAAAAAAACAAAAAACAAAACTATAAAAAATCGACGACCTAACCATGTTATCGTAAAACATTATTTTTAATTTTTATCCGTCGCGAGTGTGTCTACGATCTGCTATAATATATTAATATATCGAATACATTAAAAAAAAAGTTAATAATAATATCCATTATGCTTAATACATATTAGTGTTCACTATATACCCGTGTATTATACGTATAATATCATTGTAGTTACCTACTGTTATACGTATTATATCGTACGTTCTTGTTATCGAAAATCGATATTTTTGATAATATTATTTTCAACGCGTTCGTACATAAAAATGTAAAAGTTGTTAGCATTCCATCATGATCGTATGTTTTGTGGAAATAAAATTATATCGTATCTATAGGTACGACTATATCTATATATACGACTCACTATAAAATATATAAATAAATAACCCCTTAAGATTTAATAAGAAAATATTTCATGATGTAATTTTTAATCGAAACGGTCGGTTATGATAATTGTGGACAGATGCCTGGCCAAGAGCCTGCGATGTTGGAACCATTATTAAGTCATTAATATATGTATATACGTGTGTGTGTATCTCATCTTTTCGTACGAGAGTATACTATTATATTACACGACCCGCAGTGTAATAACACGAAAATATACAATTGAAAAGCCCACCAAGAAGTAATACCTAACCTTACCTAACATGTACCTAATGTCTACATTAATTTTAAAACAAAAAATGAAATTACAATATAGCTATTAAAAAAATAATAATAATGGTACATTACGTGATGTATCTGAGCTATCTACGAATGCATGATCAGAACGCATATGTCGTCTGTGTTCGACACAATCGATTAAAATATAGAATGATCAGAAAATAAGTAGAGGTTCCCATTATAATTTCAAACGTCGACCCTCGGGGAACACACAGGACGAGCAACTTGGCTTACAAATTATATTAAACCACTAAATAGTTTTAGATTATATTGATCTATAATTTCTTCATGTATACCTAAGACATCTGTTTCCGTTTCGCGAAATTATTAAAACAAGAAAATTGAAAATTGTATATGTTTGTCTATAACCAAATATTTTTTCTATGTTAAAGAACTATATGATCTTGATATAATATTGAGAATATTTTAATAACGACTGAAACGATCGTCTTCTCGTTTTAGGAAAAATTTTAACTGTATGCCCGTGTACGTATAAGTTCAAGGCTATATGAGTATATATATAAATATCTGATCATACTAACGCGGGTGGTCATGTTCTATGTGGACGTAACTCGTTATTCCAAATATCTAATTAAACTACCTATACTATTTCATACATAGCCTCGACCCTAAAATTGTCTATGTGTTGTAGTTAAATACACAAAGATTGTATTTAATGTGTTATTTCTAAAATTAACAATGTCAGCACCTTGTGGTGAGACGACATACAGACGTTATATAACCGTTTATTTTGTTGTCCCTTCAAAACGACAATGTTATTATTATTATGTATTTATATAGACAATAATGGTTTTTTTTTTAGCACCATCGACCGTTGTAACAGTAAAATTCATGAATATTTATTAAGTTCGTTGCTAAATAATATTATATATTTTTAGAAATTATAATTTTTTTTTATTTTATAAATTTATAACGCTGTAAAACTCAATGAACTGTGTAATATTTCGAATGGCGCCAGATTTCTATAACGTGTGTGTACGTGGAAAACGACATGCAAAACAACGTCGGACGGAAAAGTGTTTTTACGTATATAAAGGGTTTTTTTATCCCAAGTCTCGAAACATTATGTGAACACAGAAATTATTGGTTTGGCTACCATCCAGACAGTCCCTAGTGCAACGATTCCAAACTTTACTTTTTTGTAGGTACCTAAGTTAAAGGAGGTGCTAAAAATTTACGATCGTTTACATACAGTGATTTTTTTTTTTTATACATAATATTATATAACAAACGTAACCGTATCAATAACATATGCATGTGATCATGTGGCTTTTACACATATATACTTAAACAAAATAATGGCATAATGTATCACCTCAAATCGTATCAAAAAAAAATCAAATCGTATACATTACGTATATACTCGTATATATATGACAATGATTTGACAATATTTTATATTGATATTATAGTTTATATTTAACTTCAGTTAGGCAATGGGTATAAAAATTTACCCCAGTGATTAATTATCATATATACTAATATATGTACAAAACATAATATATTATTCTTGTTTATCGAACACGATTTTACCTATATACAATTATGAAACTTTAGATATTTTCATTCATCTTTTCAACTATTGATATTTAAACATATTTTGTAATACTAATAAACTTTATTATAATAAAACTCATAAATTGCATAAAAATGAATTTGTTTTATTCTTTTTAATGTATTAATATATTATTTGTTTTATGTTAATTATCCTTAATATTAGTTTTACTATAAATAGGAAAAAAATATTTGTAAAATATATAAAAAAAATTATGATATTATAATTATTACTTATTTTCAGTGGGGTTAATTTTTACCCCACACAACAGCATTACTTAGTAGTGTAAACGCAAATAACTCATTATTAAAATTAAATGTTGATGATACACTATGCATATATGCATGGTGAGAGAGAGAGAGAGTGATAGAGAAAGATTCAATAAAAATTTTATATTCTTTTGTAAATTATGGAAATTTTAAGTATATTTTTTTTCAGAATAGGTACATCATCATTGTAATATATTTGTATTATCTTTATTCATATATAAAATATAAAATATCGACGATATGCGTTTTATAATCGTATATTATATATGCTGAAAAGTGCAGATTACACACGTATTTCATAGTAGGTATATGCTACCAAATATATCTCACGTAAATTGTAAAAACGTATTACTTCATTTATCAAAAGAAACAATATAATATTATATTGTAAAAATATTGTTTCTCGTGTATATATATGAAATATATTTGTATATATCTTTCAAAGCTTACCAATAATTTATAACTCGTGAAACTAAAAAAACACAGTATACTACAAATAATGTAAACATTAACGGTGCATATGCGAGTTTTTCCCATTTTTCTAAACTTAAAATATTTAAGTGCCTATTATTCAACATCAAAATATATTGCTTAGGAACATTATTACATTAGACGTTTAATAATTATTATTATTTGACTAACTCGTTTTTTATATTCGCGATCGGTTATTATATTTATATATAGCCGTCGGCAAAAACTGAAAAGTACGTTTGTAATACAAATATGTAAATATTATAAAATATAAATCAAACGTTATATTTACAATTTTTTACTAATACACAAAACACACATATATGCAGTTTAGTAACGTATTTTAAATACACATTTTTTTGTCAGTGTAATAATACGTTTTCAGTGTATCACTTTTGACGTTTAACGCTGGTGGGTATATATTATATTATACTATAAACTATACTATATATAGACAATTATAAGCACGTATTTTTTTGTATAATTACTAAAAACATTATTACATTTCAATAATACGCTCGTTTAGGTCCACGTTGTGGAATAAAACGAACCAATACACAAGTGGATTATAATATTGCAGTGAATAAACAAACAAATCGGTTTTAAGAATATAAAATAGATAATATAATCATAATAACACTACTGGTTTTTTTTTTATTATTATTTTTTTTTTTTTTTAATGGACCGTCTGCGACGATACACTTCTAGTTTTAATATTATTCACAACCGTAAATTGGTTATTTTGTTTTTAAATTTAATACCCATACGATTATAATTTATTTATTTATGCATTGTGCCGTTGGATAGTCAGAAATATCGACTTCGTTACAATATTTTCGATGGGTATATATAGGTACTGTCTGCTTATTGCGCTGACTCGATGTGCACACGACTTATTGGTATAATACTCGACAGTCTCGTATTATTATGTATGACCTATTATATGCAAATGCGACTAGTAGTCATGTGTATGTGCATACGGCAGTTTTACTGTCGGTAAGTATGAAAATCCAGAAATGAAAATAAAAACACGTATATTATTCCCGTACCGACCAACGCACGCACATATATAAGTTAAATGACGTGGTCGGTATTTTGCCGGTACACGAGAAGAATATCAATATTTTGTGTCTTGAGCATATTTTTGCTAAGCGGCATATAATATAATATTGGACGAATAACGACAATATAATAATAATAGTTTATTATTATTTGTTATCATTTTCATACCAGTTTTTGTTAGTTTATCTCTTAGGATAAATTCACCAGATCGTTTTATTCTAGACCCAACAAATCTAAAGACGCGTCTAGACCAAACAACATTGTGAGAAACACGCAATCGCCACATTGTTGGCCACATGTCTTTTTAAAAGTTTGCGATTTTTATGTTTTCGTGTGCAACAAAGTTAAATTTCAACGATCGATAAAGATCAAAGGAAATTGTGCAAGATTATTGACAACATTTCAATTATTATTATTGTCATCATTGATTTAATAATCTATACTTGGAAATATTTTAGTAAACATAAGAAAAGTTAACTATATCCAAAATAATTGCTTAAATCACCAAAAATACATCCTAATAAACATTTTTCTAAAGTAACAGATAATAAAATGTGGATAGTAATGTAATTTTTCCATAATTTTACAACTTTGTTGGAAACAATCATTAAAAATTGTTGACAAAAAAGTTAGCCAAGTTCGATACAGTTTAAAAAGATATAAAAGAGATGTATAACCTGGTATAAAAACTAAAATAGTCGAAATATCTTCATTAAAAGAAATACTATATTATTTTAATAATATTTCAATTTTCGTAATATTTACATTAGAACGTTATATGTATCATTGTGAATTGATTTGATCAAGTTTATTTTATAGTATTATATTATAGTTGTTTGAAAATAATATTAATTATAAGATAACATATAATAATACTTATATAATAACACTTAATAATACGTATGTACTCGTATATAGAATATTATACTATTTATTAGAGTATTGGGTTTAAAAAAATACTTTCTAATTTTATATTGATATTGCATTGATAAAATGATAACAATTACTTAATATTATTAAGTTTATAATTTTAAATTATATTATAAAATCAATGATAATAGTATTTGCTGTCGAAAATACACAGATATCGTGGGTCTCTATTATTATATGCACGCTCAGAATTAAAATTTGAACGCAAAACTTTTAATTTTAATTTTAATAATAGGTTTTTTGTGACTAAATTTCTATAATATTTTTCAGGTTCGTATATTATTAATAAAGTGAAATAAAAAAATTCTCCGTTTTACGGAAATATATTGAATCATGGATATGTTTTTGGGGGTCGCTGTTCGTTGACTTTTTATAAGGCACTGTCACGGCTGTGTTGACGCACTCAACGATATGAGTCGAAACCGAATAAAATAATATGAACAATTATTTGTATTACTAATATTGATAATAATAACAGTAAATAAACAAAAAACGTGGCCATGGTTACTTACACAAAATGGGTCAGAAAACAATTATACGTACCCCGTAGCAAAAACATACGCATATTAAAAAAGAGACATTTTCGACGTCGGTCTCAACCCTTCGTTGCTCCAGTATTATAATTATAATTTAGACAATCGACAATATACGACGATACATGCACTTTAGAGTAAATACACAAAATTTTATGTAACAAAAATAATAATAATAATGCGATTACGTACAAAATGCATATTTTTTAATATAATCTAATTCATATAATTTGTTTATAACATAAAATTTTCTGTAGTTGAAAGTAATATAATTTATATGCAAGTTTTTCTTATTATTATTAACTAAAAAATATATAAACTATTATATACATATATAATATTCTTAACTAGCGTGTAATATAATTTACCAATCCGTCAAAATTTAACTAGGTATTAATTTTAATGTAAATTGAACAAAATATTTATTAGCCAACTTTAATGGTCGTAATAATTTACATTTCTCCCGTCATTCGAAAAAAACATCACAAGTCTATACATATTATATTTATCTCAACATATTGTATGGTCGGTCGATTTCAATTTATTATTACTGTTGGGCCGCCCTTAATGAAACCATGAGAGTCTACACATGCATAACCCTATATTGAATGCACGCAATGTATACCGATATATAGTATACTCGTCAATAGTAAATTTACATCCAAAACGTATTGATAAACGACTGAATCGTCAATTAGAAGATAGAATGCATTATTGTTAATTTGTGTTTCTATCTAGTATTTAATTGCGCCGATATTTCGAAAATAATCGGTTGACATTTTGAACGGTTTTTCAATCGATGGTTTCAATGGACTTCAAACTTTCACAATTCACTATAGGTACCCGATTGATTTAATACACAATATTATTGTAAATACCTCACAAAATACAATACGATCAAACCGCGGCAACATGATACGTATCATACCGTGATAAATGGTAATGTAATAAAATACAACACCGTTGTCGCATAATTTGATAATTTTATAATGGATCATTGTGTTTGATACGAAAAAAAGAATATCTAAAATCGACGTTTCTCGACACAGTCGACACTGATTATTTAACACAAACGTTCGCGTAGTTGTCGTTACATTTTGACTTTGGATATTTATATATATGGTGTTTCACCCCTCAGAAATTTTAATGACTTTAGAAAAATTTAGAACTATTTAATGTTATTATAATATATTTAGTTTAAAATACACAAAATAATAAGCTCCCCCCTCCCAAATATAAAAGAGGATAATCGACGTTCGCAAACATTTTCACGAAAGTCTAATCGATTATTAATAACAACCACGGTTATGTAATATAATCTAAGTTCTAACACAGTCCGCGGTAATAACAGGTAAATTCATTGTTTCAGTATATCTATATGAAACAAAAACCGTACATTTCAGTATATATTTATAATTTATATTATATTCCAGGCTAATTACGTAGCTAATAAAGTCTATTATTTGACCTTAACGTTCTTAACTAACTGTTCATAGCTCATAATGTTATGTACCAAAGACATTATAGAATATTTCATAACACTGTTATCTGACTATTATTATTACTGTTCTCGCTCATAATAATTACCGTTTTCCTATACACAATTTCAAGATTATAATAAAATTTTGTTTTACCATATACGAACAAATATCTAACAATATATGAAAAAAATTATTATTATTTCAATATTATAAAATATGTTTATTCGATATACTCGTATTATATTTTTATTAATGTCTGTATTTTGAACATTATCACACTATCAGTTATATACTGCAGCAGTTTCCGTAGTTTCAAATAATTATAATATCAAACGTTTTAATATTATTATAATAAATTATTACCGGACTGTTTTTAAAATATATTTCTACTCTTTTGTTTTGCTAATACATACCTAATGGTGCACGCGCGTGAAGTGAATATTGTTCGAGAAAAATGTATACAGGATTGTTGACGTATGTTAAAGTGTACAGACTTTCTATAGTGGATTGCATTTTTCAAGTTACTTTAATATCATCCGGCATATATTACATTTTTAGAGCGTTAACAGTTTTTGAAAAATTGTACCAGTTTTTTTTAATATTTGTCTTTGGTATTTGCAGATAGACAAATCGGAATTCCTTTTTTTTTAATTTTAAAGAAAAATATTTGTTTTTTCTATAATATATTGAAGACGTGCGTCTTACTTATAACAATTGTTCTTAAACTTGAGTAGGTAATAGGTATATATTACACTGTGTGTATACATTTGAATACCAGTCTCATGCTACGTTATTTAAAAATTAAAAATAACAGAACTGTCAGAACTATAATTTAATTTTAAAAATGTATTTAAATTTGCTATATTTTAAGTAAATCAATAATCTTGTAGGTACCTATACAAAAAAAATAGATATTTTTTCTACATTTTTAACGTAAAATACACTTTTATAATTAAATTAAAAATGTTTTTTATACTTTGTTTATTTTATGGAACATTCAACATAATAATTGTTTTTAATTTTTATTTTTTTTATTTTTTATTTATAAATCTTAACTGTTGATTTATAAAAGACAACATTTCTTTAAATCTTTTATTTTAAAACTGTTACCTTTTTTTTATATAAAATTGTATGCGTTTTTACTTTTTAATTATACCTAATGGCGGTGACGAAAATTAGACTATTTACAAGAATTCTATAGCAGGAAAAGATCATAGGTTAGTTCTGATAAATATTTTAGACTCTTCAAATATTATTATTTTTTATTTAATAAAGGATTAGAAAATTATAAATAGCGTATAAAAAAATTTGCAAGTACAAATTATTATATTTTTTTTAATTTTTAATTTAAAAATTATATCGGTAATAATTTATACTTAACCTAATATACCTACATATTATATATTTCTATATTTAGTAATTATAATATGTATTATAAATATTAAATAAAAAATCAATATAAAATAAACCGATTATAATTACTAAGGTGTCGAAAGTTTTATAACTCGAATGTGATTATAATATTACGTTTATCTCATTGATATGCAACATGCACCGTTAACGACCAGGTATAATTTTCGTCGTCTACTTAGATATAGGTATATAATTATACATATATTCTAATGTTAATACAACGGACAAAACAATAATTTATTAAGTAATCAAAATCAAAACTTAAGTGAACGTTTCGACAATCGTATCATAACTAATATTATTCCTATCAATATTATACGTATTTTGATATAATATTCTGTGTATAACTGTTAAAGAATATTGACTTAATTTACTCAACTTTCGCTTTCATCTAAGTATAATATAATATTAGGTTTTGTACGCGGAAAATACACGTACCTACCTATTATATTTATTACCTATTATATACACATAAAAGTAATAAATAAAGATGATAATAATACAAAAATGATAGGTACCAAATATCAATATCAAAATAAGTCTTAACAGCTGCTATATATAATATTATTATTTTCGGCGAGTTTCGGGACACGGGATGATGTGATTGATAACGGAAAATCGAAATCGACGCAAATAATGTGTTTTCTTTGGCGGAATAAAAACACAATAATAATACTAATATAACGCGTTTTAAATGAATTATTATACGCACGTTTTCCGTCAGATCCGGTCACAGTTATACGCGTTGTATTTTCCATCATTCGATATTATACGAGACATGCATTGATCCCGTCAGATATGTTATATTATTCGTATTATTATAATATAATATATTTTGTAGTAATGATATAATATAACAATGAGAATGACGGACTGTTTACGATTTTTCATTTTTTATAATAAAATATATTAGAAACGGAACGGCAGAGGCGCAAAATAAAAAATACCTTCACCCGGTAAAATATTGCATTTTCCGAATAGTAATTTGTACGACACCACATACCGCCGTGACGTATGTGCATATAGTCGTGTAGTGTGTGGGAACATAAAAAGGGGTAAAAGACAAATTGATAGACGAAAATGGAAATGTCACCGACGACATATTGTTATATTCACTACTGCAATAGTGTACAACAGTATATAAAATATAATATATTACATTATTTACTCTCGATTTCTGTCGCGACGAAAAATTCGCATATTACAATACGACCACGACGTGTTGTTCGCGTGTTGTTGGAATAAAACTGTCCCAACCATGATTCGCGTATACCGATTTGTTTAAACGCATATGACCACCCACGATAACTGATAAAATGATAAATAATATAATATTATACGAAATTAGGGTATGAACCACGTGGGCCATAGCGTAAGACTTAATTAATTATTATTATGAACTTATCTCATGAATAGGTAAAATGAACGTCTAGTTTAGCAATTTCGCCCACAATTAATACGTTGATAATAATATTTTAACATTTTGAAATCTTAATATTACCGGATTTAAGAAATAGGTATATTAAATAATACTTAGGTACCTACTAATATATTATAGACATTAACTAGTTGGAATATTAAAAGTTGAGCTAGAAGTTACTTTTATTAGAAAATTTTATTTTAACTACAAATTACAATATTGTATATATATTATTTACATAACCGACTAAGCAACTTAATTTCTTAAAATAACTATAATTTAATGTAGTTAATTTAAAACTATCGAAATTATTTTTAAAAAGTTATAAAATTGTATATTTTTTAAAATGTTTGTATAACACATACGCAAATATTTGAACAAAAAAGAGTTTCCACATCGTACTAATGACCTAATTTCAAATGACATTAGGTATTATTAAACATCAATTTGTTTTTATATATAATTTTTGACCAATGTGTATAAATAAATAAAGCGTGCATAAATATTCATATATATATATATATATATTGTTTTTAATTTTAGTATTTAACAATAAAATTACATTTTGTTAAATAAAATCTAATCTGTGGAAATCTTCTTTTCCACAATTTTCATGATCATAATATTATACACGAATTTTTGCAAACAACATTTCTATGTGACCATATTAATATGCCTAAGCTATAAGATTTATCATTATGAAATATTATTATTATGCCTTAATATACTATATACTATATTATATTTTACATTCATAAATAATATTTTACAGAAACTTGTATAAATATTATGATATTATCCGTTGTTTAACCATATATATATAGCTACATTTAGGACACAATATTTCGAATTTCTACGTCAATAAAACATTTAATATTGTAATAAAGTAGTATTATACACATTAATATAATATAAATAATCAATCAAAATATGTCTTACAGAAATTAAAATCCACTCAAAATATTGTCATGTAGTGGTGCTGCTCAGTATAGTAAGCTATACCATAATAATAAAAATATTATAATAACTATATTCACGTACACTCGTATACAAAACATGTTAAAGTTAAAATAAACATCATTATTGTGTTAAGATAATATTATTACTTTTTTGTCGTATTCGTAAAACGTATTATGATAATATATTATTATATATATATAAATAAGTATAGGATATGATGTGTCATAAAAATACATCAGTGGACTACAATTTATTTTGCGTGGATAAAAAAAAAGGAATCAATACTTCTTTTTTGTCTTGACATTATTATTATTATTATTATTAATTTTGCTTCTCGTTACTAATAAATATTTTATTTCAAAAATGGCAATATCGTAACAGCCGTCGTTAAGTGCGTAAATGTGTAATTGACATATTATATATAGTTAGGTAGGTAGTTACTGTTCTTAATCGATTTCAAAATTCTAAAAAAAACTAACAAACAAATATGTGAATACGTCGTATCGTTCCTATAATAACTACTGTTGTGAAGGCACAAAAACACCGTATTGTCTCATTATATATATGCATATTCGTATAATACGTGTCTACCTATCTTGGGGTGTTGGCAGCTTATTATCGTCGCAGACAGCGTATAATATAGTATATGTGTGTGTGTGTGTGTTAGTGTTATAGTCGACAACTGAGTGAATATTGGCAAACGAACAAACGAACAAAATGAATTTAAAGAAGCTAAAACCACTGTATTATAAAAAAAAGTATAATATTATATTTATAGTAATTGTAACTCGCCACAACGGTGCGGGCATCGTCTATGACGATTATAATTCTGTGTAATATTGGCTTGTAAGTACATAGTTGATTGCGTCACCGTATAATTGGCTAAAAAAAAGTCGAATAATTATTGTAAAAAAAAAAAAAATAGCAGAATATTGATGTGAGAACAATAGGAATTGTAGGAATTGTGCGATGTAGTATACACCAGTGTTATAATAGTAATAGACGACAGCGAAATATATGGACCTAACGCAAAATTATATAATAATACAATTTCACAGAGTGTTAAAATAATCATTTTAATGTTTTTTTTTCTACTTTATACATAGTAAAATTAAATATAATAATATAGTAGTTAACTATATTATAGTTGTTACTAAAATTAATAGTACTATTAATAACAATATAATACGAATATATTGTATATCTGACCAGTGGCGTAGCCAGAAAAATATTTGTGGGGGTTTTAAATTTGGAATTCTATATAAACACCAACTTCTTTAATAAACATTTTTTAAATTCAAAGATAATTTGGGAGAGGTTATAACCCATTAACCCCCCTCCTGTCTATGTCACTGTATCTGTCTGACTTTTAATATAATACAATATATTACTTAAACGATAATCGCTATCGCATCAATATAGGACGTTTTACTCAAGCCAATTAACTATAATATTTTGCAAGTATAGACTAACGGATGTTTATGTAGGTACATTGAATGAATTTAAAATATTATACTGAAATATTATGTATTATGAATATGATTTAATTTAATTGTAATATACTTATAAAAATTGTTTAATTAATTACAGCTATATCCATATATGTATAACTATAATAATATATTATATTAACAAAATAGAAATAATGAATGTGAATTTTAAATGATTTTATAAAACAAATATTATACTAAAATGAAAAATATAAATATTATGTTAGTATGCCTTCATCAATAAATAAATTAAATATATGAAAGATTAATTTTTGATATTTCCTATATAAAATATCCGTACTTCATACTTCGAGTTATTTCTATATCAATCCATCCTCGCCGCATAATACGGTCACGGATAGGTCAACTACTGTTATATTAATATAAAAAATATATTTATACATATGTGCGGAGTATAATAAATTATATTTTTATTATTTTTACGGTGTTATCAATTATACGCAATGACATATTTCTACGAGAGTCAAAGAAGTTTCTCATATTTATACCTATTACCTACCATCCTATCCTTTATTATAAAAAAAAAAAACATAACTGCATCAACAATTAGAACAATTAGGTATAATGCTGACGACCGGAGTTGCTATACATCAATCTGCAGCGATGAGAAGCCATGAGAACGGTTTCGCTGAAACTCAACGATTCGACTAACCTAACCTATAAATTTAAAACGGTTTGTAAACTATATTTTTACGTCTAAAAATGAACGTGTATATGATTAAAAAAGAAACACACTATTTTAATATACAATAACCTATAACATTATGTTTCATCTCGGGTAATAATAATTAATAATTCTCAATATTATTATTTAATTTATCTATGTGAACGAAGTCGAAACAAATTTAATAGGTATCGATAAAAAGTATATAACGAAATTATTCATAGGCAAAATGAATTTCCTAACAGGCCTAACTTTACTACTAGATACTGTACTTATACTGAAACGGTACTATTGATGTGATCGGTGCTAAACTCTGCAAAATTCTAAAAGGTTTATAATTTTTATAAATAATAATATAAAATTCACGGAACGCTAAAATTAAACCGATAAATTGTAATAATTTGAATGTCCGTCAGAGATTTCTCCATACAACTTTATAAATAAAAAAAAACAAGTCGATTATAAAATATTTATTTTTACAACATCGATAACAGTGTATAGGTAAAAAAAATTATAATAATAAAACCTAACCAAATTTATTACGGATAAAATAAAATATTGTCGACGTCACCCGGAATAAACGTTGCAATAATTTCAAACGTTAAGGGTCCACGAAAATCACGATAAAGCATTTACCATATTTTTGTTTGGTCTTTGTATAACAAAGAGGATGGGGCCCGAAATCAATTTCCAATAAAAATTTCATTATTTATTGGGTAATAAAATCGACCAAAAACGGCATATTAATGGGTTCATTAAAACACCTTATCACCGTACGCCCAATGACGAGAAAATATTATAATATAATCATATTTGTTTTTATCGTAAAACCATAAGACATTATAAATTTATAATATATATACTTACATATTATAATATAGCGTGCGTTGTCGTTAAAACAGCAAAAATGTAATGTGCCAAATTAACGGTGGGTGCAAATTACTGAATAAAAACTAGTCATTACCTTAATGACAACCTTAAACTTTTTCATTAATACTTTACGAGTAAGTTCGAATTTTTGTTTGCTCATTAATTATGAAATATTGTTTTTTTTCCCATACTTATACCTTACAGAAAAATATTAACACTAACTTAACAATACAAAAGACATTATAATAATAACGTATAACAAGTTTTACAATGAATAAGCGATTGTCGTTAAATTAGTTACTTTTAATATAGGTAGTAAGTACAAACAATAAGATTATTCAGTTATCACTTTTAAGTAGTTATAGAAAATTAAAATAATATAATACCTAACGAAAACTTTGATAAATATGTATTTATCAAATTATTCATATTGTTTAAAAATGTATAGCTAAAAATATTTTCATTATCTTTAGAAAGTGTAGTAAAAAAATAAATGATTTAACCGTATAAACTATACGGTAATAACTATAGATAATAACTACACGGATAATGAAGTAATGCCTATAATATTTATGTAATTCCATTATGTTTGATTATATAGAGCGTTCAAAAAGTATGGAACATTACATTTTCCTATGATATTATTGAATATATATAATATTAAATTTTGCGTAGTATAAGACCAAAATAATACTCGTATACAAATAAAAAATTAGTATTGTAAAGAAATCATCGTTAGAGAGAAACCACAATGCTCCGTATTATATTTTTTCTAGAACCTGACCCTGTACGGCTATACCCAAACCGAAGTAACAATAAACAGTCGAACTCAGTCCATATAAATAATTATAATTTCTGAGTGTCTTTGGCAGACAAAAAACAATACGTCACATTCTTTTTAATGTTTTATGCAACTTACAAACTTGCTACGTTATACTTGGCGAATTATCATTATTTTCGAGTACCTATTTTGATAAATGAAAAAAAAAAACCATTATATCGCCGTACAGTCTATTTAGTTTTTCTTATGTCACGTTGGGTAACATTTTCGTCGACACGGTGACCTTAATTTTGTGACCGTGCAGCAGATGTACAGGTAGGTAACTATAATATTTTAAAGGATCGAACAACCCGCGTGTCCTGCGACAATTATGACGTGGTAACGCCATCATATTATCATCTATAATCTATATACAGATATATTATTATTATACCTACATAATACAATTGTGTCGTCGACTCGGTTATTTTTTTATTAATATTAATCTGTAATGGGTATACAACTGTTCTGACAACATCAGTAATAATAATTGTTAATTGCGCCGCGGGGTCTTAATAATTGCCGCGCGTAGGTATACACATTATATTTTCGAAAGAAATATCGTTATTGCATTATTAATGCGGCGTTAATTCCGCCCCAGGCCGACTTCGTCGGACAATGATACAGCAATAATACAATATAATGCATCTATATATATATATATATACGTGAATGTGTATAATACAACAAATAATAATAAAAACGCCCGGGAGCCGGGAATGATTGTTGTAAAACGTTCGGGAGATAGAAGAGCGCTCCCGCGGTCCCCTCGAGCTTCTCTGGGCGACGACGACGTAACCAGAGACTGAGAAAATTAAATCATTATGCCACTTGTTTTTATTATTATTGTTATTATTATTTTATTTTTGTCACGAACGGACACACAATATTATATTATGTACGTATAATAGAATGTGATGATTTTCTTCTATATTATACAGGGTAAAAATAATAACACGGAGATAACATTTATTTTGTTAAATATAATTTCTCGTCACTCTGCAGAACACACATTTTCATACGTACAGTGTCATTTTTTATTTATTTTTATATATGTTTATATAAAAAACAATATTTAAATGTATATTAATAACGTGTTTCTTTTTATATTGCATATAGCTTTCAGCAAATATACATTTATTGTTAATTGTTATAATGTAGCAATATGTGTAGTATGATACCTAGTACTACTGCGTTAACTGGAATTAAGGATAGGCGTTAACGAGTTAAAGAGTTACAATCGAGTTAATTTTAATTAAGTTATATAACTAGTTACATTTTGTTTAAAAAATACAATATTTCTATATTTAATTTAACATGCAACAACAACCATTTTATAATTTAATAATTATAAATTTGTCAATATATAGGTTGTTACTTAAAATATATGACAATTGAGGTAAAATAACAATACAGTATATATTTTAAAATTATTATTTAATTTATTAATTTTTAAAATTTAAAATTAAATTAAATTTATTTTTATTTTTATTTAAATTTAAACATTTTTAAGTTAACTAAAATTTAAAATAGCTATGTAACTTTTAAATTGACTAAAACAATTCTATAAAATAATTTAAATTAACAAATTAAAAAACAAGATTACTTGCACAGTCATGTTTGCAATTGGTTTTGAGAACAAAATACAGATTTTAAATTGTATCAAGTATTTGACTCTCACTGATAAAAATTAGTGTACCTAGTAAAATAATTATCCTGTATATTTATTATATTATACACGTCACACGGGCGCCATACTTTGTAATTATATTATATACTCACAGTATAATACATTATAAACAAAGCTGTCTTTCTCGTTGAGCTATATAGGAAGAAGAGTCGTTCTCAGAGCTCAAACGTCTACAAAAGGATGATAATACCTACGATATAGTATACACGTAGATATTATATATAGGTACTATTATTAAAAAATAAATTCAAAACACAATTATTTTGAGCATTATAAATTATGACTTTTTATTAAAGCTATATCATTTTCTTTTTATATTTATACACATCGTTTGTAATACATCATTATAAATATGCGCCTAATACATTATAATACAAAATAAATCACATGACGACTAAACACTTACAATGTAATAACAGAGAGGGGATAAATAGTAACACGAGGACAGAAGGTTTCCCGTACATATATATATATATATATCTGTTATAAGCATTTAGAGCGAGTCTGTTCTCTTAAGTACACGCTGGGTTAGTATAAAAAAAAAAAAAATGTACAAAAAATTCGATAACAGTATAAATAATATAATATACTTAATAATAAAAATTATACATAATGACGATAGCTATAATTTTAGGTCTCGCTATTGTATATTATAGACTCTAAAAAGCACCGGCATACATGTTTTATTTAGAAGAAATTAAAATTACAGGAACTTTTCAACGTCGACGTACCGGCCGAGCCTATTTACAATATTCGGAATAACATCATTTTTAAAATAACAGACGAACAGGATCAATAATTGAAAATTTAACCGACGAGAGTTAAGTTATTGAGTGTACAATATTATTAAGCGCTAACAATATATTTTATATAATACAAAAAAATGAAATAAAATAAAATAAAAGATAATGTCCCCCGAATATATATTGTATTTATTATTTTTTCATTATTATAAAAATATGGCTTATATTAGCTACATGGAAAAATGAAACCCCTCGAGGCCATTTCAGTCTTTTAAAAAATGTCTAGCCTGTATTTTATTTTTAACGAAGGTCAAAAAACTTATATTTTCGAAAAAAATAGTTTTTTTTAAAAAAAATCTATAAAAAAAAGATTAAAAACAAAACGCAAATTAAATAACAATGGAGATTATATACAAAATAAATTCGATTAACATAATATTTGTTTTTCTTTTATAATAATTACACTGGGATTAAATTTTATTTATACATATATATCATAACAGACAAGAAGAAGCATATTTTATTATTTGTGAGTGTTTGGAACGACACTAAAGTACGAGTCCACTGAATGATGATCGACATAATTTTCGTTAAACGATCTGTAAACAGAAAAAAAAACACATAATTAGTAAAATATATTGTAATATAAGGTACTATTTTATTATTATAAAACTGTTATAATTTCTATTTTCTAAATCAGTTTTTGTTTAATTTAATAATATATATATATACATGAAGAATACAACAGTCGATGATAAAAGATTTGTGCGTGTACAGGGCTTATACGCGGAAGGATGAACGATCGGACATATTCACAGGGAGAATATTTTAAAATTGCGAAGACAACACCGCCGCCGCTGATATTAATAATAAATTCCCATCGGGTATTCAAGAGGCGGAAAAGCAGTTTTATTCTCGGGGAAAAACAGGCGGCGACGAGGGTTCGTCGGTTGCAGACGCGGAATGAGACGATTTGTATGAAAAACAACGACTACTCGTATATATAGGTATATAGAATATGTATAATAGGGGAGAGGAAGGAGAAGAAGAATCCGATATTTTTCACTCCTATCCCGCCGCAAACTCGCCCTTATCTCGCAACCCTCTCGATGTATATACGTCTAACTACATCATCCGGCACTGCCGAACTCCTCCCGCTAGAGAGGTGCACACACAATATCGTACCTACGCCGCGATGATGATGTGGTGCCGAAAGCAAACACACAAATACTAAACCAAAGACATAAAAAATATATCTAATATGTATATATGCACGTACGTGTATATAAAGTCCGTATATTTATATATATGTATATTATTAAAATATACAGTGTGATCAGAATATTATGCGACGCAGAAAAATAACAAAACAAAAGTAGAAGTCCACGTAAAAATTATACTGTAATGTCGAATTTCGATCACCCTGTATAATATTTACATACAGAGGGAGCAAATAAAACACATAATAAATATTACAAAGACCAACGACTCTGATATTTATATATAGGTATATATTATAAAATGTATTAGTTTCCCGTGGGGGACGAAATTCTATACCAATAAAAGGGAAGTAGTGACTGCTGCACTTGCAGTTGCGGTTTATTTACGATATAATAATATTATCTTATGATAATAATACATTGTACATTGTGTTATTATCACGGTTCGATGTCAATATTATTGTTTTTAGACAGAAACCTACCTAAAATATGATCATAAGTACGTTTTGCGCGAAACTTGAAATTTGACCATCGAGAGCACGACATACGCGTATAATAAAAATGCACCTGCGGCAGTGGCGGCGGCAGCCATGACCGGACTTCCGGCCGGTGCACCATTGGCGGATACCATTTTGCCGTGGAAACGACGAAAGTGAAAAAAAAAATGCCAAACGAAAACACTGAGGAAAGGCAGAATCATTATTATAAAACAAAACAAAAAAAAAACAGAAATTAAACTTTCCATTTTTCGGGCCTTAATGGTGACGGACGAATCGCGCGCTAGTCGAAAAACGAGAGTTTCCTGTGTTGCCCCGACGATTAGGGTGGAAAAAGTTTTAACGCCGAATAACTATTTAATTCGCCATAAAACTTCGGAAAGAGTTGTTGAGCTATGCGCTCCAAGTATTTCAGAGCGAATAAATATGATTTTATCTCGACATTAAACTCTACAGACAAGCACATAATAATAATATATAATATACTCGTATATACCTTATCCATCGTTATTCTATAATGGGAAATAACCTATTGTGTTAAATATTTTTTTAAATTTTTCATGGCGTCGTGGTGTCCGGAGAAAATAACTTATAGATACTATTCTATCGTCTATAAAAAAAAATAAGAGACATTCGTGCGAAAGATTAGAATAAAAAACCAAATCTCACACGACGCGTGTAACATTATTCGTACGTCGTGATCGCCTCGAATGTTATCACAATGATAACCACCCTGTGTATGGTTACACTAAGTGTACGTGTAGAAAATGAACATAATATTATCATACACAATGACGTGCAACGTGACTACAGAGGTACGGTAAACACGTAGCCAGCCAAATATTATATCGCTGTACTCGAGAATCGGGTTATTTCGATTGTTATCCGTCGCCGCGACGACACTTTAGGTCGATAAAACTTCCTATATAGCCTCTAGTAGTCTAGTTCCTATATTATAGTATCGAAACATCACTCGTGTCCATAAATCAACATTATATTATAATCTAATAATTAATAAAAAATATTATAAAATGAAACACAATCACGCGATACCCTGCAGTACTTTACGGATTGTTCGAATCTTCTCCGATAATTATTCGTTGGAAATTAAAACATTATTGTTGTTATTATTATTATTATCGCTATAAAATATATTTTATATCAACGAGATCCAAACAGTTTAATTTGAATAATTTAATTTTGTAAACGTTCACGATTTGCATATTTATGTGCCGTTGAGATTAAAGTTGATTATTTTCGAGAAAAAAAAATGCTATAATAACAATAACGAGTTAAAACAAAACGACTATTATAATATAATATGTTTCACTTAATTTTTTTTCTTTTCAAACAATTTTAATGACATCCACATATTATTTAAGCGTAGGTAAAGAATATAATATACTCGTTATTACTATTATTATTTATAGGCACATTTTTTTCAACATCTAACGCAACAAATACTATATTGAAAACTAGTTATATTACATTGTATAATACCTATAGTATAAAATATTATAATAATATACCAGTCGTAAACTTGGTTTGTTCAATATAGCAAGTTGGTGTGTGTGTGTGTGTGTGTGTGTGTGCGCGTATGTATATATTAAAATCTGTTCCAAATATTGAGTTTGAAGTGCTATACTATGGATTCTATTTTTTACCTTCTCCGACAGCCTCTTAACAATAATGCGTATAAGATAATATTATTACATCGGTGTATAATGCATGTGCATATAATGTAACCGTGTGGAATACTATTATAATATTGTAATCGAGTTGATAAATCGAACATTTTGCTTTTCCGTGATCAGCATACATAGTAATATTATTACGAAGATTGATTATTTTTATAAAATATTATTATTAGGTACGTTAAATACACACACTCGCGCGCGCGTACCTACATCATAATAACGCTAGTTTTATCATATACCGCGTTCATTAAACCCTATACGTCAAACAAACCACTGCGGTTTTCTAGCTCGTACATGACGTGTATAACAATATTATAATATAACGACTACGATGACGAATGTTTCACTATAATAATAATATAACTATACGAGTATGCCTACCATGAAAAATAATCGCACCGTATAAAACATATAAAACATAATTGTCTAGATTTTAATAATAATATACAGTCATCTCGGGCGGCGGTAACCGTTCGAAATAGTATAACACTCCTATTATTAACAATATTTTTTAATAGGTTCACATCGACGATCGACTTTCCCTCAGCCCGGAAACCGTATAGACCGTTTTAGGTTCCAAAGTATTATAATGTGTTATATAATAAAGATTAGAGACGTCGTAAGTAAATAACGTCGTCGTTCGAGAGACCCCGTCTTATACAGCGACCTTAACCCATCCGGAGTGCCGAAAACAGTGTACGCCTGCACAAAAGTCGCGGAAAGATAAGCATTTCGATAATAACAAAACTATAAAAAAAAAAACAACAATGAACGATCTTAACCATTATTTTTATTAAGTACCTCTTTGTCGTTACGACACGGTATACTTGCGATAATTGAGAACGAAAGTGGTCATGAAGAGTACCTAATAAGTAGGTATATAATTATGTATATTGTGTAGAATCAATTTACGATATTATAATATAATATGTTTTTGATTTTTCGCCTGATGACGACAATGCAAATAAGTATGTATTTTGTACCTGTACATTGTAGAGAAAAATTTCCACGAAACAGATGGTTTGGACGTGTACTTTTTACACGAATCAATCGACTTATAATAATATGCATATGAACATATAACCACCTATACGAAGTTAGAATCTGTTTGAAAACAAATAAAAGTGTTTGGGTCAGGGTCGAGCTAAGACCGTAGGGCGTTGGGGGATTCGAGTGAATGGGGATGAAACTCAGAGTTGCAGATAAAAACTTTGGGTTTGAAAAAAGGTCAATTCTCACGATTTAGTATCTATACCATATTGTTTTGCTTTATACGCATTGCATTATGTTGCAAAAAATAAGATTAATTTCGTTTTCTTTCTTATTTTTATCAATATTATAATATTACGAGAAGGTATACATTGAATGGACGCTTTGAATCAGCGTGAATCGGAAAATATTACTAAAAATAATAAAAATCTTATATAATATTATAAGCATACTAAATATGATTTGTAGGTATATTGTAATAAAAATATTCTAATCTTGCGTGTGCATGTGGTCCGTTCCGTGGAGCGCGGATGCACGGTATAATGCGGTAATTGCAAAAACTACGTATATTTTTCATAGAAATATTATTATTATATCATGGTGCATTGCATTATTATTATTCAACATCCGCTGCCGCCGCAGGATTGTGAGGACAAACCATATACATGAACGCGTATATCATATTATAATATTATTATATTTTTTTTTAGTGATTTTCGTCGCTGTTGTTTTTTTTTTCTTTACCGTCGAGTAAATATCTTTACCATTTTTGTATATTATTATATTACATTTTATTTTTTTATCATATCGTCTTCTCGTCATCGGCGTGGCCGCGTCCCAATGGCTCGTTCCAGATTAAAATAGCTGTCTGCCGAGTTCGTTTATTTTTCTCACGAATGATACCGGTCACGTTACCGTGCATACCACATAATATATTATAATATACATTATAATATTAAACCTAATAAAATTGCACGTCTTCGACTCGTCATAATACAGCCCCTGCGGTAGGCGACTTCAAAACGAGAATTTTACGCCGGATCCGTATGTATTCGTATATATTTTATACGAATGAGAAAACAATTATTATTTTTAAAAAAATAGCTCCCAATTAACTTGCGTTATGCATAATATAAAATTATTATCGTATTGTTTTTGTTAAACGGGTCGAGTCAAAAAACGGCACCGCAACGTTATAGTTTTGTAGAAAACGTTAAAAAAAAAATGGGGTCATCCTGTGATGTAGGTATGTAAAACTACCTTATATTATAAGATACGAAACGCGTATAATTATTAATATTCCGCGCGTATATCGATCAGCCGTTTGCATTCGTTGAGAAAATACACGATTATCACGTCGTAGCGGTTGTACACTTAATAATATAGAGAACGACTAAATCGCTTTAAAATCGAAATATTATTATTATTATTGTACACTGTATATAGTACATACGTAATATTTTATACAAATAATGCTTGTGTGTGTTTATAATATAGTTACGTGATTCGGGCCGTGTATTGTTAATGAGCGCAGTATAGAGGAGTTAGTTATCGTACCTATATAATATAATATCTTTTACAACATAATAATCCCGTTTTAACGAACGAGTTCGAATTGCACGGACAAGAAACGAGCTCCACCGCGGGCCAATCGACGTGAAAAATCACGCGAGAATACTTATCGGAGTATTTTCAAATATTTTGTTTGCGGTTAATATTTTATGCGTAAAAAAAAAAAAAAATCAATAAATAAATAACTTAAATGTGTCTCGGACGTCAATAATATAAAACACCGTATTCCTAATATCAATAAAAATAAGCATTATACGCAGTATTATAATTATTATGGCGAATTTTTACCGTAAAATGGCATCGTCGCGGATACAAAAATAATAATAACCGAAAAGAAACTTGGGTTATAGTTAATAGGTAACTAATAGAACCATTGTGTTTTCGAAATAAACCATATCGATTAAACGGTCGTCGAAATATTATCGAAAAATCAAACAAACCGTATACTATAAACAATGGGTACCGTAAACACGTATTGTACAATACAAAATTACAATATATTATAACACGGGTCGATTTCTAAAAAAGTAATAAAAAATAATACCTATGTAGTAAAAAGGAACACGTTATATAATATATTGTAGGTGCTCATTATTCAAAGAAGATAATGTTATTGTGTTATCTATTTAATTTAAGTTACTTAATACCTATACAAAAGCTATTGAATAAAACTGACAAATACTATGAATTTTCGTTCATGAAATAAATATTTAATAATTATATCTGCATTAGGTATTACTATACATTTCGATGTTTTAATTTTTGTATTACATTTTTCTTTATCAAAATAACGGTCGATTACCTAAGAAGTTTAATTTAGAACCATTTAGAATTCGTTCTGATCGGCCGTATATTATAATTAATTATTATAGATTCCTTGCCGTGGTATAACCATTACCGCTACAATGGTAAATACAATGAAACAAGGTGTCCGCGCCTACATATTATTATAGTTATATTGGGTGTGAAAACCGAAATCCATTTTAATGGGATATATTATAACATTGTTCATTATTATTTTTTTCCCTACCCCACAATGGACCATGTGGAATTTAAAAAACGAAAACAGACCGCACTAAAACCAACACGATAATATTGGTACCTCTACGTATCGTTGTACCTGGTACGTCTGGAGAAGAACCGTCGTCGTGTGGTTTGCCGCAGCGTACATTATAAATAATATAATATTATACAACCGCTCGCGCACAGCTACCTAGCTAACGAGTCGGCAAACCGACGACGCGATTGCCAGTCGGATTATTATCATTATCGTTATTACGCGGCGAACTACTCGTGTGTGTGTGTGTTTGTGTTTGGTCTTTTTTTTTTCTTTTCGTATTTTATTATTATTATAGTTATAATATATTTGCGGAGAAGTCGCCACCGCCGTCTAACGTACGTCGAGAAAATTATAGGCTTCGCGGCCGAGGGGGTTGACCGTCGAAAAAATCATATTCCCGAAGGCATGTGCGCGGCTTCGCGCGGTGCATCCGGTCCGTGTACATACACGTCACGATAAAATATATAAAATATAATATTATAACTCTTATAAGACGTTTCATAATCGTATAAAATATTATACATTTACCTATACGTCATAATATTGTACTATTATTACTCATTTCCCCACACTGTATAAAACCGTACAAGTATTTTCATAATATTATATTATTATTGTCGACGAGAGTTGGGAACGTCTTGCAGCATAATACCATATATGCCTAATACGATATTGTGTTATACGATATTGTACCGCGGTATAACGCGGTTCTTAAAAAATAAATATAATTATACAACGGTTGATATTATGACGTACCTAGGTATACGATAAATTATTTTATTGTTCGCGGGTCTATTTTTTTAATATTATTATAATAAACCCGAAACTTATGATACCCGCTGACCGCGCGTGTGGGCGACACACACGTATTCCTAATGACCGTTTAATCATCGATAAGTCCAACGCGATATAATATACCTATGTGTGCACAATATTTAATATTAATTTCAAAATAATAATAGAGAGATTGATATTGATACGCGGGCGGGTCGGCCTGGCGGAGGGGTAATTATACGTCTCATTGTTCTTCCGTTTCATTTGTACAATATTATAATATGCATATACCTACATGCGCGTGCATTTATACACGCCGCCGCGGCAGGTTTGCGGGGAAAGAGACGAGAGTATTGTTTTTATTTTTTTCGTCGTACCTTTTATTTTTCGTTTATATGCAAATCGTTTTGGAGGCGATCCAAAGAATATTATAATTATTTACTCTCCTTCCACTGTGAACACGATGTAATATTAATAATAATTATGATATTATGCATATCGGCCGATGTGGACACACGCGATAAGTTTATAAATATAATATCGTATATTATTCACTATATTCCTATGTACGTTTAGTATTTTATAATATGTATTATTAATTTCGTATAAAATTATAATACACTCGTATTATATGTGAACGTTTTAAACATACCCACAACGAACATAATAATATAATATAGATGATAAAGGTATGCGAACTATGGCGAATCGGTAATTTAAACGTCGCAAAAAATCGGAATAATCAGTTATAAAGTTATAACTTCATTAGGGCTGTGAAAGTAATGCCCAAAAATTCAAAACAATAAAAAATACTATTTTTTTTTATCATAGGTATTAAAAGTAGGTACTATAATATTTAGAAAAAAATGTGTAATACAATTTATTATAAAATGCATACGACGTTCGTCATAAACACCAAAAAACATAATAATGAACAAGGACGTTCGAGTTGCAATTGTTTCTACAGTAGTGCGGACACAAATTTGCGAACAAATACAACAGAATTCATATTACAAAGATAACGAAGAAAAACGCTTATACAAACAATGTAAACGTACACGATTATCTACGACCAGATAACCGTGGTATAATATCATTACAATATTATATTATGTCAGAAATGTTACACTATTATTATTACGTTATGATACCGTTTGGCCTTTCGGAACAAAACTTTTCAATTTTCTCGCCATCGCATTATACATATATATATATATATATTGTCATCATAATATACGACTGCAGTTTATATAGATTATATTATTATTATTTAAATCGTCATCGAGGTATAAATATAATAACAATAATAATATATATTATGTATACAGGAAACCAAAATATAGTATAATATTCTTATCCGTAATCGTCGTGAACTGTGGGCGTAGGTACGATGTGACAGTAGCCTGTGCTCGTCTAAGTACAATGGGCCACACCCCCGCCCCGCGCTGCCGGCCAAGCGTCGTAGAAACAGCCTAGTTCCGGTCAAGTGAAATAAAATATATTGTAATATGCGTGACACGGGGCAACAATGCTTTTTTTTCACTCTCTCAAATTACCGCGCGCCGCCGCCGTCGTCGTCTTCCTCCCGACCAGACCCGAGACCCGGTTCTCGTTTAATACGCACCGCAAGAAGGTTCATAATATCGGTACAACAATACCAATGGTATGGTATATATCTCGGACATAAGGTTAGCGCGCGGTTATTGTCTCTACATTAATATAATATTGTGTTATTTTTTTTTATTTTTATTATTATCATTTTCGTTGATGCTCTGCAATCGGACCTCGGGGAGAGAGAGACGTGTAATGTGACCTTGTAAACTATACATATAGGTATCTATCTACCCGATAAAATATTATAATAATGTTTGGTAACTTTTATCATGATATACAAGAATAACTAAAATGATATGATATGCGGGCCGAGGACATATAATAATACCGATACGAATTTGAAATAATTGTAACAATGAAGATAATGAAAATATACGAATCGTATTGCAACGAAATTTTATAATAATATATTAATATCGTATAGGCATATGCGATGAACCAGAAGCTCTTTTATGGTGGTGGGGGTGTTGAGAAGGTATATAACTACATCGATTTAATAGTTTATAGTTGGTCAATAAATATTTTATTCTAAAATATTTTATTTCATAAAAAAAAGTATAAATACTGCGGAGAACTCGATCATAACGATTATTATTTATTATTTTTCGCGCCCCAAAGATTACTCGCGAAGGTCCGTCAAAATTTATGGACAATAATAATATTCCGGTTCGTTTGACGAAACGCCGACGTGGGGAGAAACAATATAATATATAAAAGAATCGCACGATGTCTATTATAATATGTTTCGCAAGATTCCAGGACCCGATACGCACGGTCGGTACAGGAAAATTAATTAATGGACATAGTATAGTCGGTTTCGTGTGTGCGCGCGTACATAATAGTACACGCGTATTGCTTACTACACAAATATAACAATACGGTCGGTTTGTATGTTTTAAAATTTATGTCGCGTATATTTTAAATTAATTTTAAGCCCATCGTGTACAAATAAATAACATACAGAATAATGTTTTGTTTTTTCGTGATCTTTGTGAACTGTTCGTGGCAAAGGACTGTTGGAACCGAGACGAGCATCGATATGCTGTCACCGTCGTAATGATCGATGCCCGATTTATCAAAAACCCGCAGTTTTATTATCATAATATTTTACACGGCACGTCGTTATAGAATTCTATTGGGTAAACGCGAATATTGTACGCAATATATTCTATGTGGTGCGCCGATTTGTTTTGTTCTCCGTGCACATGTTTTTGACTATTCGGACGAAAAACACGTACCTAATGAAATTCGAAATACAGTTGCGGATTATACGTAAAATAGGAAACGCCATCTATTATAATATATTTTTCTTATCCCTCGGCTTATTACTTATATTAAATTTATGCATAATCGACGTGAAGAATACAACGTCGTCGTATACCGTTGTCCCCGATTCGCCACGCGCAACAGCCGTTATTTTTCATTAAAAATTCAATAACGATCTTTTTGGCGGAAATAAAAAATAAGACGGATTTTTATGATTGAATTTCGTCAAGATTTACAACAGCGCGTCGTTCACGGTTGCCCGCGCGTCAAGCTTATAGAATACAATACTTGGGTATATACCAGTTTTATCTAGGTATTATATATAATGTATTATACATAGTCACCGTCTGTACTACTGTAATTAATCTCGTAATAATATTAATATTGTTTTATTACCATTATTATATTATTATATTGTGGTGACGGGCACGTGCATGACTTTCAGTACATTACCTATCTATATTTAGTCCGCGTGCAGATAATTAACCGCATTTGACACAGGAAATTCTCGATTTCGAAAATGATTTGAGATAAATATAATATATTATTATAGGTACAACTGTACAAGTTGAGAGCATACAGCGAGGAAAAATAATCGTTAGTTTTTTTTTTTCTGAACGGCAGTTTTTTTTTTCTTCTGAACGGGTGTTTTTTCCCCGTCATATAAGTATATAATAACATATTATTATTATTATTGTCATATAGTTAGGCATATTGCTAATATTACGGCTATACAGGGCGTATCACAAATATTTGACATTTTAACATTGATATTATATAACGAAAAATGTAATTTCTGCCATTTCTGCACCCTGTATATAATATATATATACCAATACACTTTGTTCGTTTTAAAGAACCTCTCGCATAATACTACACGAAATAAAACCCCTCGAGTGGTGCCCTCGTCCTCGTGTCGGTGTGAATGTAAGAAGGAACAAAAATCGAACAATAAATTGTGTCGTATTTGTCCGAAGGCGAGCGATGCGAGAATGACCGAGCGCGCGCGCGCGTTGATTGAACTCAAACGTAAAATATAATACAATGTAATGCATAATATAATATATTATAAATGGAGGGTGATAATGAAAAATCGCACAAATTTCGTGATTTCTAAGAAATACGCCGCCACATATATATAATACATATATTATTATGAATTTATACTGTATAGGTACCATACCGCGATGCATGTCGTACCTATTGTTTATTGTCCGCCGAATAAAATACTCTCGAGTGCACAAAAATCGGCCCAATGGGTCCGATTACCCAGACATAATGCGGTCATTCACGGTTTATCATCATATTTCACCCGAATCGACTCAACACCTCTGGAAACTCGGCCCGGGTATTTATAATGATAATAATTGTGACCGATACCGGTAGGTAACCGAAAACCAATAATAATAATCATAATCAAAATGGTATAAAGTGTATAGTACACGCCATAAGCCATCAGCATCAGTTTGTCGGAACCAGTTTGGTATAATTTACCATAATATGTTTTGTTTGTATAATATTGGTATAGTTGTGCCACAGCTCATGCTCGGAGAATGCGGTTAAAATTTTACTTTTTTTGCTAATCTAAAATAAATTATAAATATAGATTGTTTGGACGTTGAGATATTATATACATAAACAGTTTCAATCGGTAGAACGAAGAATAAAGACTTCTTTTAGGATATAATAACTTTCGTTTGGAGTAACGTTTTAATCATGGTTAAATATATTTCGACATGGTTTTAATAACAAAAATAATTTATTTTTAAATTTATTAATCTATTTAACATTATGATGTGTGACTTGCAACAGCGTACGCGTTTGTACCGTCGCCACATATTATAATAGCGGTAATATTACAACGCGTCTATAAAACAAACGATGATTTATGTGCGGAAATAATGACCAATTATTCCGATACCGACAGGTGCGTGTAAACATTCAAACACTATATTATATATATTTAATAAATTATAAATATCGAATATATTATTATACAGTCGAGATGAAACCCCTTCGTGATACTTATTGATTACGCATAAAAATGTATGTAATATTATTATATCGTTCTTGCCGCCGCATAATGTCATCGCGTCCAGTTTACGATGATTTTATAACGTAATATACCGATACAATAATATATTATATTGTACCTACTACTACTACATTTAATGACCAAAGAGTAATAAATAAACCACATTCAGTGTGTGCACGTTACATAATTAAAACTATTAAAAAACAGCCGCGGGTAGATGGATTGGGTGGAGTGCGGAGAGAAACAATTATAGTATTTGTAAATTATGCGAGTGTGTTATGAGAATATTTCTCGCGGTAACAATCATTTTTGTATTGCGATCGGTATTTTTTCTCGATTATCTCGATCTCGTTTAGGTAGATATTTGCCGCTATTATTATATTTTTATTTCTTCAACAATCATATTTTACATTATACAAATATTTATTAGATACCTATTACGATAAAAAAAAAAACAAAAATATAATTAAGAGGCCGTCGCGAGCGAAAAGCGGTCATGTTTGTTTATAACAGCATTATATTATTATTATGCGGTGTGTGTGTGTGTGTGTGTGTGCGCGCATAAACTGAACGGCTCGTTAATTCAGAGTTCAGACCCGAAATAATTATTATGTGCGTGCCCAGTTGAACGCCGCGTAAACAACGGTCGTCAATCGTCGAAATTTTAAAATTTAGTAGTAATAATATAATAACGTGTTATATTATAATATGAGTATAACACAGTATAATAACAATAATAATAATAATATATTATTATGAGATGATACGGTATAAAAGTACCAGTTTTCGAGTGCGTACGACGGGCGACAGGGACGTAAATTGTTTATTGTTATTACATTTTGCATATCTGATGCACAGTCGAAATTCAACGGAAATTTTTTTTTACCCGACTATAAAATATATATAATATGCTCGCGGATAATCTGCCGACGCCGACAAGGTCGTGTGTTTGTATAGGCACTAAAATAAAAAAAAATAAATCGTTTAGATTTATTATTGTATAGCGTATTTCTCCCACGGTCGATGCGTGTACAGGTATAGGTTAGGTACCTTATAATATTTTTATTATTATATTCATAGATTTTTAGTCAGTATTTTCGTGACAAACGACGACACAACGTATAAGTAACATAAAATGTGAGGATGGCGGAATTCTAAGGCCGATTTATTATTATATACAAGGTGATCTTGCGACTGAAAGTGAATCTTATGTACATACAGAGATGGAAAATTACGTATCGAATTTCAACATTAACATTTTTATTTTACAGCGGCAATATTACGCGGACATTATTAAAATAACAATAAGATATATATATTAAACAGTTTATTAACTGTGTCATCACGAGATGAGTTTTATTCTTCGTTTTTTTATAACATCACACGTAAATATTATAATGTGATTCGCTTAATCGGACTACTGGTCAATACAATATAATTTCTATATTATATTGTATAGACGTGAAACGATAGCTTATTATTTAAACCGACGATATTTTTATTTTATTTTCCGCTGTGCAGAGATTATAAAATATATAAAACGTTGGCAAACGAGGCACGTTTATGTAATATTAAGACTTCAACGCGGTGGCGAGAAATAAAAACAACACACGATCTTGGGTGAAAATCGATATGATATTAATATAATACATTATATTATAGAAAATGGTATAGTGCGTGTAAGCACACTTATAAGCAACCGGTAACCGCTAACCCAAAGGTATGGAAGATGTACCTAACCTATAACCGTGTTTCGATCGCGGTCCGATAAACGTGTACATGTGCTGCGAAAACGTGGTGGTAAACGGGGTAACGGATACGATAATTACGCGTGTGTGGAAACGCACGAAAACACAGTGGTTTGAAAATAAAAAAGTCCTGTAAAAGTCGTCGGCATTGTTTCCCGCGATAAAAATCGAGCGAAAAAATAGCATTCGCGCGATGAGCACATTGCACACACCGGCTCATTAGTGTCCTGCTCAGGATCACGACCGACTATATTATATATTATTATATTGCGGGAAACGAGTCTCAAATTGACATAACAATTAAGCCTCGGCGGCGGCATGCGTACAACGGTAGCGGGGAGAGAGGATCTATAATGACGCGTGCAATATATATATATATATATATATATATATAAATGTTCTCCGCCAATGTCGTTAATTGCGAAATGTCGGTATGTATAGGCCGATGAATTACGTCGGAGAAAAGGTGCTTATACGTAATATACAGAGTGATCATCAGAATTTCATATATACACATTACAAAAATATGCGTTTTCAATGTTATTTTCGTAACGCGATGTTTTAAACGTCCTGTATACACATCAAGCAATATATATAGAAAATGATCAGAGGGAGAGAAACTGTTAATTTTAACGTCAGTACGTTAACGAGACATTAAAAAGATGGAACATAACTCGGTAATAATTATATGTACACCCCTTCCCGTCGGTACATTTTTTTATACCTATGCGGCCTGTACGGCTGTATACACCATACTCGTTGTTACTAGTCACGGTTTTGAAAATATTTTTTATATTTTGGTCTGTTTGTTTTGTTTTCGCCAGAGACCAGTGCTGCTAATTGCAGGGAGGGTACCGTATTATTATACATTATAGACGCGCGCGCCTATACGTATATAATACAATGTGTATAATAATTTAAGGTACGCGATCGTTTTTTTTTCTTTTTCTACTCTTCGTTATTAACTTTTTTTCGTTTTTCCCCTTCTCACGGGTCACGATAGTCTCCGTTATAAGTTATAATATTATATCTGTGTTTTGTTTCACCGTCAATGTCGCTGTATATATATATACTTGCCCTCTCAGCCCACACGAGCGCGCTGCGGGAAAATTCGTTCGCGGTAATACAGTGCCTATAATCGAATAATAAACCGTCTTTACTGCAAACTCCCCCGCGGAAATTTCAATTAACAATAACAATCCGCCGATTCGTTCGTATGAATATATACTATTATACTTATTATATATAGACGCAGTACCCTTGTCGTAAATATATTATACCTCCTATACGTATACTCGCACTTGCGCGTCTAGACTTTGGAATGTTTAAGATTATTTAGACGCCCAACGACCGCCGCCGTAAAATTGCAGTGCACTAATGTGTAACAACACTAATAATGTAAGTACACACCGATAAAATGAAAAATCATATACGACAATTTTAAAATTTATTTAGGTTCTTCGACAGCCCTCTGCAGTATAATAATATCGTTATTAATTTTGTACATAATTTCATGAACAGTGTTGGTTTTTTTCAGCTCGTTAAATAAAAAATGAAAAAAATACCATTATTATAATTTGTTATAACAGTTTATCGATATAAACATTGATTTTTGTATGATTTATTACGACCAAAAACCATGTTTTTCTTATAAGCGTTCTCTTTACAAATATATAAATTGTTAATGCACATTTTTTTTAAGTAAGGACGGAAGAATTGAATCTTTTTACTGCATATGCGACACGCATCATAAGCAAAAATAAATTTCATGAGTTTCAAGCATTTTCTGGGATGAATTATAGCACAATATTCCATGTTACCTATATATAAAATATAATGTACCAATTTAATTAGCCAATCTCGTTAAAAATGTCGTTCGTGGAAAACAACAACGGCAATGACCGAAATCGAGCTACATAAAAGACTTTAAATAATAATATACAAAAGACTCGTTACGTAAAATAATTCGTAAGTAATTGACATTTTGGGAGCGCTTGGCTCGCCGAATTTCTCATTAAATATATCGTCTATACAAAATTATAAATATTATATATATAATATGAATTGTAATAGAAGAAGTAGAAAAGACGGCGGTATATAACAAGGATGAGATTGCCCCTGGGAAGGGGAAGTTAATAAAAATTACACGGTCGAGAAAGTAGCGTGGAAATCCGGTGTTTTCATTATTAGTATTATTATTTTATTTTATTTTATTTAGTACTGACAAGCCCACTTATAAGTATATCCGAAGGCCCGGGGGGCGACTGGTATATGTGTTTAATAAAAATATAATGTGTGCAGCGTTGTTCACGAAGAACGAAATCGAAATCTCGACGACGGGAACGCGCGACTAAGAGGAGAGTGAAACACGCGTGGTTCCCCATACATACACTAGCGACGCAGCATTTGGGTCACATTCTTCTATAGTTCGGATCGTGTGGCCAATTGAAAAATCACCCACGATTTCACACGGACAAAAACGGACGGGAATCGCTCGTTTTCACGGTTAAAATTACATTATTAGATAATATATAAGCGGTATACATTCGTATTGTGCTGCCGTCCTCTCCCTTCGTAATTCCTGCGCGTACCTACGTTACAAGGAGAAGAAATATTTTATTTTATATAAGAAAATAAGGTAATAAAAAAAAAAAAAAAAAAGGTAAAATAAGTAGTCGCGAGAAATGTACACGCGGTACAGACCGTTACTAATCGTCCGCTCGTCATAATAATAATAATAATAACAGCGGTAATTTTCGGACATAATATATTTTATATAAATATATGTATAGACGAATAATAATTGGAAACTGATCCGGCCGCCGGCTATGCGCGCATGCACACACTCATACACAACTATATACCATAACCATAATATAATATATGTATAGGACAACAGGGAAACATTTTTACGCTACGCGTGTCTTTATTATATTATTATATATATATATATATATAAGTAGGTATAACCAACTACCAACCGCGGTATATACACGAAGATTTAGTATAGGTACACGGTATGCACAGACGCTAACAAGACGTGCACGATCGGAGAGTGGAAAATTACAATAAATAAACAAACAGACCGTATACCGACGGACGGACGAGCGAAACGAGAGGATGTATAGAAAAGACAGTATAGGTAATAGTAATAATAATAATGTAAAGAAAAAACGCATTTTTCACATTTTTCCCAGTCCTTCCCTATTGCTGACCAGTCGCATATAAAACGAAATCTTTCAGATCTGTGCGGGTCTTCCGTGCTTGCGGCAGAAAAAAAAAACATAACACACAAAATATAAAATACCATCAACTTAGTATATGTAGTGGCTTAAACAGCATCTATTATTGAATATGTTATTAGGTAATTATTATTATTATTATTATGTGAAACACGTGTCGATGATGATTATATCAAAATATTATCGTGTTATTATATATTATTATGAATTTTATGACTATACACAACCCTATAATATAAGTAAAAAAAGTCTTTGAAAACGCTTACACTATGTATAGTAAAATTAGAATTGATATTAATAATTTACGTGCTTATGTTAAAAAAAATATGTTGTGATATTTTTCTTATATCGTGTTCAACATTGAACTCGATAATAGGAATTTCGAAAATTTCAAAACTGTTTTTTCACCACACTACACACGATTAAAATAAATGTGAGCGTTATAAGTTCTAACATTTTAAGAGAACAACACACTGTCCATTATATGCTATGATAATGTTTTTTTACACTATAATATAACATAATATTACTAACTTGTTATTCTTTACTTTTGTATTGTACGATAACTATGCAGACATACACTATAGGTACATATAGAAAAAAAACTGAAATTTTATTGCATTGCACGATATTTTAAAAAGGAATAATAGGTACTGTAACGTCTGTAACTATAGAAAACATTTATATTGCTTATTGAAATATTGTGATCTCGACCCTCGGGATAATGCAGAATATCTCTAAGAACGAATGTCGAATTTGAGTGCATTTTTATATTATATACTTTATTAGGGTCTACAGAGGACATTCAATAATATTATTTAATTTCACAATTTTACACATTTTTTCATTATAATTTAGCAATAACAATCGAAATGTAGTGTTACCGTTATCGGCTGGGTCTTCGCTACGGGGGGCCTGGTACGAAAGATCTGTTTTTTTTTTTTAGTTTATATTTATGTTTTTTTTTTTATACCTATTATTTGTGTATATTATGTTTGTGGCGAATCTTTACCTGTGAGTAAAGAATATTATTTAGCGTCCTCGACAAACCATCCACATAACAGTTACCTCTGTTGGCTTTCGGCGCGGGTGATCATTCATTTTAGCCACTTGACATTCCGTTAGTTTTTAAGTACCAATTTCCTATATAGATATGATTATATTATGCACGCGGTGACCGGGCGACAACAAGTCATGTGAGTATTATTGTTCGCAGTTTGACTAGACGGGAATAGAAGTGGAGGGAGGGTAAAGGAGAAGGCCGAATAATATATTGCCCGAATATATATAATATTATATATATATATATATATATACGTATACACGCGTTACTATATAAAATATATTTTTTAAATTAATATTTGATCAGAGAGAACCTAAGTAATCGGTATAAAACAGGATCGGGGCAATTAACGTTGGGCGTATATCGTTAAAAAAATAAAAAATAACGATCTACAGGCAGAAGCGAAATTTCCGGAGGAAAAAAAATGGTGGTGAAGAGTGAAGAGAAAAAAAAATAATATGTAGAGAAACCGGTTCGACGTAAAACCAATAATTTTCGAACTATGTGCCGTCGATACATGCAGGACGTCTATAAACTGTTGTGTAGATATTCGGGATTAGTTGTGTTGTTGGTTTTTTTTTTTCACTCCTCGTATAATATATTATAATAATGTACCGCTCTCTTCCCACACAATTTATTTATTATTATTATTATTATTTGTTTTTTTCACTTCGATTTTGTCGCGTGTTTGGAGCCGCCTGTGATTGTGCAGAAATTACGCCGTAGCCGCGAAGAAAAAATAGGCGTGAGGGGTTGTCATCGCTGCGATTTAACTAACTTTTAACGTGAGATTTAATTAACGACTATTATATTATAACGATTTACACATTACATACGCATAAATATCATTATAAATATATTTATTTCTTATATTGTACGATCACACTCGGACACGCGTGTCCATATAATAATAAAGAATAAAAAGACAAACGATCGGGTTTAATTAAATCGGACGCGCGGCGAACAATTAACCGGCGTACAAATACCGTACGATCACGAAGCCTATAACTGTTAATACGTATGAGCGCGTGCATACGCGTCGAATCGTTGTGATATGTATTATAGAATGATGTTTTTTCCCTAAACGATTTACACAAATAATATTTTTTCTGTTGCCGTTGATAAAAAATAACTTTTTGGAAAATAATAACTTCAAACGTCGTAAATTTTATAATAATACGTGTCGTGTGCAAAACTTAACAAGGCGACAATTTATTACTGGTTATAATATTATAATGCGTATAATGATATATAGCATTACTTACCGTTACTGTTTGATCTAAACGAAATAGGTTCTTCCGCCGGCCTGATTGTATATCGGATCCGGTATGCTGCTGTACACATGATGCAACTTGTGCCGTTGCTGGTAATCAATGGACACGTAACTGTGGTTGGACGGGTCCTCGTCTTCGTCCGTGGTGCGCTGCGAAGACTCCTCGGACATGCACGAGCTCTGCGTGGGCGCCTGCGACTGCGTCACCGACGCCGGGCTCATGCGGATCCAAGCCTCGAGGGACGTCGGCGCTGCCGTGTACCTGGCCACGGGACGACCGTCGCATATCACTTTCTTCAGGTCGCCGCTCGCGACGCCGATGGGCTTGGGGTCGGGCATCAGATACCGGAGTCGATCCCAAAACCGTTTTTCACCCCACGTGACCACGTCGCATGACCTGAGCAGCGCTTGCAGCTCCCGGTCCGGCGTGATGGTGGTGGTCAATAGCACCACCACGGACTGTCGCTTCGTCTTGGCCCGTTCTATGCACGCCTGGAACGCAGTCCGGAACACAGGTTTCTCCCATTCGTTCTGCAAGAACGACAACGACAGTACGACGATGATTCGCTTGGACGCGTCCGACGCGCCCAGAAAGCTGTCCATCAGATACGCAGGGCTGACCACGTGGATGTCGCGGTAGTGCAGGCATAGGCTATACCCGAATCTCTCCAGGCTGGTAGACAGTATGTGATTAACGAACTCCTCGTCCTTGATGCTGTACACCATGTACGCATCGTAGAGTTTGTCGGTTTCGTTGGGCGATGGTGCCTTGCACACCCGCATGCCGTACCGGGAGTGCGCCCAAAGACATAGATCGTCGCGAAACACTAACACTACGGCTAAGAGAACGAACACGACGATCACCAACGCGAGGCTGGCGGCTACGAACGGCACGTAGTCCGTGTTCAGCACGGACGTGTTGTAGAAAGGCCGGTGTATTCTGGGACCAGTGTCGCGTTCCGACAGGCATTTTTGGATCGCCGCAGCCACGGGCGTCGTCCTGTCCGAGCACAATGTCGACGATGGCGGATAATCGTTATTCTTTAACCAACCGTCTAGACCGACTATCACATCGCAATCGCATAACCACGTATTGCCGGCCAGCGACACGGATGTTAGTGTGTTGGCGGCGTTTAATTGCTGCCACGGCCGAAATTCATTAATCTGATTGTTCTCCAGATGTAGTACCTGTAGCGACTTGAGCGGTGCAAACGAACGGTTGGCCACGCTAGTAATCCGATTGTCGTTCAAGTACAACTCGGAGAGTTTGGGCAGCGTGTCGAACTCACCGCCATTCAATCGGTCTAGATGATTGTTCTCTATGTGCAGTACTCTGAGGTCCGGCACGCCGTTGAAAGTCTTGTTGTGTAACGACACCACGTTACTATTGTTCATGTACAACACTTGCAGTTTCTTCTTGCCCAGAAACACGTGACTGGACACTTCGCCCAGGTCGTTTCCGTCTAGGTATATTTCGGTGGCATCCATTGGAATCCGGGACGGGATCGACTTGTAACCGGCGTTCGAGCAATCCACAATGTTGGATGACCATACGTGGTCATGGTAACATGTACAGTTTTCGGGGCATGTCATCTCGCAGTCGCACGCGTCAAAATCACAACACTCGCACACTGAGAAACAATGCGACTCGTACTCGCACAGGAACTGCGATGATTTCAAGTCCAACAGTGGCTTGTATTTCTCAGTCTTAGAGTGTACCAGTTGGCATACGATCGAGTCCATATCCATAACCCGCGGGTGTTGTCGCTGCACACTAAGCTGGTTGATGCGCTGTAGCCATTCGGTTGTGCAGTCGCACTTTAGTGGATTGTCCCCAATATAGAACTGCGGCAACTCTTTGTGCTCGGGCACCGGGTCTAACCGTAGGCTAGATATATCAATGTACTCTATTTTGTTTGCGTATAACACCACCCTGGAAAGGTTCGCTTTGCGCAGAAAAGTGTTGATTTTAATTTTGTGTATCAGATTGTTGTTGAGGAAGACATTTTCCACGCTATCCGGTATCGACGTGTCCGTGATCTCGGTTAACTGGTTAAAACTGGCGTCCAGCATTTTGATCTGTATCGTGTCGCGTTGTACATAATAATTTCCTAGGTCGCTGATGGCGTTTTTGTGCATGTCCAACCACTCGACGCTAGACGGCAAAAAGGAGTAATCGAAATTACTAATCCGGTTGTCTGACACGTTCAGCCACACCAACTTGGGCAGACCGTCGAACATGCCGTTGATGTCGGACAGCGCGTTCCCGTCAAGTCGGATGGCATTTAGTTTTGTAGACGTACCAAACGCCTGTCGGTCGACTTGTATCAGCCGGTTGAAGGCTAGATTCAGCACCTGGAGATATGGTAACGTCGAGAACGTGTATGCGGTCAGATTTTCGATTTCGTTGTTAGATAATATCAAGTTATTCAACAGGTCCATTCCGTCAAAAGACTCATTTTTTACTTGTCTGATGGCGTTTTCGCCCAGATCCAGCGTCTTGAGCATGTGCAATTTGGACAAGGCGGCGGGCACTTGACGTAGTGCGTTACCATACAGTCCCAGTTCGTGTAGGTTGGTGCAGTTTTGGAACGCATTTTCGTCCACCGAATCGATACGATTCCGGTCTAGGTACAGCTGATTTATAACGAACAGCCCGGAAAAGTGTAACGGCTCAATGCGTTTGAGTTTGTTGAAAGACAATGTCAACGCGTGCAAATTGCTGAGCGTCGAAAACGCCTTGTCCGCCAGGGTCTCAATGTTGTTGTGCTCCAGGTTGAGTATCTGCAAGCTGTACAAGTCTTGGAATACGAGCGAGTCGATTTTCGACAGCTGATTGTGAGCGATGTTTAGTACGACCAGTCGAACAAGACCAGAGAACGTATCTCGATTCACCCAGGTGCTGGTCAGCTCGTTATGCGACATGTCCAGAACGAGTAACTGGTCCAGGCCCTCGAGCAGACCGGGAGCCAGCACATTGATGGAATTGTTATGCAGGTACACTTCGCGCAAATACCGCGTGGAATGGAGCAACTCGGGTGGCAGCGCGGATAGTCGGTTGCTGGATACGTTCAGCACGTTCAACGACGTCAGTCCGACTAAAGCGCGATCCGCCATCTGATTGATCTGGTTTTCCTGTAGGTAAAGCTTTTTCAGTGCCCTCAGACTGGTCAGCCCGTTGTCGGGCATCGATATTATGTCGTTATTGGCCAGGTTCAGTTCCTCGAGCGCGGTGTTGCACGTCTTGCCGGGGGCCGTCGGACCGTTGCCCCAGTCCGAAAAGCCCAACTCGAACACGTCTTGCAGCCGATTTTTGGTCAAATTCAGATGGGCGAGGCTGACCAACGGGCAGAACAGCTCTTTCGGCAAGTTCCAGATGTTGTTGTCGGACAGGTCGAGTTCCCGGAGCTGGCTGAGTCCGCGCAAGCTGTCCGAATGGAAATCCATGGTCATGGCCGACCAGTCGGTGTTGTGCGTGCGGATGCGCAATTTTTTCAGCTCTCTGGACGTGCTCAGTACCGCCGGCGGTACGTATTTGATTTTACAGTACTCCAAGTCCAGGTGGTTAAGCCGCCGGAGCTGCGTGAGGAAACTGTTCTCCAGGCTGCTCTCGAAAAATATCACGTCGCTGCACTTGAGCGTCAAGCTGGTGATCGTGTCCATCTGGGTGGACGTCAGGTTGGATATCACCGTGTCCGCGTTGTTGATCGTCCGCAACGAGCATTTGAGCACGACGCGCAGCAGCTGCCCTTCGTCCTCGGTATTCACTCGCTGCCAGTCACACACCGGATCGCCGTTGTTTGCGCGCGTGGTGCCGCACAAGAGCAGGACCGACAGCAACACCGTAACGGCGTATCGTCGACGGTACGCCATCGTTCGGAGGTATACAGTTTTTGGCGGCGACGATGCACTGCGGTCGGTACGATGAGAGAATAAAACGTTTGCGAGACCGTCACCGGACGCACATTACACGAAAAAATTTAAATATATTTTTTTTTCTCTAAAAAATTGTTTATCTTCCGCGCCCGTCAATCGATTATTAACAATAAAAAATAATTTAAAAAATAAATAAATCGTATTTCACATTTAAATCGGCGAGAGGGAAAAATTAAATTAAAGCAAAAAGAAAAGAAAAAAATCACAAAACACAAACGCACGAAAACACACACACACAATCGCGAAATACTCGTCAAGATAAAATTAAAAATTATTCTATCTCGGACGACAGCGAGAGAGAGCGCGCGCGCGAGACAAACGAAACGGAAACAGAGCGAAACGTTTGAAGACCGAACGGTGCGGTCGTCGGCGAGTAACTGCCTGTGCCGTCGACGGCTGCCGTGTGTCAAGACGGTCGCCGGTGCCGCGTTTCGGCCGCCGGCCGCTAGGTGACGCACCGTGCGGCCGCCGCGGACAACGAGCGCTGGCGCACGCAAAGTGCAACCACTTGTTTGTCGGCGGCGGCGGCCACCCTACCGGTCGTCTCGGGCGCGGCTTCTGTGCCCAAAAACCGACGTAACCGCGGTGGTACGTACCATACATTATATTATACGGGGTGATATTATTCTTACTGATGTTTTTTTTTCCTTCTTCTTTTCGTCTCCATTCACCCTCCCACCCCACACTATCGTTTCTTTCATTCTTTCTCTATCACCCTTCACGCACAACACGTAACATACAAGACGTGTTCTTATACACACAATATAATATTCGAAAATATGTGTCGCCGACAATGGACATGCCGCCGCCGCCCTTGGTCGGGAACGAGGGTCACCTACAAAGGGTCTCTCTTCGGATAACACATTATGTTTTCTCTTTTTTATTTTTTTTTTTTTTCTACAACGTTATATTATTGTTGTACACGTATATTTGTATTGTAATATATCTATATATAACCACGAAATTCGTATATATTACGGCCGAACAATAAATACAATAACACGACGATGCAATAATATTGTCTGTGTACGAAAAATACTGTATTTTATTGACCACCTGATTTCGGTGGTCGGTCGTGTTGGTCTGGTTGGTACTTATTACACGTTACACACACACACACAAACCGCGACCGCGGTAACAAAATATTACAATATATAATATTACGGCATAGCGAAAAGCCGAAAACATCGTAAACGTACATTTCCCCCCGGGACATTTTTAACAGAGTTTTTTAGACAAACATTTTTCCCTTTCCTCTGCCGTATCACCGTATTGTTAATCAATATCAATTCAAAATCAAAGAACACCAAAATCTATCTACGACTATAATTTAAAATTAAAATAAATAATAATATAATGAACATGATTACGTTTAATAATCATTTAAAAAAAAAATATATTGAAAATATTAATTATTTAACACTATACATAATATATGAATGATATATTTTTTAAAAATAATCCGACATTCGATTCATTTTTATATTTGAACACATTATTTTAAGTTTCCGTTTATATATTTTTTTTTATTTCCTACTTCTTCGTACTCTTAACCATAAACATCTTAAACATAAAACAAATATTAATTATATAGGAAACTTTATGAAACTTGGTAAAACTATGTACAATATATTTTGTAATAATAAAAACTAATTAAGGGGGAAAATATGTCTTATGTACCGAAAATACGCATGCGATAGCGGTAGATTTCACATGGGAAAAATTGATAGACCAAAAGGCACCGTATACAATGTGTACATTGTAGAATAAAAATATTGGATATTGAATAAAGCGAATTATTTTGATTATAAAATACGAGTCGTCGTAGATATAGTTATATCGTAGGACACAAAATAATTTATTAATTTTAATCAGTTCGATTTCTCGAAAACCATCCGTTCCACGAATATAAATTATAATATTATTGTTACTATAAAATAACCAAAAACACCGCGAGTATACATAATATTATTATTATTTTACAAAAACAATAATGATAACTATTGTATTTTTTTTTCGACTACGTTCGACCGGATAACGCGTAATAAAATAATAATATCGTTATACTCATACGATTCACCGTTGTCCGAGGACTTATGAGTGGTGGTGGTTGGTTATGTCAACATTATTAAATAAATTTCGTTAGAATACGCGTGCGGCCCCTTATAGTTTCCAATCACGCAACTAAACATGCACACTCGAACCTTTAGAAAATCGACAAGACAAGACAGACTTACGGCGCGCGCACTTTTAACCCATAATCCGTCAGAAAAAGAAGTGTTAACCCGATAGTGTTTTAAGCCTTGCAATAATACTGTTATTATACAATTGCGTATTTGACAAAAAAAATATTTTTGTCGATAAAAGCTGTTTTTCGTGTATATATAATATTATTATTACTAGGGGTGGGTTTGTCGTTTTCAACAATCGATTTTAATTTTTAATCAATAGCTGCTGGTACAGTAATCAAAATTATAAATTAAAAAATACCAAAACTAATAAAATCTAACTTGTCAACTGCTTTAGGTTTGTCTTTTAGTTCAAAATCTAAATTTTCACATACAATCTTTTATATCTTAACAAAATTTTTAGGATGTTTAGATTTTATGTGTTTTTTTAAATTAATTATGTTACCTCTAAAAGTTTAGAGAATATTTCACAACTTGTATACTTCTATTCGTCCTATAAACTATTGTTTGAAAAACGTTTAACAATCTAATAAAATAAAAATGAACTACGATTTATTAGAAATTAGAATTATACGACGACAATTCTTCAATAATTGAAGTAAAGATTTAATTTCAGTCGCCGACCGTGATCATTGTAACTGCTGCCGTAAGTTATAGTCACGGTTATCTACGTAGACAACCTTGATTGATAATTGTAACTAGTCAAGCAGTTTTATCTAATTTGTACACAAATGCCCGATTAAATAGATACTTATTATCGATTGAATATTTGTCAAATATGACCCGTCTTAGAAATAAACAGTTTATTACAAAGGTTACAAGTCCAAGAGAATATACCTTGAAATTATTTTTAACTCTATGAACGATATATAAAATATAACATATACAATCTGGCTAGAATATTGCAAAATACCTATGGTAAATAATTCGAGCGACTTCGATAACTTGTATTGCGTGAAAATCACAAATTAAATAATCGAAGAAATTTCACGAGGACTTATTTTTTTCGGCTTATCACAGAATTCAATTACATACAATGATATGCGGTATATATGACATATATTACCTATATATATATATTGTATTACCTATATTATTATAGTATTATATCTTTAAATTTGTATATCTTTATTGTGCACTATGTGTATAGATATTCCTCATCTATAGGTATGAACCAGTTTACAGTCATGTTTTTCGAAATGCGACATTTGGTCGATCAATGTCCATTTGTTATTTTTAATTTATCCTTGAATAGATTTAAAACGAAATGGCATTTTTAAAAAGCCTGCGGAATCGTAAACGTAAATTCGTTGAGTGGTCGGTTTATTTTATTATTGTTATTTTTTTTTTCATCATCATCGTTCCCATTTCAATTTAGAAACGATTGTTGCACAGATGTCGCGATTTGTGACCATTATAATATAATATTTATAAGGGTATACTGTTCAGAAAATAGGAAACGTACCTAAACACAAAGAGTATGTTATATATGTACAGCTGCTGCTCCGTATAAACATATTATTATTATTATATATAAATAACGACCGATGTTTTTTTTCTTATTCTTTCTTTCCGCGTATATAAAGAAATTTCGAAAAATTGATAATAATCGGTAAAACATTATTGCACGCATTATACAAATGTTTGTATTTTATTGTATTGTATTATATTATTATATCTAAGAACCATATTTGAAAACAAATAGCGCCATCTACATCGGACGTCAGCTGATCACGATTTCAAAGCAATAAATAAAACATACAATTATAATAATATAATCTAAACGAATTCATTGATTAAAAAATGTTTGAATAATTTTTCTGATATTTTGTATTAAAGTACAATAACATATGATAAGTTAAGAAATAAAACTTTTGCATTTTTTACAATTTTTATTTATATTAAAATCATAAAATTTAGCAAATTTTCTATTTAAATCTTCAATTGATTTGGTATCCTCTTTCATATTATACTGATTTTCGTGTAGATTTTGAATATCATGATAAAAACATATAAAAAACGATTTGTTATTCCGATTATCTTTGTTTTAATAAATCAATATAATACATGAAATTAGTAGGAAACTTTTTGATAAAATGTCATTTTTTTTAAAAAAATACTTAAATTGATAATGTATAAAATATTTTGGCGTAATAATCATAAAAGTATTCGTGCAACAAGCACGTCATTAAAACTATCTACAATATAATATTATGTATATATTTCACGTTCAATGTTCAAATAAATTTGTCTGATATTATTGATCCCCATAATACCTATTCTAATATATAAAGAATAAAAAATGGATATTTATCATAAGATAACGAATATATCAAAACGATTAATTAAAATTAAATAATAAGTTTTAAAATAACGAACGAAATATTAAAATAATAATTGTAAAAGTTTGTTAAACCAATAATATGATACCTACCTATATTTAAGTAAAATTCGTCGTATATAGTCATTTCGAATGTGCGTGCGTGTATACAGTAAAATAATATTTAAAGTTTAAAAATTCTTGTTTTCGGAAAGGACATTTCGTAGTAGTTTTGTTTCAGTTTGTATGCACATGCACTGTACATCATAATATAATACATTACTTTGTATAGAGAAGAAGTACGAGTAAATAAAGATATGTAATGTACAAAAGTAATCGTACAATTTATACCTACACCTCTACTACCTCTAATATATATTATGCATATTAAATAAATTGTATTTGAAATTTTGAATACATATGCACACAGGTATTATACATTTGTATAATAGGTTCTATAACTGGGATTATAAATATTTTATATGCATTTCAATTGTTTGCAAAATCTAGTAGAGTTGTAGATCTAAATATAGTTGTAAACGACCATTGTTGATATAAAATATAAATTTATAATATCAACCACAGAATAAATTAATTCATATTATTTGTTACAACTATTGCAGTACTCTTTAACTTGGCGGTTTAGGAGATTATACTTAAAAAATATTGAAATAGTATTTGTTGATAAAGTGCATAGGTATATACAGTGGTATAATATGTTTTATAATATTCCATTATACTATATACTTATTATCGAAATGGGACATTCTTACTTGATCTTTTTGGCGTAAAATAAAAATTTTAAATTCATACTCAAATTTTCGATTCAATGTATTTTAAGCAAATTGTTATTATCAACTATGAATTATCTTTATTGATAATAAAAATAAATAAAAGAAGAAAAAATGGCAAATTGAATTTTTTTAATTTGTATTATTTATTATTTTATTTCATTTTTAATTATTATATTATAATAATGTCAACGGGAATTAATTTAATATGGACCTATTGTATTATATAATAACGTTATTATTTAATTATTTTTCATTATAATAATACGACTTTTTTTTAATTAATGTGATTTTAACTAAAAATATTAATTTATAATACCTATGTTGCTATTTTTTTAATTTTTTTTAATGTAACTATGTAATCAATTTTTTTTAATAAAGTAATTAAACATCAAAAAAATAGGTTTACACCAAAATAACTTCACGCCGAAACGGCCACGCCAGAATGTCCTAAACCCATCAATTATTATAACATATGGAAAATAAATCAAATAATTATTGTGTGGTTTATTAATTATTATTAAAGAATTCCCTAATATATATAAATATTGTAGAATACTTTTCGAATAAACCACAACAATTAACACCACATCATTATTTTATTTTTTCAAATAAATTACATATGTATATAACATACTCAAACTTATGATACACGTCTTAATCATAATTTAGGGGGGAAATTAGATGTTCAGCGAAAATTATTTGACAAACTTAAAAGAAAAGTATTGTATTTAATATTTAACTAAAGAGAAAAGTTATTATTATTAAACTACTCTGTATATTATTTAAAAATCTTTAATAGCAATCGAATGTAATTTCTGAATTTTTGTCCCAACGCTGATAGGTTATGTATAATTTACGTAGAAACTTTTAACAATAGTATATATAAATATAGTATATACATAGTATAATATATATTATTATCTATCACTTACAAGTATTATTTTAACTTATTTTAATATTATCATTTAAATACTTTAATTACCTTTTTTTTTGGTTTTTAATGTTTAAAAAACAAAAAACGGATTTTCTGGTTTACAATAGCTCTATATTTTATCGTGAAAAAACTATAAAATCAAAACTTTATTGGAGGTGTGTATTATATAAAAAATACAAATGCTGTGGTTGTGTTTATATAAAAAAAAAGATAAAAAGTAATCAAAAGTTTTAAACACAATAATGTCCCAGTTATTACTCAAATTAAAAAAAAGAATTAGTTTATGACATGAAACTAAAGGTACAAAATCTACAATTAAAATTCATTATGGTGGCATTGGAAATTTAACAAATCAGGTAACGGTATGTATAATAATTATAAAATTGAATTGTAATTTATTTATTATTTGAATATAATAAATAAATCATAATTTAATTAATAAGTGGGTCACTTGCCTTTAATTAAAATTAAACGATTTGTATGTAACACAGTCGCACAGATAAAAATGTGTGTGTGGCCCGCTAAATTTCAATTACATTTGAACAAATATCAATCATTTTAATAGAACACAACATACCTATAACTAATTACTTTAATGTTAATATTTTATTAACACTTATTTTGTAATCTTCTAGACAAGGTTAAATTTTGAGTAGGTACAATATTATAATACCTACTGGCTGCTATTGTATAATAGATTATAATATATTTAGAATAACTTGTTTTTAATACAAATAAGAGTTAAATTGTAAAATATATCATATTTTTAGTTATTAACAGTGCACACTTGTAGGGGTTTTGGGTCCAGACCCCTCATTGAAATTATACATACCTGTAGTACAAATACATTCAATTTAATTAGTTATATTTTATATTAATATATAACTGTACAAATTAATATTAATTTATATTTTTTAATACAGAATATATTATATATTTTTTTTCATTAATCGTATTATATTTAATATTTGTTATGCATTTTGAATTCCCTTGTAAAATTCCTGGGTACGCCACTGATCACTAATTTGATTTTTTTTTTCTAGATACCCTCGTCAAATACTGGTCAATTACTCAGTGTAGCGAGTTTTAAAAGAACTACCTATATAGCGCAGTTTGCCAATCAGAACTAAATAGGTACTCCAGACAATCCTTTTTTAAATTTAACTTTGATATTTCTGAGAAGTTCACAAAACGATATATTATAGTAATTCATTCCTTCTTTTTAATAATAAATCAAGTAAAAAACGAGTATTATTGTTTTCTACAAAAAGAGGTTTAGAATTAATGATTAATTGTAATAATTGGTTTTGTGGAGGAACTGTTTTGCATTAATGTTAAATTATTCTAATAAACATCCATCTACTTGGAGATTAATTCAAACCCTTCAAAAGGAAGAAAATCTGAACAATTATTATCATACGAACAATTTTCTATTAATAATTGACGTGTTATTTATATAAAGTGATTAGAATATCATTTAAAAAATGATGCAAAATCAACGTAGGTATGTAAAAATATGTTTTCTGCAAAAATCTCCAATATTGTCTCCTTTATTTATGACCTATATACAACAATATTCTGTATACTTTTATTAATAAAATATGATATCTTGTAATATTGTAATAGTATAATATATTATATATTATATATTATGCGCATATAAAAACTATTCTCTCAAATCGTCTGTTGACACGCGAAACTCATATATATATATATATATATAGGTATATAATATAGTTAAGTATAAATAAATATAAGTTAAAAATCAAAATATATATATAATATAATATTATTGTTATTATATTGATATTATGATAATACCTATCGTAATATTTAGAGTAGCCGAGTAGATACATAATATAGTTGAGTAGTCGACGCCGATAGCCAATATTCACTTTTTCTGAAAATCATCGTTATTAAAATATATTATATTTGTGCATATTGTAAAATTGAGATGTATAATAAGTACCTTTGAGTCTGATGTATAAAAATAATAATGTGTATTGGAAAAATTTCAATTTGCGAATACCGATTTGGCGTTCGGCTGGAATAATCGTAGAACATACGACGTACTTATATATATTTTCTTTGTAAAATATTATTATCATCAGAAAACGCGATACGGTAATAATATCTCCCTTTCAGACTTTAGGTACCTGTATACATTGCACGTTATAATAGTGTATCGTAGTATCTTTTCGTTCGTCTTCGTGAGTTATAAAATATTAGTCACGTTATATTATCTATAGGAAAGAAAATAAAATATTTTTGTAAACAATGGTTTATTGAAAACAAATATTGTTATGAAACTTGGTAGATATACTCCTGGAATGATTCTAAGAAAACAGTTGTTAATATATTAAAAATCGCTATCTCTTACCAAAATAATCTCAGGTTTGAATAAGGTTATAGGTAGGTAGATAGTTATATTAGATATATAAACAATGCGTATTGTGTTTTTAGATTTCAGATATAATTATTAATGAACAAAATACGTTGCACGAGGAATAACAAAACCTACGACTATAATTTATATATAATATAATATGTTATAAATACTAATTTTAATAAATTTTCCGTTTAAGTTGTACTTTTATGATTGTAACCTAATTTAGTTTATATATATTTCTGTGTGTAATATACCATTACTTATTGAATAAACACAAAATATATGAATAACAAACTATCCCTAGTTTTTTTTTATAGGTACCTATATGGCTATATATATATATATATAGTATAATTATAAAATTTCGTTATTATTATTATTGTTGAACACGATTAAAATAACCAGTTGATAGCAAAAGTATACAATAGGGCATACTCCATATACGACGTATACTCTCAAGTTTTTATTAAAAAGTCATGGATACCTAGTATGTATACTCTCAAAGTTTCAAACAAATCGCATAGCGAAAAGAAATATTTATACATTTGTTAGATATTTTGTAATTACACGTGGAATTCTATAATATGTGAACACTGTAAAATTTTTGCATAGTAATTATTTATATAGATAGTGTTTGGTGACTTGTACCTATATTACGATCACGATACTGTATTATGACCGCCTATTATAGTTGTCATTCACAGAAATTTGATGTAGTTGGATACAATAGAAGACAGGAAATATTCAAGAAAAATTTTAATTAAATATTTGTAATTTAATTTGTTATTATTGAATAACACTTCCTCCGGCCACAGTCATTGATTTTGTATATTATAGCACTCGTTGACTTAGTAAACTCTCATAAAAATGATTAGGAACATGACGTTGTTAGTGTTATGGGTAAGATTGTATAAATCATATCCCAATTTTTGGATTTTTTTCACGCTTTAATTATGTTATATTTTAAGTGGAAGATTATGTCTTCTAGCGTCAATTGGTTAATACAGCTTAAAATACTGTTTTAATCAGACTTCGTTAAGATAACATTATATAACATATTATTATAATACTATACGTTTCATCAAGGGCGGATCTACGAGAGGAGGGGATAATACCCCCCTGGTAGGTAAAATAAAGCTTTTTTGTAATATAAATTTATTATTTTATGTATACATATATGTACACACATATTTAATATCCCCCTCGGGAGAAAATCCTAGATCCGCCACTGCGTTCCATCAATATATGACTCGATATAGATATTTTTGACACGCCGTTTGGTAAAGGTAAAATCACCTGAAAATTACGTGAATTTAATACTTTTTCGTCGAACATTATTCGCGCATAATCATGTATATATACTTGCAGCTGCAAAAATTATGTCGACGATTTGAGCAAATGTCGTTGCAAAACGGTATTGTTCAATTTGGATAGGATTTTTGTAAATTCGCGTGTGCATTTTCCGGAAACGAATAAATAAACGTAATACGTACGTTATTATAGATTATGAATACTACAATGCAGCATGTTTATGCTCGTAATAATAATTTTCCGAATATACACTCTTTTCGTAAATCGGAAACGGTTTTCAATAACTCGTCGATTTATGCTTGCAATAATATAAATACATATTTCACAACTTCACAAGGATGATCAGAATTTCATACTACAAAAATAGTAAGAATTAGTATTACATATTTGTTTTCGATTTTAAATCTGTTATTTTTGTTACATTATGTTGTACAAATTCTATTTACAAAATACAAAATATAATGTTAATAGCGCCGCCGCAGATTCTCCTACGTGACACTTCTTTTACATAAAACATGGATTGTAAACAATTATGAATAACACATTTTTCTATAGCTAATTGTATATACGCCGACTAATAGATTGTTTCGAAAACTACATATAAATAACGAAACATTTAAAATGCAAACAAGCAAATTGAAAGAAAATACAAATTGTTGAATTCGTTTTCTCGTCACGACTATCAGAAATACCTGTAAGCACTGAATGAAACAAAGAATTATTTATCTTAATCATTAACGTAAATTAAACGTTCTAATAAATTAGATAAAACAACGAAAAGAAATTGTATTGGTAATATTTATTATTTTATATGTATTTATAAAATACAGCATAATAATATAGTATATTGCATATATTTTATATATTGTTTTGAATAATAAAAATAAAAAGCAGAAATTAAAAATTGTATACTGATTTTCATTTAATTAGTCTTGCCATAAATAAATGTACAATAAGTCAATAATTATTTAATAATATTTGAAAAACGTAATATAATTAAATTTATATTTAATTTGTACCCACTAGTCAATGAATGTATCTAATTATAGTACATAGTTTTTTCAGCTCATGTTTTTTCAAATAAAAATTTGTAAGTACTACAGATTTTTATTGTACCTATATTAAAACTATACAAAAATGTGGATGGCTGATATAAAATATGATCAAGTTATATCATTATTTTTGTTATCATAAAAATTTTTTGTATTAAAAAATTTAAATATATCAAAAACTTGTATGCATTCTTTGTTGAACAATTAACTGAATCTAAATTGTTGTATATATTTATTTGCAAGTACACACTATTTAAATCCGTGAAACATTATTACTATTTCGAACTACACAATTTGTGTCAAGGTTAACAAAAAACTAGAGCTCATTTTATAAAGGAATAAATAATATCGTAAGAAAAGTATTCTGACGAAATAAAATATTGATTATCCTAAAAATAATTTTGTAAGTTTTTTTTTTTTTACTCGTCACGATAGCAAAAACATAGCTTTTTATCTAATATACTTGTAATCATTTATATTTTTTAGACATCCTATAAACAGAGTTATTGCACAGCGATTGTTTGAAAGTGTAAACTAACCGGACGATAAAAAAGTTATTTAATTATAATATTATTATTAGGCAACTATAATAACACGTTGTATTATATTTTACCACATTTTCGGAACGACCGAATAGACGTCGGCGTATACCTTTGATATACGGGATCTCTCGGAATCCTGTCAACCTAATTAGGGCGCCCTCATAAAACGAGCAGCGATTTTGGTTTTTTTCACTAGCGTCCTTTACCGCCGCGCCGCCGGTATATACACGAGAGAGTAAACGCCATTGCGGGCGTTAGATTTCACAAATGATTTAAACGAAATGACGACTAAAAATATTATATATTGTTATAAAATAATATTTATTATTATTATTATTATGATTATTTTTTTTCCCCTTAAATTATGTGTGTTATTTTGCTCGACGTTAATTACAATTTACGTCGGAAAAACGACACTCGACCGCGTGTAACAGTGCGATAATACAACGCGCGTTCATGTGACGCCACTCCGATAAATTTTACGCAGGTTCGACATTATGAACATTAAACACACACACACGCCCATATCGTCATATACATATTATAATTAATTATTATACATCATTGTTAAAATAATAATATTATAATAATTTTACCGAGGCGAATTTAAATTAAACATCACTCATCAGAACTCGTTTGCTGTCCGTTTATTTTTCCGCAACAATGTCTGCAATACATGTTTAATTACTTTTTTAGTATAAAATCAAAATCGCCTACGCTCCCATTCTCGTTCTGCAGATTTTCGGTTAGGAACTCAAATTCTATGTTATATTGTTCCATGCCAATTGATTCCAATCAATCAAAGTCTTATATAGTAGAAATAATAACGTTTAAACTAATTAAACAATTATTTTATCAAATTTTATAATATAATAATATTAGTATAAAAGTGCCACTGACCCTGGACAGTATATCTAACAATCAATAATGTTAATTTTTAACTTTTTTTTTAATGCAATTTATTGTGTGTTGCATAAAGTAATCAAACGTTTGAAGACTATAGATTTAATATTATTTTTATATGTATATACAGAGTGTCGGAATATTTGTGCAACAAGAATAACGAAAATAATATTGAAAACGTTATGTAATTCCCACCGTTTTTGTAATATGAAATTCCTTTTCTGTATGATAATTATATTACATATTAAACTTAATTTAAGTACTGTAATATATTATCATTGTGGGATCATTTAATTTATTATTGATTTTTCAGTAAATCTTAAAGGGCTTCTTGTAGTATTTTTTACAAGGTAATATCCCATCGACATGACGTATTGAAAACTCAAACTAACAATACGTAACAAATAGTAATAATAATAATAATAATAATAATAATATTTTAATAATAAATAAAACGCGTTTAAATAATAATATTATTCATTTAATTAAATGTAGGTAGTTATATTATTTCAAAAAATCCGAAAAATATTGCATTTTTTTCTATAAAATTCTATACTACGAACTTGTTATTTTGTTATTTACTTCACGGTACTTACTTCACTTTACTTATTTTCGGTGAACGCATACAAATATAAACAAAACCGTATAGCATGTCTAAAAAAGAAGCAATATACTGTCAATGTCAATATGTCAGAGGTACTCTAAAAAAATGGAATTTAAAACTGTTCCAATTGATGCAAATGAACCATTCTTATAAATTTATGTTCTATTTTAATATAATAACATTATAAACAAGATTATTATAGAAATAATTGTTTTTTATTTTTTTAAATTAATTTTTGTGTAAGGTTTATTAATATGTTTTAAATTATTCAACTGTCAACTCTGTTTGAATATACCGTTTGCAGAGTCATAAATTAGATTATTATATCAGATTTATCATTTGACGTATAGGTATATCATGAAATAAATCAAATATACCTGCATATACCTAATAACATAAACGATCGAAATTTCTACAAATTGACTGGTAAAAGGTAAAAAATAAGCTTAGGATTTGTTCAACTATATTGTTGAGTGGACTGTAAGAGAATTCTGACGGTTCTCGGATAGAGAAGAGTTACTGATTTTTGTTTACAAAAAATTTTATTTTATTCGTCATAAACTTAATCAACACCAACGTGACAATGTTGACGCTATAAAGTGCAAGTCGCGACTGACCGTAATGTGGGTATCTATCCCGAACAAATTTATATAATGTTATCTTAAAATTAAAATTATACATAAAGAAATTTTACCCAGCGCCAACATATATAATACTGTCGTCGTCGACCTTCCGGGTAATACGGCCAGTGGTCAAACTTGTAAAAATACGAAAAGCCTTACATCAACAAGTACCTATAGGCTATATTATATAGGTACCTATTATGTATTATTATAATATACAGGACGATCTGAATATTTCATTTACAAAATTTTGAATAGGAATTAAATAATGTATTTTCAATTGTTTTTTCAATATTATTAGTTATTACAATAAACCTGGTACATGCATACAATTATCGCATACAAGACTACAGAGGCGCAGGAACTATTTTTCTTGTGGGGGGCAAAAATTTAAGGAAATTCATGATACATATGAGGGCTCCAGTTTCAAAGTGTACATTCTCCAATTCACTAAATTTTCAGAAAACGAAAAAAACTAATAACTTAATCAATAAATGTTTTTTCTCCATTCGGATTTTTTTAACCTTTTCATATAGTTATACAAAGATGATTTACCAGTTTTTTGCTTAAAAAAACAAGATTTTGTCGTCGTTCTGACACAATTTTGTTTGGAGATTGTACAGTATGAAACTAACAATAAAAAATTGCTCGTTTTGAAAATAACTTTACTAAATAATAAATAGGTATTAAATTAGAAGTCTTTATTCATTTTTTTTTTTTAGTTTAGAAGTTTACAAAAAAATTAAATATGTCAATTATTATTAATTATTGTTACTTTAAATATTCAATAGTAAATTTAATAATAAAACTTTAATAATAAATTTAATTTGCTTTTAGAAGTGCCTCTCACAACAGTAAAGTTAAACATGTAAATTTGTCGAGAATAGTACGCTTGCTGATCAGGAACTTTCGGTAGAACTTGATTTTTTTCACAATCAAACGAAAAAATCACGACACCTTCAGGTTCCCGTAAAATTTGGTAAAATGCTTCTGCTTTCATTTTATGTACCTTTTTCTCCGTCAATAATCTAGCCTTGGCATCCTGATCATTGCATCTTTTAATTTTTTCGGTCAACTGTAAGCATGTTGAGCAAACGTCAGTCCTAGGTGTGCCGAAACCTATGTTGTATTCGGTGTTAAAAATTAACCTAAAATAACTCTCTTTTACTGGAAAGTTGATGTTTTCCTTCATATACATTTTCCACATCAATCTGATATTCAAAGTGGAGCTGAGATATAAACGAGAGCTGTGTCCTCGGCAATAGTGAGATTCAATTGCCTTAAATTTGTTTATAAATTTCATAACTGAATCTCTCTGGGCTCTGTTCATTTCCAATTTTCTATCGCTTCCACGATTCTCCTTGGGTGGTAAAGAGTTATTTTTAAGCATAAATATACACTGGAGAATGACCATTTTGCTCGGCAATAGTGAGATTGTACGTTTTGAAACAAACTTGTTCAAGGAGATTGTACTTTTTGAAACTAAATGCAATTTTCAATCTTAAAATACACTGGAGATAGACCCTTTTGCTCAAAAATAGTGAGTTATTCGAATTCAGCGCTGACAATTGAATACGCAATGATATCTATCTCAGTTTTCATGAAACATGGAGAATGTACACTTTGAAACTAGAACCTACATATATATAGTATATTAAAATAAAATACAAATACTTATTGATTTTTGTAAAATAGATTTAACTACTATTTTGTAGATTAAACTAATAGTCAAAACAATTTTAATGTTTTACATTTTTTAATTTTATTTGTTATACAATATATATTATATTATGTTATACATATTATATATTATATAAATATTAAAAATAATAAAAATGTAATTTAAATATAAACTATAACATTAAAATGTTTAAGTATTTAGTGTATAACTATGACAAATTTTCAGAGGGCAAAATTAAAATTTGCTCTCCGATATATTTTTTAGGGGGGTCGAATTTTGGGGGAGCCCCCTCTGCCCCCCCTACCAGCTACGGTGCCACTGCAAGACTATATTATTATTATAAGTAACCTAACCCAGTAGCGTAGCCAGTTAAACTGGGTATAACTGTATAGTGTATAATGTATATAATCACGAATATTTCCGAATTTTATAAATTGTTCTATACATAATATAAATTCGTATATTCAGTTTAAACTACATAATAACAATATAATTCCATCGCTCGAGTTTGAGCTTGAGTAGGTATAATAGTATTTATATAATATGTATAATAGACGTGTGTTTATTGTATGCATAGGATTATAGGTACCTACAGTTTATAAAGCTAAGCAAGAATTAAAATATAATATGTATATATTAATATTTATAATTACAATGGCAGAGAAAAAGGAAATAAATATACCTTACTTTTTGTAGGTATCTACACTCTGTATTCGATTTTGATATGCGTTTGTGTAAATAATTGTAAAATATCCGGACATAGGATAGAAGAAAAAACTTGTTATATATGACACCGCCACCGCAATATAATACCTATTATAATTTCTAAGACGTACCTGTATAATATGAGAATTTGCAATTTGCAAACCGGTATTATTTTTTATTTTACCGTTTGATAACGGCTAAGACCCGCGCCGACAAAACGGCGATATAATAATATAATATAAATAATTAATAGAGAAAAAAACGAAAAATATCCATAGGCACAAAATAGGGATTCTTTTTTTAAACAGTTCGTTTCTCAGAAAAATCGAATTCATTACTCTTTCCTATATGATATACGTAACATATATTGTAGAACTTTAGCTATTATAATAATTTGACATTTTACATTGATATAAGATATTGTACTGAAAAAATCCTGTCAAGTTCTAGTGACACGCACGCTGTATACAAATATTTATTAAGTATTAATCAGTTATACGAATTCCATATGTAATTTTATGTTTTTTAAATTTTATTTTATTTTTGAAATAATACAATAGACAATAGTAATCCTTGAACGATGATAAAAAACGTGTCTGATCATTAAAATTTTGTGTGAAACGTTTGGTGAATTATATAGAACAGATTTTTTTTATATTGTGGTTATGAAATTTTACTTCAACAATTTTCTTTTCTTTTATTCGTTATTGTTTTAAACCGAAAACGGCTTGTCAAATTGATTAATTGTCCATTGTCAAATATTTCTTAATTGGCAGATCCTTTATACTTTGTCTATTTGTCTGAAACAATACACTAAGCAGGTATATCTAAGTGGATAATTCTGCTGACGGCATACGCATCGCTAAATGTTTGTTAGGTATTTTTAGGTATTTATTAAAACAAATGAAAAATAATATTTTATTCCGAATTTATAAAATTGTATGTAAGTATGTAACACGTATTGTTTAATTTAAGACATTTAACTACATATAAAATATTGAATATATAATTATATATCATATATAAATATATTAATATACCTACAATTGAAGACGTCTATAAATCTATATAAGTCATTAACATAACTCATAAGAGAAAAATAGTGCAACACAATAAATTGTTATTTAACTGCTTACTATATTTAATGTAGATACTAAATATTAAAAATCAAAGTATATTTTTAAGGTAAGCAATTAATGTTTATACACTTACATTAAAAAAAAAAAATTTTTTTTAGAACACATTTTTATAGTTATTTTATAATAATAATACCTGAATACATTTAACTGAATATATTTTTTAAATGTTTGTTTTATGCAAAAATGTGAATAATAAAAGAAAATTAAAAAAATTAATTTAATTAAGTAGGTATTTATTCTTTTATAATTATTAAGGTAGATAGTTAAACTATAATTTTGTTAATTGTTAATTTATGACTTGTTAGTATGTATAAATATATAATATGAAAAAATATTCAAGATTCAAAAAATGAGTTTAATTTTTTTATATTGTTTTATGATTTTTATGGAAGCCAGCAGGTATTGATGGAGATTTTTTAAAGAGATCTCCATCTAGTTATTTTAAGTTAAAAAAATCGTCAAGGTGTTTTTGAAATTCTAACTCGTACAGGTGACAGGTGAGTAATCTCTAATCAACGGGATATTAAAAAGAAGGTTATAGCCCTACATGATGGTGATGACTTTGACATGCATAGCAAATTTTAGTAGATATTTTATCTGTGTAGCTTGTGTGATTTTTAAATAAAAAAAATACATTTTGAAAAAACCAAAAGTAACATTTTTATTAATTTAAAATAGTCAGCATAGTATTATTTACATTTATTTGCAATTAGCGAATTAATATTTTTTATAAAACACTTTTTTTATTGACTTATATTATACTAAGTTCAAGTTGAACTTATGTATTATTGTTAAAAAAATTAATAATATTAAACTCATGTTCGAGAATTATATAATAGTGAACGGTATTTTTTAAAGTAGGGACCTATATGGGCCTTTATTAACAATGTAAATAAATTACTTTTTTAATTTTTCTTAATAAAAATATAATTCCATTTGATTATTTCATTAAGTTTGCAGTATAAAAAATATAACTTTAAAATCAAGATTTTAACCTTAATACCCTATCATTATGATTCTATAATACTATGATGTAGGGGCGGATAGGCCTATCGGAAAATCGGGATTTTCTCGTTGGGCCCCAAGTCAAAACAATGCATTTTGTTTTGAGTTAAATTAATATTCTATTATAATTTATAACAAAAGCGAACTGTAAAAAGCGGAATGGTCGATTTTGGACATTCCTGCTTCGTCCCTTCAGTCCTCGGAGAAATTAATGGTTTATTATAATTAAGATTTGAATGCAGTGACTCATCATTAAATTTCATAATATGCCTTATAAATCTAATATATTACCAATATAATTACCATTAACTATTTTTACTAATATTACTACATTAACTGTAATTAGTAAATGGCATAAGTGTAACCATTGATTAATTATAATTATTTATTTATATAGAATTAATGACTTAATATATAAATAATCAATAGTATAATACATGAGAAATCATCTTGGCATAAAAAAATTTCAATCATGAACATTCCACATCGTACATTTCATGTTTTGTACAATAAGTACCATGTTTTAATGGTGTAAATTCTCATTTTCTAATATTTTTTACACAATAGTTTTTTAAATAATATTAAAATCAATAAAAAAAATAATCACACTTTACAGAAAAAAAAATAATAATTTTACAATGTTATATTGCTATGTATCTATAATAATTGTTACTTTGTTACATTACACACATTATAATATTGGAATTTTATAATTTTAACTAAAATACAATTTGGTATCAAACAAAAGGTAATATAAAATATAAAGTTTGTTGGAATAAATATATTATATAAAAAAAATTGCACTAAAAAATAAGATTCTTATATAAATCTAATGTCATTGGTTAACTTAGTTAACAATTAATAAATAAAGTACAAAATATATTATTACAAAATTTAGAATCTTTTTGTGCGCAAAGAGACCCATTTAGTCCCAAAACAATATTAAGTACCACAATAGTTATATAAAACAGGTACCGCTAATAAAATTAAATAATATATTTATCAAATAATTATATTAACTTAAAATAATATATATATAAAAAAAAAAAAACAATTTTAATAAATTATATTTAATTTAGGTATAAAATGAAAAAATATAAAACATAATACTATTAAGTTTAGTCAAAATAATACTGAAAACAATATTGTGATAAAAACAATAATACACATTGTAAGGAAAAAGTGTTCTAACAATGGTGTAATATTGTTATTGCAGTTAAAAAAAAAATTATGCATATGGCCCCTATGAATTGAGCTTTCAAAAATTATATTTGGCATTTTAATAGCCAAAAATAATTTACTTTTATTTGACAGTCTTTTTTGGTACAATTTATATTCTTTTTTATAAAATGTTTTGGTAAAAATGATTTTATTTTTTGGAAAATAATGCTTTTATAGCAATTTTAAAGGTATATAATTAAATTATTAAACTATATGGTAGATAGGAAATAATACTGTATAGACATCATTTAATGGCCCAAGATCATAATTCAAAACATATCTATTAAAACCAGTCATATATGGCATAAATAGAAATTAAGTAGTGTTTTTTTTTTTATCACTTTCTAATCCATCCAAAACTAAATTCTTTTTTCTTTATTTATTTATTAGTACATAGGGGGAATGTCATTTAATATTATATAGTAATACGGTTATTATTGAGTTAAAAAAGTAAAACTATGACAGTTTTTTTAAAAGAAACCTTTAATAAAATGTGTTCTGAAATAATTAAATCTTTTTAAGTAAACTAATAAAAATAAGCAAGTATTTTATACTTAATTTAATTTGAAGACTAGAAAATATAATGTATCTTTGTTCATCAAGTTACTAATAGTTATTAGCAGGGTTAAAATTTTATAGCATTTGAATATTTTTTATGAAGCCCTAAAAAAATAGCAGAGTAAGCTTGAAATATGTTTCATGATTCAGAGAACTTAAATTTAAAATTTTATTTTGTAATTTATTTTTGATTTTAATGTCATTTTTGGATTTTTCAAAATATTTTTGCATTTTTAATCAAAATTGGTTGTATTTTATGAAAATATCAATTGAATAAATTTTGTTTAAATTGTTGTATTATCAATCAAATTTGTCAACGTAAAATATATAGATAAATAGACCAATTACAAGGACCTGTTGACGTAGCGTGATTGTTATCTGGGAGTTTTCCATCTATTATGACTGTGATGGGCGATAATTTAATAAACAAACAATATAAATTAAATTTTTTTTTACATATTTGTAGTGCGTATTTAGCTATATTTTAGGTAATACCTATTATATATAGAGCATATTTATAAAATTTTAAGTGCTATAAAATCCCAACCCTGGTTATAAGAAAACAAATTTAAACGGAAGTTTCAGAATTCAACTTAAGCACAAATCTATTTGATTTTGGATTGATAACTTCCTCCGTAATACTGAAATGGGGTAGTGTGTGTATTGTACATAAAAGTGATGTATCATTTTGCCGTAGTTGAAATACTGTTCCATCTTTTAGTGCCCGGGTTAACAATTCGTTACAAATTAATGACCAGGATTGAAGTGATTTTTGTTCTTTCTCATTCTAGCGGTAAAAAAATACATATTAATGTACAATTTAAATATATTTTAATAAATTAATGTATTAAAATGATAAATTACTTGTAATACAGGAGATGCACTCAAGTAAGGTTCCAAAAATGCTTTTGGTGAAGCATCATGAGTTAGACACAAGGCAAGGTGAGACAAAATTGACTCTACTGTGTGTCTTGGCTGTTGCCTAGTAACCCTTAAATATTTTTGAAGAGATCGTGCAATTGTTGGAAAAACAGCTTGAGCTGCTTCATATGGATCCATAGCAGAACCACCGCCTGTAAACAGAACAAATATTTATAATTATTATTTAAAAATGTGTAAATATAACAAAAAGAATTATAATTTTTTAAATATAAAAGATGATTACCAGGATCATGATGTGATCGTTTGACATGAGTGAATGCTTCTTCAGCTGCTGTTAGAAGTCTGGCTCTTCGTTTTTTTACCCTTCGTTCATAGTCATGTTCTTCATAGAAACGTTCATTATGGCTTGAATCTCGACGTCTTGCATGACCATTCATTGCACTCCTCGATTGACTCATTTGAAGCGTATTACTTCCAAGACCCTCAATATCGTAAAATTTAAAACTTGAAGCATTTTTTTTAGACTTTGAGACTGGTAAACGTTCTAAGTATGGATTGTAAATGGAAAATTCAGTATAATACCGTTCAAGAACCCAAACTGCAGCTCGTTGAATGCTTAATTGTCCAATAGGATATGAACGGCTTTCACCATCAGGACTCCTAACAACCTACAATAAAAAAAATAAAAAACACTTGCAATTAATATATGTTATATAATTAAGGGTAATTTAATTAATTTTGAATAATTATGTATAGTTATGTTATTTGTAACATTCAATGCCTATATTTTCAATAACTATAATTATTCATCTCAAAATTCAAGTTGTCAAAAATCCTATTTAAACATAGACTTGCTTAAAAACCAAATTATGCATTATTAAGTAGTTTGTTTATCACAAAACTCAAATTAAATTTGTAGGTTTTATAATTTCTATAAAATTATAACATCAAGTTAAACTTAATATTCTAAAACAGAATAATTTGTAGAAATGAAATATAATTAATACAAAATGTAATTTGCAAAGTCAAAACATTTTCTGTATCATTATAAATAATATAATAATAAGTAACTTTTGGAATCAATACAAAGTATTATTTAGGTATTAAATAGTACATAATAATAAGTAAAAACTAGATATTTAATTTTACTAGAATATATGTACCTTGATATAGAACGCTGGTTGTAGATGTCTTATTTCCATTAATACAATGGCAACATAATGAATACAGAGAAGACAATCACAAAGGGATGATGAATATGATACCAAGGCACGGTATTCAAGCAAATCTTCACCCGTTGCGGTTGCCCGGACTCCTAAAACGTATGCATAAATTAAATTTTATCATAAGTGGTTTACAAAATAATATTTACATAACACATTACATTTTCTATTACAAACAAGGAAATAATGTATTATTTTGCATTTACAAATGAAAGGTATTGATAAATATTAAGATTTTATTTCATAATTCAGTAACTATTACACATAAATTGTATAGCGGTGACATTATATAGCGTGCCATGTGCAGTAAAAAAAAAAAAAAGTTTAAAACGCATGTATTCTTAGGTGAATTCAATTGTGTTCACACAATAGTGTGGCGGTAACTGTGGTAAATAAAAATTAGATTATTTAAAATATACAAATATTTTAGTGATTTATACTATCTGCTACACTACATGTGTGAACGTTTACACATTTTACATGATGTTTTTGCCATACCATCACTACACTAGTGCGCCTGGTTTAAGAGTATCGAAATAATTATGTCATCTAATAAAAAACATTTATGATGTTTTACTAATAAGTGTTAATTAAATTAAAAGTAAATATTTAAAATATTAATATCCTTAATTATGATCATTAAAAATGGTGCAAGTATTTATTTTTTTTTGACAGTATACAACTTACCTTCTGTGACTTGAACCACATAAAAAAGCCAAAAAGTGCCACAGCATATTGATACTAATGCTAAAACAATGGCTCTGAATACATAAATACGAGGCATTGTTGCTTTCACAGGACGTAGGAAAATTGCCCATGATGCTACAGCCAACAAAAACATTTTAAAAGCCAATGAAACTAACACACCTTTACACTCTGCACCACAATTAAGTAGGATTTCTCTTTGTTGAATGCTAAGATTTGTGGAAGCAGGACTAAATACACCTAAGCCAATGAAAAAAATTATTACCATTAAAATAAAATTAGCCTTATAAATATACTTAATTATTTCAAAAATGTATTGACACTTATTTAATTGATGAATTTTATATACCCTTTGAGACATAACATAGCTTAAAATATAGTAAAATACAAATTAGACTCAAATTGACAAAAATAAATATCTTATCAGTTTAATAAGTGTCAAGATCTAAAATTTAAGTAAGAAATAATAAGATTACCTACATATACATTTATAATTAAAATTAACATTATAAACATTTTCATATATAAAATCAGACGCTTTAGAAAATGTTCTGTTTTCGTCTATTTGAAGATTTAAAGAATATAGAAAAATTACAGCAACGCAAAACAGCAAAAATTGTGTTTATATTGAACATGGAGTATAAACATCTATTAAGAGAAGCATATTTTAGAGTGAATATCATATTTGTTTTGTAAATTATCATCTGCCAAAAAAGTTAGCGTATTAAATTTTAATTTTTTTTAATATGCTATACTTTTTGCTAGACGATATTTTATAAAATAGAAATTATATTTCCTCTAAAATATACTTCTCATTAAATATATTAATTGTTTATACTATAAGTTCAACCTAAATATCATAATTTAAGTTCTATGTTGCTACGGGTTTGCTATATTACGCATTGATACGAAGACAGAACATGTGGGTATGACATACTCATAAAGGCTATACACTTTTATATAAGTTCCTATCATGGTATTTAAAAATGTTATATTATTATGACAAAGGAAATTATACCAAATTATAATAAATACAGAAATGATTCTAAATTAAATTATTGGTTCCAAGTTAAATATTTGTAGGAACATATAAACATAACTATTATTTATTTTAGAATTTGAGATGGAAGTAATTAAATAATTTAATAACATGTTATGAATTAATTACCTAATTTCGGTAAAACTAGCATAGCTAATGGGCTAAGAAAAGCAAATAAGGACAAAAGTCCAGTCATAGTAGTAGCAATATAACGATGGCACAAAATAGGGAAAGCACTTTTTTGTTCAGTATCTGGCCACAAAGCACCCATTTCTTCCATAGATCCAGACTGTACCGAAGTGTTACCAGTAATTGCTGTTGTGTTTTCACCCCAATTTTCATCCTATAAAAAAATGTATTTAACAATAAATGCTAATATTATTATAAAAATAGATTATTTATCCTACTTAACAAAATACAATACACTTTTGAAAAACAATTTGTATTCAATATTATTAACATTACCAATATAATCTAATGACAGTAAAACACAAAATATAAATATAGAATATTAGAAAAATATTTTTTTAACAAGTATAATAATATAATATTATTACATTATATTATTTAATGTTCATACCACTTTTGTCCTACTTGAAAGTTCTTATCCATTATTTTTTTAAATCTAAAACTCTATAAAAGAATTATATAAATTTATTTCATACAAATTATTTATGAAAAATTAACTAAAAGCGAATTTCTAAAATATAAAATAGAAACTTATTGACAGAGTTGAAAAAACTCTGTGTGTTCAAATTATAACCCGTATATTATTATAAATAAGAAGTTAGGAGACTTGTTGAATCATCAAATATCATTCAATTGAATATTAGGTAAATGCAAATTATATTAAAATAATAATTACTTGAGGCAATATTTGCACTTCAACAACGTCTTGACCATCCCTAACATCATCTAACATGACAGTAGTTTGATATGGAGCCATGGCTGTTTCGTATGGATTAATTAAGCTGTCTGAATATTTACGAGCAGTTCTAGTATTATTTCTACAGATAAACAATGAATATTGAATATAGTTAATAAATCAAAACAATATATATTTAAAAACAAATAACATACTTATAACTATTTGATCTATGATTACTATTCGATTTTAATGTATGACTTTTGTACTTGGAGTTGGTACTGTATTCGCTCATGGACCTTATAGACTCGGTGTCCATAATGACGTTCCAAAACTATACACATCACCTATAAATAACATGAATATAAATATAATAATATAGATACATGCAATTATAAATTAAAAACCTATGATTTATTGAACATCAATAGGTATACAGTAACAATGTGAACATCATGCATTTTTCGTGTATAATCATTTTTATTTTTCGATAGTAAATTCTTGTTTAATGTTAATTGCTAATATTATTACGATCGTTAACTAAATCTAAAATGTATTTACCATTCTTATATATTCATAGGATTGACTGAATCGATAAATGTTACTAATAAATTAATAAATAAATAAAAATGTATGTGTATACATATGATCAAATGAAAAAATTCAGAAATATTTTGTAAAATTCACCATTAACGATATCAATTACAGACCTAAAACTAATATCATAATAAATAAATTACCCTTTATTTTCGATCATTATTCAAGTACTGTGCACAGACACAGTGTACAAATATTTTTGTTCAAACTGTATAATATTTTGTAATTTGTTTATATCTATAGACTATAAATTATGTATCTTGAGTCATCCAGTAGTAACATAAATATACAAATACTAGCGTATAATGACCCTAAGTGAAGATATTTTGATTACACCATTCACGTTTTAAGGTTATAGACTTCGTAAAAACATTTAGTGTCGGTTCTATGTGGCAACCTGTTGATAACCAGATAATGAGATTGTTCAAAATATATTTATATCAGATGATAAAAAATGTGAATTCATATTAAGTAAATAAAATATTACATTTTACATTTTTATTATTCATACCAAAAATCTCAATCATATTTAATATTTATTGAAACAAATATATTTATGTTCCAAATAAACATCACTATACTACTACAAATTATATTACTTATAATATTAATATTTGGTAATTTAACAAATATAAAAACACATTTAAAAAACGTGAATGCTTTATTTTAAAATAAGTGTACAATAAAAGAAAAATACAATAATATAAAAGAATATCAGAATTTTTAGAAAAAAATAACTAATTTACATGAAAAAAGTATAAAATAAGGTATTTGTTATCAACATAATAAAATATAATGATTTAAAAAAATTGACTAAAATAGTTTATGTACATCATCTATCATACTAATCACGATGTTAGTTCATTGAGGTTTCATATTCTCTTTTCCTCTAAACTTCATGTTTGACTGTTTTGGTATTGGTAAGTTCTTAAAAAAAAAGAAAATTTATAATATATAAAACAATAATGAATAGTATTTTACACTTTATATCAAAAACACAAAATAAAAATGTAAATTGTAAATAAATAAAAGATTTACTGTAAACTTACACTCAACCTATTAGTATTCAATACTAATTTTTTTGAAATATTAACAATTTTACTTTCCGACTAAAAAACAAATAGTAAATTAATAATGTGAAATAATATACATATAATAAATTCTTACTTTAGTTTTATTCAATTTAAAAGTTTTTCTTAAAGTCATAGTATTTTTTTTGTTAACTTTATTGGACAAAGTGGCAGTAATCTAAAATTTAGCTTGATATTAATATCATTTTTATTTTGAAAATTAAATTAATAAACAAGATACCTACATTAGTTGAACTTGCTTTAATATGTCTTGTAACATTCAATGGAGTTTTTGGACTGTCAATAGAATTAACTGATTGTTGTGATAAATTACATCTAAATTGATAACAAATTTTAATAATTAATAAACTTCTATATTTGAAATGTCAATATTTGTTAAAAACATTTGTATGATATTTGCTTAAATAAATCTGTACAGCCAGCTTTTATTTTTAGATAAATATAATTGATAGAGCCATAAAGGAATTTTTTTTTATAGATTTGTATTAATTTAGTTAGTATCTACTATGTACTTTTTAATAAAAGTTCAATGAAAATAATTTAAAACATTTTTTGTTCCTGTTAAAATAAGTTATATGTTACGTAAGACATAGATCAATAAACAAATAATTTTAAAGACAGTCAGTATTGAATACTATTACTATTGCACATAAAAAAATATATCTATATTAGCAATTTGAATACTTTTTTGTCATAAATGATGACTCGTTTAAAACTTACTTTGATTGTATAGAAAAGTCCTCTGATAAAGGATTTTTTAACATAGTAGCGATATCTGATGTAGGTGTAGATGATGCCACAGGTTCCATCTATATTAAAAAATTATTATGAATTATTGTTTTTCATGTATAAGTGTTACATACAATACTGCTTTCTTGCTGACCATCTTTATAAATCTGATATCCATTTTGTTTAGATTTACTATCTTCTAATAAATAAATATATTGCATAGAATAATATAATATTGAATAATAATAAAATGTATAAAATGTTTACAATTTAAATATAAACAACCATACATGTAAATCACAAACATAATATTAAGTTTAGTAACATATTTATTTACATTTAATATATATGTAATACTTTTTTTTAACAATAGTTAAATTGAAGAAATATATATATGTATATTACCAATGCAACTAATAATTTTCAACTTTTTGTCCACATCATCAGTTGGTTTACTTATTGACACTGATTTATTCTTTAATAAATAATAATATTATGTAGTTAAAAGTAAAAAAATATATTATTTGCAGTATCTTACAGTTTGAGATCTTTTAGGACTTGCATCAAAATCACTAAATTCATCTTCTAACCATACAGGTTGTATAGAATTTAAATCAATATGGTTCAGCTCATGATCAGAAAATATTGATTCATCATTATCAATTATATTACCCTAAATTAATGGAATAAAATGATTTATAAATACAGTATAAAAACAATTAAATGTTTTGTTTTAGTTACTTACGAATGGTTTATTAAAACTAATGAAATTATTGTCAGAATAATCTTGTATAAATCCTCTATTAAATAAATTATCAGATTTATTTAAACTCAGTTCGTTACTGTTACACGGTGGTGTGCAAAATATTGAATTCGGTATATTTGTTTCTTTATACTTTAGTTTCTCTTTTTCAATAAGCATCATAATTCTTTGTCTTGTTTCTTCTCTAATTTTATTTTTTTCTTCTTCATTACAAATAAAAATATTTTCTATATCTTCCTCATTATGCATCGGAACTAAAGCAGATTCAAATATCTGAGCTTTATTTACTACTATGTTAAAATCTTCATTTTCTAGAACAGAATTTTCTTTTGATTTATTAACAATTTCTTTATTTGCATATATTGTGAAACAATCATCTTTTGGTTGGTCATAAGTGACATTATCATTAACATGATCAATGCTATTTAGTTCGACATTATTTGCTCCGCTATGTTTAGCTGCTTTTAATTCCAATAAATCAAATGGATTGTTGATATAATTAATACTGTAATTATGGGTATTATTATTATTATGCTCAATTTCAGGAGAATTCCAATTTATAAGTTCATCAGCTGATTCATTATTATAGAATGAATCCATTATACTAAAAAGATAAAAATTAAGTAAATAAAAATATATTCTAGGTTTATTAGTATATGTTTCATCATCAAATTTATAATTATATTATATTTGTTAAATAACCAAAAATAAGTTTAATTAAAGAACTAAAGGCAACACTTAGTGATGGCAGAGATGCCAAGAAATTATAATGGGTCCCAAATGTATACAAAAATGTGAATTATGATTGGGTGCCCCAATATTTGACTCGCATCTAAGCCCCCAAATGTCTAATGTGGTACTGTATATACTCTATATTCTATGAATAGAAATATTAAAAAAATATAGTTTTTAAATTATTTAAAAATGTACCAGATGGTAATGGTTTTTAAAACATTAAAAAATCAATAGACCTTTTTTATGAAATCAGAAAAATTGTAAATTTATATTTTGAATATATAATATCACAAATTGGTTAGGTTTACAAATTATGTTCTTACCACCTTAGAAACAGCTATTTAACCTAAATATACATCAGCAGAGTATTAAGTATTTATCTAGTCACTAGTCAGTACCTAGGACCTTTTTTGTTGGTGTCATGTCGCCATCAATAATATATTATTTATGTTTATTAAACTAATATTAATTTAATTTAATTTTAAAATGGTGAATGCCGATGCTAAATACTCTAAAGAAATAGGCCACTTAGCTACAGGTATACCTAACTGTAAAAGTATAATAGTTAAATAAAATATAGAAACATACTTGAATATCTGATTCTGAGGGCAGACCAAAGACTAGGTACCTAACTAAAGTTGGTTTAAAGTACTTTGAAGTTTAAACAAAAATTTTAAATAATTTAAATTACCGGGATGATTGTGACTTGAGTTATGACAGATTACTGATGTCTGATGAATGAGAGAGATGACGATAAATGACGAATAGTAACTGGCAAGTAATAAGATCGATCTGGTGAACCAGCAGGTATTATTGTAATTTATTGTAAATACTAAAATACTAAATAGTTATGTACTATAAATAAATTGTAATATTTGCGAATAATAATTTAAATTTTAACTTTATGCAATAAACATACAACTGATTATAAATAGATTTTTAATTCCTGATATGTATATAGATAATAAATGTAGGTACCATGATATTCTGTTATATTATGATAATATAACAAAATAAATGTAAAATTGTATTTGACATGAAAGTATGAAATTAATGATGTTTATTATTATCTAAATTACTGGAAATATTTTAATTATTACAAAGTAGCCAGTAGGTATTTAGAAATAAAGTGTATCAAAATTATCTTTAATCTTACGAAATAAATCAATCTATATAATTATAAATTTAATACGAAAAAAATTAATATTGAAATTAATTAATTGATCAACTTTTGTTTTATAAGCAATCTATTTTTGTTAGTTTTTATGTTAAAAAAATGTAATTTCCTATTTTTACAAAAAAGTGGGAAGGTCGATTTTGGACCGTTGGTCTTTTCATTAATTTTCGTCCCTTAAGTCATTGATTAATTATATAATTATAATGTATAATTGATCAATGCTTTAGTCTTCGGAGAAATTAGTGGTTTATTATATTTATAATTAAAATTTGAATGCAATGATATTGCATTACTAAATATGATTCTGAGCGAAACTACGTATAATACTGATAAGCCGTTTCAAAAGTTTACCACGTGTGTAAACTACCTATGAGAATACTCAAAAATATTCTAAAATAAAGTTCTTACGTTCAAAATTGCGTTAGTTATCATGAAAAATCTAAAATCAATTTGGTCAAAATTGCGATTTTCGTGAATTTTGCCGTTTTCTCACTTTTTGGTAGTTTACCTTTTATCAAGGAAAAACTTTTGAGAAATTTAAAAAATGAGCAAAATAAAGTACCAACTAGATGCAATTTGCTACCGAAAGCATAATGCACACCCTATTCGTGGTAATCGAAATATTATTTCTAGCCTAATCTTTTTAAGTACTACCCCCCTCGCAATTTTTTTTCAGATTTTTTGAGGACCATCAAAATAGAATATAAACATTTACCTAACTTCCCCTATAATATTTCCATTAAATAATAAAAAATATATTTAAAAACTAAATAAAAGTTTTTATTAGTTTATTATTTAGTTTTTAAATTAAAATTTTTTTGTTTTGTCTTCACCCATATCATAAAAACGATTTTAAATACTATCCCCCTCGCAATTTTTTTTCGGATTTTTTAGGGACCTTTAAAACAAAATATAAACATTTATCTTCTCCCCCATAATTTTGGCATATAATAATAAACACTAATTTCAAAAAAATGAAAACTTAAAAAAAATTTTTTATGTCGTTAGCCAAATCAGTTATAGGTTTTTACGTACTAACTCCCTCGAAAAATTGTTTTCCATATAAAGACTATTTTAAAATTAATAAAAAAAATTGTTTGTATTCACCTAAATCATAAACACGTTATTACGTAGTACCAACTCCACTCGCAAATTTTTGTTCTATATGTTTAGGATCCTCATAATAAAATATAAACATTTTTCTCTTCTCCCATAAGTTTTCTATATAATAAATACTTTTTTCAAATTAATGAACATTTTTAAAATAATTTTATTTAGTCTTCCCAAATCATAGAAATGTTATTTTGCATTTACCTTCTCGCAAATATTTTTCGCAATATTTGGGGTCCTTCAAAATAAAATATAAAGATTTATCTTCCCTCCTTTATTTTTTCCATATAATAATAATGACTATTTTATAATTAATGAAATTTTTTAAAATACTTTACTTTGGCTTCGACCAAATAATAAAAAAAATTTTCCTTACTACCCCCCCGCAAAATATTTTTCAGAATTTTTTGGTTCCTTCATAATAAACCATCAATTTGCTTTTAGGACCGACATCGGAAGCCGGTAATCTACCGAACTATCATTAGGTACTCTCCCTAAATAAAAATTATATTCACAGTTTATGCTACTACATTAAAAATTATAAATTTAAAAACGTTACTAAGGCCATATTTTCACATAAAATGTTATATTGTACTTTTGTAAATAAGAAATTTGTTTAGAAAAATAAAATGTCCGATAAATTAGGTAGGGTTTTATATTCATTTAAGTTTTCATAGTATTTTTTTTAAATAAATAAAACTTCATAATGCGACATTAATTTTTTCAGGCTATAGGTTTGGTTAAAAAGAATACCTTGTTTATGTGCTAAAAAGTGCCAAATATTTCTTCACCCTTTACGTGTTTGTAACATATTTAAGGATTGTTGGACACCATGTTATTTGTATATACAAATATATAATAAACTTGCTGCAGTTATATAGTTCTAATAAGAATTCACATAGTTTACGTTATGCAAACATGATTTTTTCGTATTTTTAATGAAAATGTGAAAATGAAATGTAAAACTAGTAAGGAAAGAAGTAATCACTAATCATGGTAGGTATTATAAATGGTAAAAGGTATAACCATATCATATTGAATTATATTGACACATCGAATTTTACTCGTTGGGATTAGAAAAAAAGAAAATTGTGATAAACTGTCCTTTAACTTATTTCTTTTTCAATATTTCTGATCAATTTTTCTTTGTTAATATAAAAATAGTAGTAGTGGTCCTATAACACGAAGTTCAAACTTAACTATTTGTTTAACAACACTTTGAATATCGTTTAAGAAGGTTCTCATCGAATACCGTACGATTTTCAATACCAGATTCTTCGTCCCGTTTACAGTGTGACCATATTTGGGGGAACAAGCACACCTTTCAAGCGCACCGACTGGCGGCATGTAGGTATGCGACTAAGTCGACTGCTGGTCGCTCGAGCTATTGCATCGACACCACTATAATTATACATCTCTATAGTCCACACTACACATTACCGAATTGATGCCCATTGCCAGTCTTCCGACATCCATATTTCCACACGACCACACGACACTGCGCTTCACCACTCTCCACAACTTCGGACTTGTAAGTTCTACCACCACTGCTCTGCTACAGTCCCTTGATATTTATGTATGTATCTATATGTGTTTATGTGAATAACGTGTGTGTATATATATATATATAATATTAATAATATATTATACAATACCCGTCCCGTTTTTCTCTCCGTTCGGGTCGTCCTGCTCTGACCGAATTACCGTTTTAGGTCATTTACTAGCGAATTATCGTCGCTACGAAAATTCTAAACTAAAATTCTCGTCGTTCTGCCGTGCGTTACGACCAATACCGTGTTTTTAACCAGTCGACACGCGACATATATCGATACCTATTCATTAATTATTGTCGTCGCCGCAGTGCACTCTGCACCGGTAAGTCACGTCCGCCGAATTCCCGTGGGCTCTTCTCGACTCTTGAGGTTAGAACAGTTTAAGTCAATGGTCTGTCATCCCTGGCCAAGGTTTTCGGGGGCCCTAGCAGCTGTTTGCCACGTCCGTCTACCTTTACATCGATACCCGTCGTATAATGTGATCGTAGTCCATTGATTATCGATTCCTTTTATTTCAGTCAATCGTCCACGATTAACCTACTGTACTGATTGTACGACCCTTTTGAACGTGATGTAGTAGTAGGGACAAACCAAACTCAATCCACCTGTGATATTATAAATAATAGCACCGGGAATGTGTGTTATTCTTAAATATTATTTTAATATTTTATTACTTCTATTTGTTAATAATAATAGACTACAGTTAAAAATTGAATCATATTATTGTTTTTATTAATACATTCTTAGCTTCAATACTATAATATGTATAATTTTCTAAGAGTAATGTTAATTTATTTTTGTTTTTAATTACATTATAATATAATTTTCAATTCATTCACAAGACAATAGTTCAAATGTATCTCATTAATAATTAATTTATCATGACATCACTACTAGACTTATAGCAGTATTGGTTAATAGATATTAGTCGTGTTTACTAACCTTTTAAAATTTTTTTTTTTTTTAGTCTGATACCATTAAAATAAATGTACCACTGCAGTTGATTATAACTTACTAAATACTTGGTTCATTTTATTAATATGGAATCTGTATCAACTAAGTCAGAAGAATCTTCTGTCGACAAAGTTACTCGGGTTAGTACAATGTGTAAATTTGTATAATACAATCACAATTTATGCCAATCATAATTTATTTTCTAGCCAAGCAATCAAAATGAAGTGCCATGTAGTTCCAATGTTACTACAGAGCTCCCATCACAACGATTAGATTCTATTGATAGTACAACATCCGTAGCTACTCAAGCTTCTGAGTTAGATATAGCTGATTCAAATAATTTGTCTAATGATAAAAACCGCAAGAAAAAAGATCGTCATTTGGCACAAGCTTTAAAAACTGTTCTTAACAGTATGAATTCTTTAAATACACCAGAAGAAAAACTAGCAGCATTATGCATCAAATATGCAGATCTGATGGAAGAAAATACAAAACTTAAAGTAAACTAAAAACCAAAATTATTTTCTTCTTAAATAATTTTTATCTTTCTATTTTGCGTGAATTTTAGACTGCTTATAAACAAACTGAAAAAAAAGTATCTCAAGCACTTACTGAGCGTGATGTAGTAAGAGGTGAAATGAACAAGGCAGTATTAACAAGAAGTCGTTTGGAAAGTTTGTGTAGGGAACTACAGAAACAAAATAAAACAATTAGAGTAAGACTTTTTATTGTATAATTAAATTTTGAATTTGAATAAAATATGTTTTTATAGGAAGAGAGTCTGAAACGTGTTAAAGAAGCTGACGATAAACGAATGGAAATGACAAATAAATTTCAAACTACGTTAAGTGAAATAGCCACTGTCATGCAACAAAACAGTGAGAAGAATAACAAGCTTCGAGATGATAATATTGATATGTCTTCTAGGCTTAAGAATGTGTGTGAACAATATGAGCTTAGAGAACAGGTAAATGGAGCTGTAAGAACATACAAATTCATTATTTTTTATACAGTTTTAATTAGGAATTGATTCTTAGTATAGAATACTTGTTAATTGTTGTAGCAAGTAGTCAAATTAGCTAAGCAAATAGAGCTTGAGACACAATTATGTGATGCTAAGTTGGCTAAAGCAAATATGGAAATCAGTGTAGAACGAGAAACTATATTAAATGAAAAAACTCACTTGTTGAAGGTATGAATTAAATTAATTTTACTTTTGAAAAATTGTATTAAAATTATTATAGCTATAATTAAAAAAAAATTATAGGAAATACGACAATATCAAATACGAATAGAAGAAATGCAGAACACAGAAATAGACTTACGAAACCAAATATCTTTGTATAATGAAAAATATGAAGAATTTCAAAATGCTTTAGCGCGTAGTAATAAAGTTTTTGCTGGATTCAAAGGAGATATGGAATTAGTAAGTAAAACCTAACAAATTAAAATATTATAATATAAATCTATATTGACCTGTTTGTTTATATATATACAGATGTCTAAAAAAATAGTTAAACAGGAAAAAGAATCGGCAAGTTGGAAAATGCGATATGAACGTTGTCAACAACTTTTAGATGAAATGACTAATGAACGTACCAGAATGATTAATGATTTGTCTGTAGCAACTCGACAGTTAAGTACTTTGCAAAAATTATGCCGTACACTTCATTCTGAAAGACAAACACTTTTGTCTAAGCTGGAAGACGAAAAAAAAGTGACTGAAGTGCCTCCAGATGTGATATCAGGAGAGATGGCTGACCGTTTTTCAGAGATTAGCATGTGTGCAATGGCGGATTGGTTTGCGCGTACTGATAATGCAACATCTAAACGTAATTAAATTTAAAATGTTGGCTTACTTTGTATTTATGTGATGGTCGCTTTTCAGCTGATCAATTAAAAGAGACGCTACAGACAGTCATTGAAAACCAATTGAAATTGGCTAAAAACTCTACTGAGCAGCAATCACAAGTAAATGGTGATGACACTTCACCTGAATCCCCTTCATCGGCTCAATCACATACGTCTGATGAACCAGCTTATGATACTGGTGTAAGTAGTAGTTCTTCAATAAATGGAGATAAAATTGAATGTACTACAGAAAATAACAATGAAAACAAGTCAGTTGATGAAAAGGAACCTAAAAAAACAGACATAAAAAAGGCGAAGGTAAATAATATTTAATTTTAAATTTACAGATTATTTATTAATACAAATAGAAAAGAAACAATTAATAATTTAATAAAAAAAATTAAATATATTATATAACATAAAGTACTTTAAATAATTATTAGTTTGATATTTTACAAATCAAATGATAAATAAATCTAATATTATGATTTATTATATACAATTATAATAATATCTTGAATTAATATGCTGCTTTGCTTACCCTTTACTTAAAATGCGTATTGAACTCTAACCTGTTGTGTGTATGTATAGAGTTACTTGTATATTCAATTCAATGCCAAATTTAAAAATAAATCATTGTTCATCACATGCTTATTCGCTACATTAAATGTTCTTAATTGAATGTTTCAGGAAACTCAATCTAAACGGAAGCCTAAGAAAACGTAGTAATTCTTGTCTTTGTTTGACATGTAGTAGTTCACTAATATACATTTTTTGAGTGGAAACTGAACCTATGAATTATCAGTCAGTGGATGTTTCATTCATACTAAGCAAAATTATTGTTTTTTTTTTTTTTTTACTAGCCATTATCTAATTAAAAATATTATTGGCCTGTCAATGGTTTTTTTAAATTTAATTATTTAAGTAAGCCATTATATTAATGTATTAAAATGAGTATTTTATTATTGATTATTATAATATTATGCATAACATGTCTTTATGGTAATAACAATTATCGTTTATATAGCTTTGCTAATTTTGCTTTTAAGATAAAAAACAAAATACAATTCTATACAAAATAGTTTTTTCTTTTCTAAAATGGGTTATCATTAATATAGACAACAATTTATTGTTATTCAAATATTAACCCATCAATACATACATAGGATAAAAATTTGTTGTAGATAAACTATTATAAAGCACAAATATTTTATACCACTAGTTACAAATTTGCAACTTTTAGTATTCTCTCAAAACTTATTAATATAATAAATGTATAATTATTTTACTATATTGTACTATAAAATACTTATAATATTATAAATAGATGATAGGTTTATTTTAAAGATATCTATAAAAAAGGAGGAATTTATATTAAAGAAATATATTAATATTTATTTTTTAAAAAAAAGCTTATGCAATTCTTACACTGCTCAAGTATACCTTATTTAACTACCGCACAAGTTAGTGACAGGTTAGTCTCCATATTATTTACTTAATAGATTTTTAAAAAAATTGAATGGTGCTAAAAAACAATATTAAATACAAATATATAGTAATATAAATATTATGTTTATGTTACTTAATTACATATAATTGAATTGTTAAATAAGTTATGTTAAGTTTTTATTATTTATGAGTGGTCAATAACAACAATTATAATAATCATATTGTAATTCAATTTATTAGTCATTTAATAAAAATCACAAATTGCAAATTGTTTTTTAAAAATTATTAGTTCTTAAATTTGATATGAAAAAAGGAGCTTGGGGAGTATCGATTCGTTTTAGATGAGGAATTGGTACAAGAGAAGCTCTGAGGTTACTCATGGAGAGAAGGCTAAATGTAAATAGAAATATTTTTATAATGTTCATTGATTTAGAGAAAGCTTTTGATGTAGTTAACTGTGCTTTATTGATAAACTATGAAAAAAACACGAATAAATTGGAGGGATAGGTGAGTAATAATGTCCCTAAACAAGAAATATGAGATCGTAATAGAGGTTGGAGAACATAATACCATAGCAAAAATTTAAAGAGGTGAAACAAGGTTTTTTTTTAATGAAAAATTTAATTTGTTGTATAAAAATGTTTGTTATTACATAGTATTTGAAATGCATACCATGTCAAGTAGGCATGGTGTCCATCCTCCTGAAAAACACAATCACAATATTTGTTCAATTTATTTGTGGAAAAAATCGCAGACAAGTAAAAGAAAAATTCTAAATAGATAAGCACGAATGGAGAAAAAATTACTGCAGATGATATTACTTTAGTATCTGAACTGGAAAAAGATGTGCAAAATTATTTAACCACTCACCAAAGTATTAAAGGAATATCAAATTCAAATAAAACAAAAATAATGATGGTGATTAAAGCAAAAGAAATTCTCTTAGTGACGTAAGTAAATAATAATTTAATTGAACAATTAAAGCAATTCAGTACGTGGAATATGGGAAGTATATGCTAACCATTGATGGTCGATCAGTGGAAATTAGACAAAGAATAGTTATAGCAAAAAGAGTATTTATGCAAAAAAGAAACTTAATATAAAGATATGACTTTTAAAATGTCTATGTATGTATTATTATATGGTTGTGAAACATTGACCATCAATGAATGAGACAAGAAGTTGAAAGCCATAGAAATGTGTACGTGGAGAAGATTGTTGAAAGCAGCTTGGACAGAAATGAAAATTAACATTAAGTATAATGTATTAAACCAAGTTTGGGGAAAAAAAATTTAGTTAAACATCATAAAATAAAGAAGTGGAAAAAAGCGGGAAGATCGATTTTAGATGTTCCTCCTTTATCCTCCGGCCCTCGGAAAAAGAATGGTTTATTATAATTAAGATTTAAATGCAAATTAAATTGTATTTGAAAATACGATTCTGATCGAAACTCAATATAATACGATATATTATACTGATAGTCCATCCCAAAATTTTGCTTCGTTCAGAATCTAAAATGTTTGATTACCTATTGAGGCCTAATCCGTTTATGCCAAATATATTTGAAAGATGAAAAAATGGACATAAAGGGAGAGGCAGACTGAAAAATGCGTATATAGAAGACATAATAAAAAAGCTCACTGTAAGCGATATGAAAAAACACTGACTTTTAACAGAGAAGAATGGTGAACCAGATTTGCAGGGACAAGGCAAAGCCTGTACCTAGTAGAAAAGAAGATATAATATTTTTTTATATGTCAAATATTTAATTTCCTTTTATTTATCTTGATAAATAATACAAATTAGTTATATATTATATATATTTTTGTGCTATTGACTAATTACTAATATTTAATACCTTCCTAATATAGACAGTTATATTTAGTATCTATATGTCAATACATAAGTGAAAGTTACATATAAAACATATATTTTCAAATTATAACAGCTAAATTTTTGAAAAATGTTAAGTACTTCTTGTCAAATAAATAAAATTAACATTTTTATTAAATCTATACGAGTATTTTGAAAAAAAGAATGTTTACTTACCTATGTATGAATATTACCACTATTACTATTTTATATGTAAGATTTATGAGTACTGTAGATAAATCTTTATGCTCAAAACTGAATACTTAATGTATAAACTATGTCATAAAAATTTAATTTCTCTGAAAATTACTGTCCATATTATTTAGCATTTAGGTTATTATACCTATTTTTGTTTGTAAATAATTGTTTTAGATATCTATATAAATATTTATCATAGTTTATGATAATAATCACAATGTTATTTTATTATTTTAAGAATTAAATATATTTTATTTCACATTATATTATTAGTAGGGTCGTATTTAAAATTTTGGCGCCCCGGGGCATTTTTTTAATTCCGCCCCTTTTTTTGGAAGACTTAGTTTTCATAAGCAAGTATCAATATTATTACCAAATACTAATATTATTAAATTATTGTTATTTAATTATATACCAATAACAAATTTGTTAAATATTTATCATTTCAATATTAAATATTTTATAATAATAAAATTACTTACTTTAAATGAAAACTTTTTCACGCATTATAAAACTACAGAATACTGCATAATATTAAATAATACATAAGGCAGGCACATTAAGTTGAGTGAAATAACCCATAAATGTATTACATTTTCGTTATACAACTATATGAACCAACTATAACATATTATTTATATAATATATAAATATATATATATATATATATATATATTATAAAAAAAAACATTTTTTTACAAACCATAATTATTAAATTATACCTAAACACAAAAAATAAGTTCATAAAAATTTACCGCCCCCAACGTTCCACCAGAAGGGGCATTTGGGGACCTGGTCCCCCTATAAATACGGGCCTGATTATTAGGTAGGTACGTTAAAATTGAATATTATAATTTTAATATTTCAATGTGTTAATAATTATCAAGTTAGATACCTATAAAGTATGAGTATTGATTAATTATACATCGTATATATTGTATAATTAATCAATGCTATAAGAAATGTTTAGGTAATTTCTATAAAGTCTTTAAACTCATGTTATAATGGTTGAGGTTAAATATTGATAAAATTATTATTTTATATTGATTAGATATAAACTATTAGGTTCGTAAATGTTTTTGTTAATGAAATCTAATAAGAAAGAAGTGTAGAAATTCAAAAAATACTTGGAATAGGTACTCATTTTGTCGTTTCATAATGTATTCGATTTCATATTCTAAATACAGGTTGGGGCTGTGGGTTCTGATGATTTATAGAGTACTACGGTTAGGTACTAAAGTAGATAAGATAAATTACTTTGTCACCAGATTAAATTTCATGAAGTTTAGTTTTACTTTATCAATAATCATGGACACGTGGCCTGTGAATCAGCGCGTGTTTGCTGTTTTCATCGTTTGGCATTTTGGGTCCGTACTTTTTCGAGGAAAACAATGTGACTGCGACCGTAACATTTGAACATTATGTGAAAATGCCGAACAACTTCTTGCCAACTGAATTACAGTGATTAGGAGTACAAGATAAAGATCTATGGTTTCAACAAGATGGTGCTACCAGCCATACAGCGCGTATTTCAATGGCTGTTCTTAGACAAATGTTTCCGTGATTTCGTGGAATAGTGATATTGCCTAGCCACCACGTTCTCCTGATTTCTTTTTGTGGCGTTATTTGAAATCTAAAGTATTCACTAATAAGCAGGGGCGCAATTTCAGTATTTTAATAGGGGAGCGAAAATTGAAGCAGGCCAAGTTTTACGCCGATCGGGCCAATTTTGTTTGATATTAAAATTATGTTAATAACTGACAACTTTATTTGCGATGTATTTTTTAGGAATGTACAATGTTTTTTAATTATACCTAATTTTATTAAACATACCTATATCATTATTCATTGCTCAACAAACCATAATGCCACAAAATACAAACGACAAAATGGTACAAATATACAATTTTACAATAAGTCCGTCGACAATATTATTGTGGATTATGAAGGTGGCGTATGGCATTTGAATATTATGTAACGGTGCGATAAAATATGTAAAAAAAATAGGGGAGCCGTGGCCCACCATGCTCCCCCCCCCCAAATAGCGTCCCTGCTAATAAGCCACATACACTATTGGAGTTAAAAGAAAACATTAGACGGGAAATTACAGCCATCGATGTGTATATCCTACAGAAAGTTATGGACAGTATGAAAAAAGCGGATAGCCGACTGTATACAAAATGGAGGCGGTCACTTAAGAAATGTAATTTTTAAAAATTAAGATTTTTGTTATTAACAATTAAAAATAATCTTTATGTTGAATAAAATACAATTTTTTCATTTCTTTATTTTTAATACTTGACTAATAAACTACAATTAAAATTCGTCAGAATCCATAGCCCCACCCTGTATTTCTTCTGTGGATATTCGGAATATGTATTTAAAATACTTTTAAAAAATTGTTTTTTTTTATTTTATCCAAGTTTGCTCAATAGTCGCTATAGGTATACCTACCTGCTATAATAATTATATAATAATAAATATTAGCAATAACTAATAAGTAATGATAAAATATGCTGTTAAGTTTACAAGATATTTTTTTTTGGGTTATCCTCATTTTCAGAAAACAATATTGTGCAAGCTATATACATTAAATAAAAAAACAAAATAGGTATATCGTATATATAATATGTTTTCAATTAATTTGATAAATTAAAATACCCTTAACTGCAGCATTCTTAGGAAGATATGTTTTCCTAGTATATGATCTCATATTTGAAGATGCCTTATAAATTATCGATTTGGGTAAATTTTGGGTAGGTAGGTATGTCATTTTTTTCAATTTTCTCCTTAGTGTTTCTACTCCCGTATACAAACGTATTAAATATATTATTATAGAACAATTAATAAACGCTAATAATAATAATATTGCTTGGAGGAGTTAGGAAAAAGTCTTCATCTACAAAATGTTTAGAAAAAACTCTTATTTGTTTTTTAAGTGTTTCTTTTTCCATTTTTAATTGTATTGTCCACGGTCGTTTTTTATCTAAGAGTTCTGTACTTCAATTCTTGTTTGTCCGCTGTACTTTATTTTTACCAGCCTTAGGAAACCAATGAAAACTAATTCTATTGTCCGTAGAATAAAATTGTTTACATCCATAAACAGAACAATAAACGTGACTTTTTGATTTATTTTGATTGTGTAAAAAGCATGAATCTAAAATTTAAAAAAAAAGCGGGAACGTCAATTTAAGACGTTCCTCCTTCGTCTCTTTGGTCCTCAGAGAAATTAGTGGTTTATTACAATTATTAAGATTTGAATAATGCATTGATATTATACTGATAATCCATTCCAAAATTTTACCACAGTGTAAATTATTTATGTAAATATTCAAAATAAATTTCAAGTCCATACGATAAAAATTGTCAGTCACAATTTTCAAAATATTTTGTTAATAGATTAAATAGTATATGAGTAGGCTTCTATGAAAATTACATACCGTTAAACAAAAAATTTCAGGTAATATTAAATATTTTTGGAAAAAATTCAAAGCTCTATATTTAGCCAAAAAAGAACCAGTCCGTTCTAAAATTATACCATACTTGTATATTACCTATGTTAATACTCAAAAAAAATTTTAAGTCACTAAAACTCAATTAGTTATCACAAAATAAAAAAATTAAAAATTATGGAAATCGTAGTTTTGTCGATTTTTTACTTATTTTTTAGATTATTTCAATTTCAAAATAATTCAATGTAATATATTGTAGCAACCAGAACGAATAATATATAATAATATACATACTGTATACCTATATATTGGAAATTGTTTTGATGGAATTGATTTTTAACCCTAATTTTTAAAGTATATCCTTCATTCTCTCCTTCTCTAGTCACCTAATCCTCACAATTTTGTATTTATTTCAATTTCAAGGTACTAGGTAATATCTGAAATAGGTATTACTACCTTCACATTTCTTAACACATATACTGTTGTATTACTGTTGACTGGGTCGTAATATTAGTATACCTTCTGAAACGTTGCTTTTAAATACTTTCGAAACTTGATAGTATAAGACTGTAAGAACTAAGAGCCATTTCGGGAATGATGTTATTTCCAATCCTCTTGCGTCACTGATTGGTTATTTGGACATTTGGTTATAATTATATTTTATTGATATATATATATATATATAATTGTAATGAACATAAGAGCAGTGGTCAGTGGTAATAAATACATTGATATTGTATTTTTATAATAATTAACACTGAAAGTTATTGAATTCCCGATGACTCGCCGAAACAGTATTTTCGTTAATTACAATGAAATTGATCCCCTGAAGTGATCAATAATATAAATATATATATGTACCGTTCATTAAAAAAAAAAACGTACATATTAAAGAACATGATATTCAACCAACGACCCACGTGTAGTTTTATATTTCACTAACACAAGGGCGGATCCATCATCTATTTACAGTTAGGGCACTTTACATAGTCGAAATCAAGAGATTAGATCGCTAAGGATTGTGCCAAAAACAATCAATAGCTGTTTTACCTACTAAAACTAACCAAATTGCTTGTTTATAGTGTTAATCTTCAATACTCAATAGTATTATAGTTATTACAATCTTAGAGAATTCAATAATATGCTTGACGTATATAACAGATATTTTTCACGGATTCCAATCCACAGACAATCAAACAAGTAGTTAAAGAAACCTGTTGTAAAAGTCCCTTCGGTACTTTTCTTAAGTGACCACGATAACGAGCGCTGGACGAGATATAAATATGACATGTTTTAATACCCTATGTTTATAAATATCTTAAATAATTGTTAAAACTCCATCTAAGAATATTAAAACATCAAAGGATTTTTAATACTATTTTGAACATTTTATTATTTAAGTTTTTCAAACAAATAATTTTAAAAGTATAAGAGTCCCGATCTGCCGTATATACCAATTTAATAATCCTTCATCACATACACGTGACACAAAAAAGCCCCTTTCCTTCATCGTTTAAGTCTTTTATATTTTCATTTTTGCTGTCTGTGCACCCTTGTTATTGTTATTGTGTATGAGTGTTTATTATTTTTTAAATATTCAGTAGCTAAATTCAGTTATATATGTAAAATTTAAAATTATATTATATTATGTACCTATATATACTATAATGTTTAATCTATTTATAAAATACGCGTTGTAATAATGATCAGTAGCCACTAGCCACCGCCCACAGTAATAATGTTTTGATAAATATGAATAAATATTACCTATACAATTGATTATAGAATAGTCTATTCTATAATCAATGCCTATACGTATAGAAACAATAAATTAAAACAAATGTGAATGTCTGATTGTCCATTTATAGATACGTCCAAATACTAAACGATCGTTTATAGTATTTGATACGTCATAGGTTTCGTTTACAAACGAACGAAAAACGTGGTATGGCGTGGTTAGGTTAGGTTAGGTTAACGTGGTATACGGCATAAGCCAGTATAAGTATACTATAATATGATAGGTATTTATACTATTTATATTATTCTACGTTTTAAATTTTTGATTATTAATTTATTATTATATTAAGTATTAACGGTTTAACGTTTATTATAAGTTAAAGTATTACTGTAACTTGGGAAGTTGGAACGTTTAAGATTTGACATTTTGACCAGATTCAAAAACCACCAAAGAGCCACATGACAAAAATTCAATATCAAATTTTCAAAATAAATGTTACTATAAGTTATAGTATATACCTGTTTTAATATGTCAATATAATCCCAATATCCAATATGTCTATTTCCTTTTAGAATTGATATCTCAATATTAGATATCATAATTTTATAATTGTAGTAAATACAGTGTAAATATTATAATTATTTTATTTTTATAATTTGTATATATTTGTAATTGTAATTATTATATATTATTTTTATATGTAATATAACAATAAAATATTTTAAGTCTATAACATTGATTTTCCGAGAACAATTGATATCGAGTAATAAAGTTAATGTTATTTTTACTGTGTTTATATTTATGACTGTATATTTGTATCGCAGTTATATCGACTATATTTTTACGCCATTGAAGTAAACGGAATTCGTCGATCGGAAACCGTAGACTTCCTATCCTTAAAAGATGGCTTTATTTAGAAAGGATAATATACATTTTTATTTGAAAGACCAGTAAAAAAAGAGAAATGTTTCGCCGAAATTAATATGTATATGTATGATAGTTGCTATACATTTAAAAATTTGTTTAAGTTGTGGCGATATCTGTGGTGAAGAAGGTGATTTGGAGATTGTAACTAATATAACTAATAAAAACTAATTATAATTGGTTAAACCAGTGACGTTAGTATCCAGTAGGTCAATGGGGTCCTGACCCCCCCACCCCGAAAATTTTTGTAAGTACATAAGTTTAATAAATAAATTATCAATATATAATAATAAAATTTAAATTTTACTTAATAATATAATACCGTATAATATAGAAAAGTAAATAGTAGGGAACTACTTTATTTTATGTAAAATTGAATTGATGTGTCATAAAATTCTGAACACTCCGTATATATAATATAATATTCATAGGCGCCGCTAGAATAATTCACAAAGGGAATATTGATGACAAAATTATTATATGTTTTAGAACTTTCGAACTCTGTGTCAAATTTTAATTGGATGATCCAGCATCTGGGGAACCTAACTTTTTTTGAAATGGATAGTAGATAATCAGTTTTCTTTTTTTTAATGAAAAATTTAATTTATTATACAAAAATGTTTGTTATTACATGACATTTGAAATGTACATCATGTCAAAGATTATGTCAAGTAGGTGTGGTGTCCATCCTTCTGAAAAAAAAAAAAAAAAACATTATTGTAAAATCAATACATTTCAATCGAACAGATTTCTTCGCTTCGCTCATAATCTAAAAGTTATTTTACACTTTTGTTTATGAGTAATGTAAATTAGTAAACAAAATGACGTTGTAAAACATAACACGCGATTATATATTTGGTACTTGCTACTTTTACGTTAAATTACCGCCGTGTATACACATCATAATATTACGTGGTTTAATTGATTCATTTTCTCGGATTCTGCAGGCCGGTCCAGGGTCGCGATAAGACGAGTTGATATTAATTTAAAATAGATTATATTATTATATATTTAGTATACGATACAAATACAAAATGATTAACTCACATAATTGTATATGTACCTATAGTACCTATGTTTGTTCGCTCGTATATAAATAAATAGGTAGATATATAACTATAGTTTAGCGTAAACGACACCGTTGAGATAACATAACATAATACCTAATGTAAAAATAAAGTACATTTATTCAATTAATTTATAGAGTTTGTGTACATATTTTTTGTAGATAGGGTTACACACATTGTTTTGTAACAAATTTTAAAACGTGCGGTTATTTTTTTAAACAAATAACCAATATTTATTAAAAAACGTCGTTTACCATATAATCGGATATTTCTATTTTAAAATAGTAAATACCTAACTAATAATATTTATTAGCCGTAAACGTGTTAAACCGTTTTTTATTATATCTAGGTACCTACTATAATACCTGTGCAATATATTATATCTATAATAATACTATCTCTGTATTGGTATGTTTCATTATACAATAATCATAGGTAATAAGACGTAGATACGTTATATAACGAATTAAGATTTTAAATAATTTGATGTTTTTTTTTTTTTTAATAAAGTTTCGAAAATCGTACTAAAAACCACGAAAAATCGTTTGTCTTTGCAATTATATTATTGCCGTTTACGTGCGCACGCATGTAATTAAATAAATTATAATATAAATGTTTTGATATAATGTATTATATTAATAAATTATATTGTTAGTCGTAGTATGGTTTCGCTAAAATATAATACAACTTAGGCACTTGCCACTATACCATTGACGGCGATCGTCAACCTAGGTATAAATAATATAATATTCACACAAGTACCTAGGTATATAATATAGTAGTAACATATTTAATCGTAAGACATATTATAATCTAATGTATATTCATACGGTGGTAGTATGGCAGGTTAGGTACTACGGTAGTGGTTAAATACAAAATATTATGATTGTAATTATATTATTGTTGTGCGTTTGCGGGCGGTGTTGTTTGGACGCTGTGGCGCGGGGGGAGCGCTCGCTGACCACTGTCTAGGCGGCGGCGTGTCGAGCTCGCAGAACACGATCGCTATTCGATGGAGCTGGGCGCGTGGAACGCTACCGAGACGCCGGCGTCATCCACCGATACGGCGACGACGTCGGTCCCGTCCAGGTACGTTCCGGGAGTTGGTGTCCAGGCCGGTGTGACCATATCGTATACCGTGGGTATATTCGGTAACCTGTTGGCGCTGTATATTCTGCACCGGACCAGATCCAGCAGTAACCAGAAACACGGTTTCATGTTGCGGTGTCTGGCCACCAATGATTGCATCGCGCTCACAGGCATGCTGGTCCAGATGTACGTGGCCCTGTTCTGGCCGGAAAGTACCCATAGCGTGTGGTCGTGTCGGTTCCGCGTGTTGTGGCGATTTTTCGGACTGGGCTCCGGTTGCGTGGCCATCGTGATGGCCGTCGAACGTTGGTTGGCCCTTACCAAACCGTTTTTTTACCAAAAGGTACGTTTCTATATTATATTTACACATGGGCATAGGAAAATATTTTTTGGGCAGTTTCGGTCTATATTAATATTATATACAAATATTGAATTATATAATACAAATTAAAAATATATGAAATACATTAAATTTTGGGAAATGTTTGAACACTCTAACTTCTCTTATACATAGACATATGTGTCTATGTATTTAAATATTTATTTTCCAAGCACATAATCCCCCCCCCCTTGTTTAAAAAATAAATAAATATTTCCTTTGATAATTTATTAACAAATAAAATATGAAAAATTGCGAAATTTTAGTAGCTATATTTTTAAGTCCACTACTATTTTCAATTTCAATGTATACACCGCAGTTATGAAGATTTGGTACAATATAAATTTTCAATAGAGAGTATGAATACACACACAGGAAATTAAAAAAAAAAACAATATTGGGAAATATATCCACATATATAGGAAATGTCAAATCTTAAATGTACAAGTATTTCTTTTATTAAGATTATTAATTAAAAAAAATACAAAATATCTTTTCATGTTTTTTTAAATGTTCTTAAACAACTTGTACATTTATGAATTTTATAATTCACTTATATTATATAGTACTATAATATTATGTATAAATGTATTATTTGTGATAAGTGAAAAGATCCAATAAAGAAATATGTATATTATACACAATATTTGCAGTTAAATATCAAAATAATAATAAACTGCACAAATATTCTTCTTTTATTTTCAATAGATTTGAGTTGAAAAAAATATATTAACATAACTTTTTTTTCGTTTTTAATTAATTTAAATTGTAATAGTTCTAAGTTAAAAATATGCACTAATATAACTAAATTATGCTTTTCAAGAAAAATAGTCAAAAATATGCAAATATATTCAATTTAAAATGTTTACATTAATTTGTTGTGTTGTATAGAGGACATAATAAAATTAATTTGTGTTTAACTATCCAAATTGTATTGTTAAAGGAAAATAAATATGCAAATGTATTTACATTTGCCCTTTAAAAATGAGTATGACGAAGTATTTTTGATTTAGCGAATCTTAATAGAAAAAATCTTAATTGAAACAAGAGCTTAGAACTGACGGTTTATCGAATTCCTGAAAATCAAAATGTCCATTCTAAACTGCATATTGTGTGTGCTTAAATATTTTTATATATCACTTCAATAGATGATAATTTCTTGTGATTCTATATGTATATTTCTGTAATAATTTGCAATTAAATGTATATTTGACTGTTAATATATACCTATATTTATATTAGCATATTTTTATAAAAGGTTTAATACTCATATAACTTCAGTTCTTGATAGGTAATATATAATATTGTAGTAAATAAAATATAATAATGTCTACATATAAAATAAACTTTTGATATATACACACGAGAATTAAGTTATTATATGATTCCTGACTGCGTAATGTTATGTAGGTAGGTACTTATTTTGACAAATGACGTGATTACATGATGGATATATAATATACATCGCCGTTATCAGGACGCAAACAAATTGTTTCAAAGTGTCACAGAGCAATATATGAAAATAAGTCATATTAATAATAATAATAGTTATTTCGACAACACACGTGTATCTAATAATTAGTATTTGTTTTATAATTATTATTAGTAAATTTATTATAATATATAATTGTTGTATTTGTATAGTTTCGGAATTCATTTTTGGAGTAGATACCAATAAGTTTTAAATTAAAATATTTCTAGGTTTTTGCCTGTTTATGATGATTAAATTTTAAAAATAAAATAAATATAAAAGAAATTTTGACCCACCCACTTTGATTCCTGATAAATATTCGTATTTTTTTGTATTTATTGATTATATTTATAACTAACGTTATAATTTCTAGGTAGGTGTATCATAAATGTGTCAAATTTATATTTTTATTGACCATTATGACACAAATGCAATACAAAGTTTAAATGTTAACGTGGTTTTATAATTTTCACTTTTCGAACCATCTTAAATTTCGGCTTTTATAAAATAGATAAAATTATTTTTTACTATTTAATTATTACTATTAATTGTATTATTAAATTATTTTTATTGTTCATTACATATAATCTATGATACGATTCAAAAAGTGAAAAATATAATTTTCCAGTATTATTATTTGATATAATTAAATAAGACAGTTTTAATATTTTAATATTATCCAAATTCCGTTTTTACATTCTTTGTAACTAACTTATAGAATTTTGAATTAGCAAGATTTAAATTTTAATTAAACTATAGGAGTTTACATTGTTTTATAGAAATATATATATATGTAATATATACATAATTGTAATAATTAAAATTTGTTTTTCTTATTAACTTTTAATTTTCAATACATTTTGTTCAAAACAAATACGAGGATAAGTTAGGTATATTATCATTTGCCCTTTGTCATCTCACTGTAATAAAAAGAGATATATTAGCATGCTCATCTAAACAAATGTTTGTTTATAAAACATACATTTATAAAATTTAGAGGTTAGGATATTTGTTTAAACAATAATAAAGTGTTTTAAATTGATCTTCTGCGACAGTTATTGTTATCATTCTTGAATTTTATTTTTATGTTGTCATATTTGTCAATTATGTAAAAGGTTAAATTGTATATAAAAGACGCAAGTAACACATTTTAATTTTCTATACTATATTGTTTTGTTAATAAATATAGCTATATTAAATTTCAGAATTTATATTAAGTATGATAAACTTCATTTATTCGTGCATTGTATATTATGCTTAAAACAATACATTTTCATATGTATTTTGAGAACAACTACACAATTGTTATAAAACTAGATAATATAATAGTTTGATGATTGCATTTTTAGTTTTATTTGTATTTTTAATGTAATTTTATTTTTTACTTTGTTCATACGTATTGTTGTATTTCGTTATTTTTACATAAAACAAATAGGTAATGAATAGATACTACAATTATGGGATTTTTTTTTTATAATTTAATGAGAAATTTGTTTTAAATATCAGTTTTTATGCTTTTTTTAATTTTTTATTTATTATATAAAGTATCAAAATATATTATTGTTTATTAGTTAACAAAATACCTTTTTATATTTTTGTGTTATAAATTTTAATATTACCTATATGACGTTGATTGTTAAACTGCTAATATTTAAATGTATTAGGTATTGAAATTGTTTAATTAGGTATTGTTAATTTTAACGTAAGAAATGTAAATTATCTATGCCCCTGATTTATTCATTTCCGAACAATTTTATAATATCTTATACTTTTAACTATGAAATACAAGTCAATTATTTTAATTAGACAATTTCCTTATAATTCCTATTAATTTTAATAATGCGTGTTAGTGATTCATAATTATACGGCTTAAAATGTAGTATTCAAAAATATAGGAACTGCTAATAACTGCAAAATTAGAAGTATTATAATTTAATGCCATATGTAATAAGATAAACGTATTTGAGCATATATTTTTAATTTGTTGCACATAAAATAAAAGTACATAATATTTTATTATTTAAGTTCCTAGGTACTTGAATATTTTAAGCCTAATAACATTATGTAATTTAAATTAATTTTTTAATTTGATTAAAAATTGTATTTACTCGAGAGAGTAAACTGTAAAGTTACAATTGATACTATTGAATACTATTAAAATAAAATATAAAATGAAAGTAGAAAAATTATATTGAATACAAATTAACAATTATTATAACCATATGGCCTCTATTTCAAGATATGTAACATTATTTATTTATATATAGAAGGAGTATATAAAATGAACTTTAAAAATATTTTATAGGTATTTTCTCTATTTTTCTTGAGCTTTTTAAGGTATATCGTGTATGTAACAACATACCCTGCATCTCTCTGATGTCTATTTATAATTTAATATTAAATATTAATATTTAATTGTCACAAGAAGATGGATAACATACAATTTCTATAATATTATTAAGAAACTTTATTTGTACCTATTACAAATTATTATGCATGCATTTTTTTAATAATAAACAATGGTATAGTATTTTTAAAATTTAAGTCTGTAAAGATTAGTTATTTGTATTAACTATGTATGACATTTCAAATATGCAATATGTCCATTAATAAAGTAAAGAAAATTTTAAAAATTATAATTATATTAAATATTTTTTTCCATTTTATTTATGATATAATAAATAAGTACCTAGTACCTATACCTTAAAAAAACAATCGTTTATTTAATATAAGACAATAGATACTGTAAACACAAAAACATTTATTTAAAAAATGTATTTCATTTAAAATTTTTCTATTTAAGATTTAAACATATAGAAAAAAATTAATTCTAATTAACAAATTATTTTGTAATTATTTTAATGAGTTAATTTTATGTCTGTTTTTTTTTAATAGTTATAAGATCCATTATGGTCATTCAACTTAACTTAATTAAGAATAATTACGAATACTATAGGTAAACGTTAGTCTTACGTTTAATATATTTTAGTTTTAAATCAATGAAAATATTTTTAATAAATAATGCATAACAAACTTGGTAAGTACAGTTGTACTTAAGTTGTTACATAATAAATTAAGTAGGTATTCTTTATATAACAGATATATAATAGCCTAGGTAACTAGGACTAAGTACTAAGAACTGACATATTTTGGTAGACTGTAATAATCACTTTGTATTGATATTATCTTTGTGAAATAAAATTTATGTTTACGTATTATTTCTTTTGAAGAAAAATATTATTAAGGAAACTTTAATGTAACATATAATGCATGTGATTTTATGATGATGGGGCATGTGTACGGGACAAAGGATAAACACGTATTAGTACAAATGCATAAATAAATGCGCATAATTTTTACATTGAGATGAGTTTTAGTTTTATTTATCCATTACTAACGACTATTGAATATAGTGTCTTAAATAAAAGTACTATAGAAATAAATATATCTATTTCATAAAATTTAAAACAGCTTATATTTAGATACCTATTTGGCTATTTTGGTCATTCTTATAATTTGAGAAGGTTATATATTAATTATTAATTTGAATCTATTGAAATAGTTTTTTGAACTTAAAGTTGCGTAGACCAAATTATATATTTCAATTTTCAACTGTGTTATAATATCTGTAGATCTGCATTCAAAATTCCAAAGTGAGAAGGAAATTAATTCGTTTGTATACTATTTCAATTACTAAAGCTATTCCGTGCGCCGCCGTACCTATAGAAAAATTCGTAATAATATTCTAAAGTATAATAATATATATTATGTCTAAAAGGAAAATGAAATATACAATTTAAATAGGAGTATTAAACATATTATTATATAAAAGTAAAAAGTATATTATAGTCGTATATATATAAAAAAATAAAAAAAACACTAAGGGAATGATTTTTATTGCCTATGATACGTATACCCTCAAATGCATCGCTGCTATATACACAGTGATCATAATATTATCTTGCTAAAATAATGTAGATAATATTACCTATGTAAAACGTACCTAATATGTACCTAATTCATATCATTTTTGTTCACTCTATATGTTATACATAACATAAGCAGGGATTACAAATTAGTAGCACGTCAAAAAATGTTTAATTCGCGTGAATTTTATTAGAAAAATCATAATTATCGGAATATTTATATGACAAATTTTTAACTTGAAATTTTTTATAATTTTATGGCACGCGGAAAATAACAAAAAAAGTTGCTTTTAGGCACGTAAGGTAAGAAAAATTTTCCATCTCTGGTCTGCATAATACCAGAAATTTCTATTAAGATGTGCAGTACTTGTAAATCTGTAATTAATATATTTAGAAATTAAAATGTATAATAATTATAGATAATTTATAATAATTAATTTAATATAATGTATCTAATGTTAATATTAACTTTCTTTTAGTAGGGTACCTAACATAATATTATTTGTGTTTTAATCAATAAGACTATAGAGTTATAAGTTAAATTCTATTACATATAATATTATTACGTTACTTGTTAGGTAAGTCATATTATGGGTTATATTAGGTACTTAAAGCTAAAACTATGTTATGATAGCATTGTTATCAAGGACACTTATAACTATGACTAATTTATTTTCAGGAAGTATAATGTCATTTGTATCACATATTTATTTATAAAGAGAACAAATTGATCGCTCTACGAAAGGGTCAAATGCATAGGAAAGCGATTGATTTATATGAGATTTTTTAATCTAAGAATCAATTATAACAATATTATGTTATTAAATATTTTCATGATATTCATATAGTGTAAATATCATTTTTATCATTGGTATACGGGACCTATGACTTTATGAGAAAACTTCATCATCAAATTATCCAATTACCATGTAGAATATAATACATATTATAGTACCTATTAGAAACTTTTGAAATCTAGCCTATATATTATGTTAAAAATATAAAAAATTAATATGTATGAGATGCTAGTGATAAAACTTATCAATTCAATTTAATAATATAAATGGTATACATTAATAAAAGTACCAATTATTTATTTTGTCAGACATTTAAAGTTTGAGTAGACGGTTTAATTTGTTTTTTATACTGACATATTATAATGTATAGCACAATTTGTATACAATATTATTCAATTTTCAAAAAGTATCTAATAATTATTAATGTAACTCGTGTGATCACGTTAAGACCTTGTGTGGTTAGACACTGATATATGCTATTAACATATGAATACTATTAATGCTTGTTGCTTAGTATTTTAGGTAATAATAGCCAATTGTATCTAGTGTAAATAACTAATAAGTAAGATATATTCATTCATAATTTTTTGTTAAAATGGACCTACTGCAAACTACTACCTAGATATTAATATATATATTATAAGACAACAATGATCACAAAAAACGTGCATTCGAATGCGTAGTAATTCATAGTATAGTATTCATTGCATAGTATTTCTATTCATAATATTAATAAAACTATGCTAAATTAATATATTAAGGTTATGTTCAATATTATAAACAAAAAAATGCTAACTAATATCATTTTATTCTTAATATTATTGTAATTTGTGTTTTGTGTATGTGTCTAATTAATTATATTTTATTAATATTAATTAAATTAGATGGGTACTATTTATGATGATTTTACTTAATTTAATTTAATTATTTAATTAATAAATAAAAAATTAATTAATTACTTTAATTTTTAAAATCGATTTTTTTCTCATATAAATCTATTTATGGATCTATTATCAATATTCCGTGACTTAATTATATTATTTAACTTAAAGAAACAAATTAAATTATGTATTAGCACTTGGTATATAGTAGATAATTGATAATGCGATACATACATAAGGTATAAATTGGTCTTTTAATAATTTTATTATTAAAATTGTGATTTATTATTTATCATTTTGTATGATTTAATAATATTATATTTTAATTTAACCCTTACCTATGTTTTATACAAACGCGCAAAATAAATCACGATTTTTTTTATTGTCAATGTAAATATAACTTGATTATAATGGACATTTTAAGTAATAAAAACAAATTGTCTTTTTTGAAAAATTATCAGCTTTAGTTCATTACATTGATATTGGCTTGGCATTTTTATGGGATAGTTGTAGTTTTTACTTTAATACTGTATATATTAAATATTTAAATATAATTTATTTTTAACATTAAATATTAATACTTTTCATATACTATTAATATAGATAGGTAATATTATCTTTAGGACATTTTCTTCATTATTTACTGCATTAATTATTTTTGTACATAATCATATAGACCAATATTTTCCTATATAACTATAGCATAAAGGTTTTCAAAATATACATAATATAACATCCAAAATAATTTTATTATATTCTAATTTTTTATAGTTTTTTATGGGATTTTTTAGTACATTATTTTTTTATTGTTAATAATTATAAATAATTTCTGTAAGTATAATAAAAGTTATTTAGATACGAAATATACAATTTTGATAAATGTACGTACTTAATAAACAATTATGACATTTATGATGTACATTGCACATAGATATATTTAAATAATGGTTTATTATATAGGTATAAAGTCTTTTTTAAATAAACCTTTAAACTGTAAAAACTTTAAACATAAAAAGTAGAATTTATTATTTAATAAAATGATTCAAAATTTAAACGTGCATTCGATCAATCGGAACGACACTGTGTTCTGGTACTATATTTCAAAATAGTTAAATTTAGATTTTTGATTTTTGGCTTGGTGGCATATGTTTACAATCTCAATGATATTTTGATGAGATTATTTGTTTAAATTTAAACATAAATTATAAAAGATTTAAAACCTGTACAGTATAAGATAACAATACAAATGAATTATTTATTATATTATATAGGTAGTATTAAAATATTTTTACCTTTGCCAGAACTTATACAAATCGCTTCAATTTCACAGTAAACATCAAATAATTATTATTCAACCGACGATTCGATTTTCTTTGTAATATCAAAGATTTTTATACTAATATAGTAATATATTAAGATCGTCCATGATTGTAGTTGTCACTATACTTATGAGTTATGAGTAAGCATAAGTAGGTATAGGTAAACACAAGCCAAACTATATGCATTTAAATTAGTCAAAACCTATTGTTGCATATTATACTTATTTTGTAAATTGACTGAAACTACAAAGTACATATATTATATCTTATTATAATGCCATAAAACTCTCAATAAATTTATTTAAAATATATAATTTGAAGGTACAATAATTTAAGTGATAACATGATGAAAGTCCCATACTTCCACAAAAAATAAAGGAGAGATAAAATAATACCTAACGGCTAACAATAATTCGTTTTTATTTGTGTAAATAACTCAAAAATAATATTAACCCTTTGTTGTAGGTAATTTTTTTTTTACTCGCGTAAAAGTTAAGTTTCGAATATAAAATGTGAATTAGATGCCAAATAAATAATTTAATGATTATTATATAATATTAGAAATACAATTTTTCTTGAAAAATGGCTAATTTTTAAAAATTACATTAAAATCGGTATATATTGGATTATCTTTATGATAGAAACAAGCAAAGAAAATTCACCGAATAATTACGTACCCTATAATAAGTTTAGATAAGGTCATTAGTTGTTACATTATTATAACATAAGAAAGACCTTCTCAAGGAAGAAATTTTGTTACGTATTAATTTGTTTTTAAATTATTTAATTTGTATTCGTATCTTACAAACATTTTCGTAGATACATTTATTTTATTTTATAATACAAACAAATAACAAAAATAATCCTAAATACAATTATTTTTACACCTCGTACTCAATTAAATTAATTTTGTTTTAATGTTGTGTTTAATAGGTGATATTTTAGTGTATAATTTGAAAATATAATGCATTTACATACAAAATAATTAAAAAAAAAAAAAAATTATAATAATAAATAAATATTTATAGTGTTTAAAATACATTAGTGTAAATTATTGTTCAATGTATTTATAAGTATTACTCATTCTCTTAAATATGAAGTAAAATTAATATATATTGGCTCATATTCCCCTCCATAAATAGTGTCTTATCAGTTATCAGTTAACAATTGCATAAATGTAACGATATCACTGTACTTGTTGCGTCCATCTATATTAGTCACTTGCCTAGCTTTACTGATATTGATTTTGTATTATTAATGTTATATTTTAATATACATACATTATATATTATTTAAATCATATTGACAATATTTATTCGAAGACACATAGGTATTATATATTTATACTATTAGTTATTACAGTTATTGGGTGTGTATCTTAAGTTTATTATTTTTCACACTATTTTAATTAAAAAATCATTACAAACTTATCACTTACGACAAAAAAAAACTTTAATTTTTTTTGTACCTGTACGATTTATAATCCAGTTAATAATAATAATATAATATAAGTGATGTATTGGAGTATATATGGGAGTATACGGCATATACTCATAACAATATTTGTATAAAAGTGCGTATACGCAATATAAATAATAATTTTATAAGTATACTGCTATACAGCCATAATATTTTATAATTTATAAATTTGTTGTACATTTAATGACAATAAATGTATATAATTTTAATATTAAGTGTATTTTATAAATGAAAATATATGTATAAGGTATTATGTTTCTATTAGTTAATTAATGTATATAGTATATTATATACCTTTACGACATAAAATTAAAAAATTTTAAAATAAGAGAAATACTCATTTAATAAAGTGTAGAGTTCTAGTTATAATTTATTTATAGTTATTATGTATAATTATTAAGGATAAAAACTAATTATTTGACTAAAAATATAGGCACAAATTAATGTCTAATAATCATTTCAAGTAATTTTTTCTTTTTTAATATAATTTTGAGAAAAATAAGGCATGTACTCAAGACTTTATTTACCAATACATTCCTGAATATAATATTGAGACTCGAATTGGAATAATGCTTTCTTATTATTTTTTCAGATATTTATTTACTGTAGATATTATAGTTAGGTATATATTTTAAAATATCTGCTTTCAATTTTAACTATTGTTCTCAATTTCTTAAAGTAATTAATTACAATTTACTTAAAGTATATACCTACAATATTTTACCTAATGAATATTTAATCAACGTAATAATTCAAATATTTGAACTATTTAATATTTTAATATTTACAATATTTATTGATAAATGTTGTTAGATCATATTATCTAATAATGTTGGTAATGTATAATACTAAACATAAATTGCAATTTGATGTTAGACATAAAACATGTACGCGTTGGCCTAAACTGATGAGGTCAGATATTGATTAGATTTAATTTTTTTATATTATTTTTGTTTCTTTCATAGGTAGGTACCTATATATTAACTTTTTTGTGATATGAATTTGATTGAATAAAATAATATATAACAATTTCGGTTGGTTTATAATATAAACTTTAAGAACAAATATTTTTCGGCATTTTTTATTTATATAGATATTTTTTATATAATTTTATTAGTCATATAATATAGTACACCATAAATGGAAATATGTAAAATAACTAACCCAAAAAGTTCAGTTACTTTTACCATATATTTTTATATGTTTATATCATATATGTATAAATATTCATGGTTCGAGTAATATTTGATTTCAATAATTTATTCATAATATTCTATTCATATTTATGTATTTTCATACCCAATAATCATGAAAATTTCAAGTTCTAAGAGTCTTAGAATATGAAATATATATTTATAATTTAAGTTTAATTATATGTCGATTTCATTTATCGCAATTGTTTATACCGAAATAATATTAATTTTTTTTGCTAATTTATTATTCTTATTTAAATGATGTATATATACCTAAAACTGATTTGATGAAATTTTAATGATTTTTATTTTATCATGCTATTAAAATTAAACTGTGTTAAAATTGATTTCGTACATACTCATAACAATAATTATTTATTACACAAGACATGTACATTGTACCTACATAGTTAAATTATTTAATAATTGTCGACTTTAATGTGTATCACTACATTTCGGATGAATGATCAATTAATAAAATATATATATTATATTGTAAAAATAAAAATAATAATAATAATATAGTATCATATAGTCATATCTGCAAATGGAAAACGAAATATATAAATGCCGATTAGATATTGATTATTAATTAATAAAATAATCAATTCCTTAAAATGATTCAACCCGATAAATGTCAATTTAAGTCAAGATATAAAAAAATGTGTTTGACCATGATCGATAATTGCAGATTTAATTTGCACATAAATCTGCCTTGTTTAAAATTTGAAAACAAATCCTTATTAAAATTCTAAGAAAATAATCAGTACAATATAATAATAATTATAATTTTGATTATCGAAACGAGTAACAATGAGTGGTATTTTAAATATAATATCAATGTTATAAATATAATATTATTGCGATGTAAAACATATTTAGTTCCTACTTAAATTTTATTTCATTATTTGTATCTATCAATTTTTTTATGGTCGGAAGATTAAATATCTATACGGAAAATACAACGATTATATAGGTACACTATATAGCAATGTAAAAAATGAATATTGTTTATCAAGCAAATGTTATTGCCAACCTATTAGGTTTAAACGTTTATTATTTATTTAATTTCCAAAATAAGAAATTAAAAAATAAATAATATCCTTTTTGTGTCTATAATGTCAAATAACTGATATGATATGTTTTGTCCATTATTTTTAGATCTTAGTTGTGTATACATTTTATCTATGTAATAAAATTAAATATTTAAATATTTTAATAAATTAATGACAAAGAAATTTTATTTAACATAAGATTAATTTTAATATCTATTTACTTTAAATATTTTAAAGATATTGAATACCAAATAATTTGTCGAAAAGTAGTGTTACTTCTATATCTATATATCTAATATATATCTAGTCTATACATCTAGTTTGAATTACCACATTAATACCAATAATACAATAATGACCACCTTATAGTTTTATAACTATATGTGACAAAAAACAAATTTAAATTTAATCTAAAAAATAATTATTTAATATAGGTACTTATACATTTTCCAAAATATATATAATTTAGACTAATATTGGGATAAACACGTTTAGTAAGTCACTTTGGTATATATGGTCTAAGGTCAACCCTTTCAAAACGACAGCGTGTCAGGATATCTCTATCTCTATATCGTATCCTGGTAGATACAAATGAAATATGCGTGTTCCGACGGCTGACATAGATCCCATTCAGCGCGCGTTGTGGTTTGACATATTCATCGACACCACAATATAATATTTATATAGATAGGTACACATCGTGCATTTAAATCTGCGCACATTCGTTTCGTTGGTCGTTATTTTAATTTTATTAATTTATTGTTCCTATATTGGAATGTATAATGGCGAAGAATTTGCCACTGCAGACTTATACTTGTGTGCCACCGGAATATTAACGTCGAATAATGTACGCAGTTTCCTCGATACTAACGACCAACGTCCCAACGAGACAAAACGATTTATATATTGCCAACCGAGGTGGTGGGAGTTATTTTTCAACCGTGCAAGTACTCTGTCGAATTTACAATTATTGTGTTCGTAAAACAGTTGCTTTTTGTAATAACCAAAATTATAAGTATTTACTATTAATATGTATTTTGTTGAGATTAAATAGTGAAAAATATTCGGATATAACCAGTAAAGCGTAGTCAGGATAGTTTGGATACTATGGATTGGCGTAATTTGAAATCAAGAAGCATTTATGCTTTTTTGGGGGGTTCAAGTTCACTAAATTGCGCCTATAAGACTTTGTATTTTAATTTTAAATTATTATTCATAGAGAAATCTTTGTTATGCTTTTGATAATAATATATAGAACACTATAGTAGTAACATAAAATAATATCTATATAGATAACTACTAAGTATTACGGAGTTTGTGTTTTGATATGTTTAAATCATTATTTAAATACAATTTTGTTAAAAAAGTGTAATTATAGTGTAATTTGAAGTGATGAAATTTCACTGGACACAATATTAGTTACAAATGTATAAAATATTTTACAACTTGGTAGTAAAATTAATATAACTATGGTATACAAAATAAAATATGTATACTTACAGTATACCTAATTAAATAATAATATTTCTGCGAATGTATATACGAGAAGATTTAAAATTATATATCAGTTTCTAAACTTCAGAGTGCCTTTAAAGCTTTATATAAATTTTATAGGTAGATCGTATATCATAGCAAACTTTTAGATTCTGAACGAAGCGATGAATGTATTGGTTTTACAAAGATGTTTGTAATAGATTGGTTGATTTTCTGGAATTAATATGAAATTTTCTTGATAGATTTTTGAAATCTTTTCCAAAAATGTTTAATATTATACTTGAAATTTTGGGTTTAACAGTTTGAAAATTTTGCACAAGCATAATCATATACTACTTAATCTATTTACAAAATATTTTGAACTTCACAATTTTTTTTTATAAGCTTTTAAATTTATAATCTTTAGTAGTATTGAATATTATATTTTATGGGTTTTTAATAGTATGAAAATATTTTTTCGGGTATAAATAATGGTTGAGTTATCACAAATAGGCTAAACTTTCTGTAGTGAATTGCATCTAGTTGGTACTTTATTTAGCTCATTTTTGAATTTCTCAAAAGTTTTTCCATAGAAGAAAGAAAATTACCAAAAAGTGCCAAAATATCGGCAAAATTACGATTTCCCTAATTTAAAATTTTTTCATTTCGTGATAACTCATTGAATTTTGATTGTAGGGACTTGAAATTTATTTTGAATATCTACATTAGTAATTTATACAGGTAGTAAAATTTTGGAATGGATTACCAGTTATGATATATTGTAATATATTGAATTTCCCCCAGAATCGTATTTTCTAATACAATATCATTGTATTCAAATCTTAATTATAATAAACCATTGATTTCTCCGAGGACGGAAGGGATGAAGAAGGAACATCCAAAAACGACCTTCCCGCTTTTTTTTAATAATGGTATTCGAAAAAGAGCTAGAAGACAATGATGCTAAATAATAAAACGGAATCTATGAATTTAAATACATAAATAAAATAATAATTTGTAATTTGTAGATTATTCGTATTGATTTTGTTTACCAACAACAAGTGCGAAGTACGAACTCCTAGATTTTATTTATGTATATAAATACATATACAAAAAGAAAATGCATAATTTTATCATATGTAACGTATTATACGAAAAACTTTATTATATATAGGTAGTTTAATTAAATAGTATTTTAGATGCTTTTAAGTTGGTATTTATTTTAAATGATTTTATCATACAGCTAAATTATTACAAAATTAACAACTATAATATAATGGTTAAATTTAATAAACAAGGGTACCTGTATAGCTCTGTATATGTTTTTAATGCATTATTAACAATTTAATGAGACAAAATATAAAAAACATATGTAACGTAAATCGTAAAACTAATACACAATATTTCAATTTTTTTCCTTTTCATTAAATTTTTTATTTGAAAATAACTAATAATAATTAATTGTAATAACAAAATTGTAAAGAAAAATGGTTTAAAAAACCCAACATAATATAGAAAAGATACTCATGGAATGTGAGATACGATCATAGAGAAAAGGGCCATATATGATCTCTTTTAAATCCATAATTTCATTAATGTGAGCCTAAGATAAGCTCAGTTACTAAAGCAGGACAATAAAAAAAATTAATATAATGTGTATGGTGTATGTGTATCATATTCAACATCATATAATGTGTACCATGCGGTATATATAGGATGTATATAGATATGGGCCAAAAATGCCTTCAAAAATATATTGTTTACGAACAAAAAGATCATAATATCTAGAACTATATTATATTATGTTATTATTAGATTTGTAGAGTAGTACAAAAATATCCAAAACTTATTGGTTATTATAAATATTATTTATGTTAATAAAATATAAAATATATCCTAAATTCCAATTATTTTATTAACTATTTATAAAGGTATAGTTCGTATGGATGGCATTAAAAAAAATGTCTATTTTCCTTTGGGAACATTTTTTGAAATTCAAAACCGAGATGATTAATTTTGTTCCTGATCATATTTTTAAGTGATAATAATTTCCTGTTAGCGTTTATATAATAATATAATTATTAACATCGTATTACATTTACAGAAAAACATAAGTTAAAAGTAAAATTATTTATAGGTGTATAATGAAATTAGTAAAAAGTATAGTGTAATAATGTTATTTTATTAGATAATATGTCATTTTACGTTTTTATGATGTGATCAATATTGTTTTGTTTATATTTAGCAATATTTTATCGGTTATTATTTTATTAACAGAGCATTGCTATACATTATACATAATATATATACATATAACTAAGTCCTAAAACAACTGTTGTCATACGACCTTATTTTTATCGAATCAATTGCCGTATTATTTTATTTCTAAAGTGGTGAGTGTAACCTGCGGGAGATTAATTAATTAAAAAAAAAAAAAAAGGAATATTGCTAAAAATATTGTCTCTTGCGTGTCTCGATAAGTTTTTATGCACTAGAGTCTACGACCTTTGATCAATATGTAATATAATATAGTACGGATTTACGGACCAATAGTGTGGAAAATAGATAACAATATAATAATATTTAATAATTTACTATTGACAATTCGACGCGGCGCGAATTACATGATGGTGTGTACTCATACTATATTGTATAGAAGTTATTGTTTTTCTGGAATATTTTTTTGGTTGCTGAAGAAAACACGACATGCATCGTGTACAGTTACATATTGGGATAATAATAAACAATGTATAAAGGTGTATAAGATATGTGTATACAATAACATCTACAACACTATATTATATATCATTATATTTCTATCAATTAAAAAATTATTATTCTGTTTATGACATTATATCATAAGTGCGAAGATCGATCAGATTAATGACTTTGAAGGTCACCACAAAAAAATAATACAAAATGTTATAATAATAGGCACCTAAAAATATATTTAATATATATAATAATATTTATACACTCACGCAAGCAGAGGATTGTTATTTGTCTTTCCGTTTCGTCTGCACGGCCGCGACAGAAAGGAGGAACATAATAACAAATTCATATACACACTCGCGTCTTATTGTAATCAAATTTCGCTAATATTATTTTGTACCTAACCTAATGTTATATCCGTAGCATATACTATATAGACATAATAATATATAGTTTATATAAAAGAGTATAATTAAATATCTATTGAATATGTTATAATGTTTTTACGAAAGGGGTTCTTCTTTTGATTATCGCGACCGTTCTATAATAATAATTAATAATACTATTATAAATATAAAATTATTTTATTATATTATAATATATTTCAAACTATGACAAAATATTAAATTATTTGATACATTTAAACGATTCAAGGTTACTATATAACTTCTTTGCTGCACAACATTATATAATATACCTATCTAATACCTAGCACCATTGATTAATTGCACATTGTGTACCTACCATTATATTAAGTATATAACCTAACCTGCGCATTAATAATATAATAATTCGTTTATTATTGTTCAATCAAAAGTCTTTAATTCTAGTCTCGTTGTCAGTAACTAAATTAGTTTTGGCCAGGCCGAGACTGAAATTTTTTGCGATTAAACTATGAAAGTTTTCATTTTTGCGCCAATAAACTCGTAAATTATTTATTATATAAATGTATAAAATATGTATAAGTACATATATAGGCATCGTAACAATTACGTGATTTTTTAATAACTATTTTTATATTCCCGAGACAGACGTCCAGTTTCGTTAATACTTTGCTATGTCGACTTGGTCAACATGACCAATATTTGTTTACCTACTGTATTGCTGTGACCGGCTGAAATATATACAATATACCTAATATTATTATATTATTATTTACTATTGATACTGGATTTATCGTTGAACAAAGAATATTTGAAAAAAATGTTTGTATTTATTTATCTTACTTATCCTATCATATAACATGTATACTAAATTATTTTAATGTTAATAGAACTATTGTAAATTTTTATAAAAAGTCAACAATTTTGATGAAATTGAAAAATTTACAACATTTTCAACTAAATTTTTTGTTATTTGTTTTTTGTTTTTATGTATTAAAACATGTATAAACATTTGGTTTATTATTAGTATTTATGACCAACTATATTTATAAAAAAAAAATATAGTTTTTAAATAAAAAAAAATCTATTTACAAATATATCTAGGTCGAAAAAATTATTATAATAATACAAAAAGAAACTATTTTTGAGTTTTAGTACATAAAATGTTTGTGTTAGGTATAGGTTTTCTTTTAAACATTTAAAAATATTCAAAATTTAAAAAAATATAAGACATGACCAATTATAAACGAAATTATATATTATATATCAATTTAAATTATAAAACAAATTTGATTTATGGCCATCTGTTTTTGAACCTAATTGTGTATAATAAATACAAAAATGCTACTGGTGCAGAGTCTACCATATAAGTAATTATCAATATAACGTATCTACAATTGAGCGCGGGGAAATTGAGCACATAAAGTAAAAACTTTTATTCACATATTTGATTAAAAATAATAATAAATATTATAATCTAGAGTTTAGAATTATAATCTAAAATGGTAAAATAATATAAAATAAATTAAAAAAATTATTTAAGATAATAAAAATTGTCTATTGATAAGACATAGCTATTATTTTCAAGGAACTTATTTTATTTTCGTATTTAAAATGTTTCTAGTCAAATATTTTTAATTATTGCGATTATGATTATTATCTCGCATTCAATTGTCTGTGCCGATAGTCGGGATACTATTACACGTATATTGCAGATGACTCGTAGAATTCAAAATATAGTTTCTCTGTTTCGACCGATTATAATATCTATACATATCCACTAAACTAGATGATATTATATAAATATGCATAATCATGTATCGTTGCATACCTTATTAAATTTAACTATACTATTGGGTTATCGTAGTCTAGTTCATTGTTTGAATAGGACCCTCGACCACATTGGCAGTATGCATATATTTTCTATCCATACAGAGTGTATCTGATATTATACACTATTACACCATATTCATGTATGTTAATATGAATAGTCTGTATCTGGTGAACAGTACTTTTTATTTCCATAAGCAGACGACAATAACTTATTTACCTATTATAATTTATAAAAATAATAAACATTTACCTTTGCTCGGTTTCTTACGTTATTAAAAATTAGTAATTGTTATTAGTAATTATTATTAGTTATTTAGTAATAATACTTATAGAGTAGACTCTGAACCTGTATAGCGTTTGTATATTTGTTTTACACAGTCACAAAAACAGCCCAACAAAAAATAAATTCGTTTTATGTTTGGATGTAATTACTTTGCTTATATAAATGTTAATTTTAGGTATTTTTTTTTTCATTTTTCAAGCTTTTTGTTTCGTAAAACTATAATGAAAAAACAATAATTTTATTAATATTTAGTTCATACATTTTTTAGTTTATTATTGAATAATAGAGTAAAGAAAAGACGAAGAATTTGGGTAAAATATTTAATTATGTTATTTATTTTATAAACTTTATATTCATATTAGAATTAATTAAAATACTAAAGAAAAATCTTACAATATTATGCTTAAAGGGTGTTTAGAATATTGTGTAACGAAAATAATATAAATATCAATTAAAAACGCATATTAATCTCATAACATTTTGAGCGCCTTGTATAACGTTGTATAAGTATTGTGTTGGTAAGTACTATTATTAATTGTTATACGACTTATACGTAATTACTTATAATATGCATATACATTTTATAAATAAGTGAGTTATAAGCTTACATAGTTTTTCTTTAGGTACCCATTTAGCCGACAAATATTACTCAGTAAATATACACTAAAACTAAACTTATATATAATTATCTAACCCAATTTTTTTATGTATGCACTACAACCTTAGGACCAACGGTTATCTGCATGCAAAAATGCTCTCTTTATGTGGTACAAATATACAATAATCTATATTACGAATTTCAATTTATATTATTTATTAAAAAATTTAAATCAAGAAAGTATAATATAACTAAAGCATAAATGTTATTCTTACCAAAGTTAATCTTATCTTATATACCTATTATTATAATATAGATAATATAGCAAGTGTACTAATATTTTGCAGATACCGTATGTTTTACAATAGGGACACTATAGTGCTGTCTAAAATGATGTGGGGAAAGCACTAAAAAGAGATATAATTACGTTTTACTTTTACGAAAGTGTTTTATTATTCAGTGAAATTTAATATATGTATTATGTACTTATGTACATGATATACAGATTAGGTTGCTGTACCTACAGAGTATTTAAAAATCATATCTGCGATAAACTGATATAAAATATGTACTTGATTTGTCATTTAATCTGCAGTAGTACATAATTTAGTTAATAATTAAAATTACAGTTCAAGTTTATACAAGGCTGCGTTCACACTATCGCGAACGTCAAAAAACATCATCATGTATACGAATAATATTATCTGCGACACGTTAAAAAAATGTGTTGAAATGTGTTTTGGACGTAATTTGTTGACTTTTCTATATTCACCCCAAAACGAAAAATGTAGGTACCAAACATGATTTATCATTTCCACTAATAAGATTGATTACCATATTGGATAATAGAATAATAAAAATATAAGATATCTGAAAAACAATTATTAGGTATTTATTGGTAAATATACTATTGATATTATAATATTAGGTACTATCAGTACTTTTGAGTTATTTTAGAATGGTACATGATATTATTAATAATGTAATACATAAATTAACATAATTATGTCCTAAAGCTCAGATTATTCCGTTAATATATATATATATATATATAATATATAAAAACGAGCACGATAATAATATTATTATTAGGTACCTAATATGCCATAAACAAATAATGAAAACATATTATTTTAATATTTATAACGCATAGACGGTATGTAATATCTATATAATAACATACATGTTCACCGTATATATATATATATATATATGTGTAATTGTTATTTATTAATTAAAACATTTATTCTATTTCAGCACATTAGCCTTCGACTGTTGAAACGGATGATGATCATGCTTTGGTTAGGAGTGTTGTGTTTGGTTTGCGCGCCATTCTTCGGATTCGGTCTTTACTGGGACGAGGAAACATCGTCGTGCATGCGTTACCGGAATGCCAAAAAGCCGTTGGACGTGCTGTATGCTTATTTGTATTTCAGCTATGGTAAGTATAAATAATTGTCTGCACAATAAACACAGTATTGTAATATTATTCATCTGTATGATTCGTAACATATATTATATTATTGTCTTTTCAATGTTCGTTATTCTTCAGCGAGTACATTATTATAATATATAATATTATAGAACTATTCAAAGTTTCCGATTAAAAACAACAACAATCGATTATTAATGCAGCTCGCTGTATAAATCACCGTTGTCCGTATATATATAAAAAAAACATATATAGAATAGTGCAAAAATGCGCTTAACATTTTTTATAGATATTGAATTGTCGGGATGGAAAATTCAAGAATGAAAAGTTATATGGGTGTTGCTTACAAATAGGTTTTAGAATGCATTCTGCTGGAAAAAAGTAATTACATGATCTATGAATTCGTTTTAATGCGGTTTTCAAAAGATATTTTTGTATTTTACGTTTTATTTTAATCGTTTGAAATTGAATTTACTTGTAAATATGATGCTGAATATCGGAATTCTGAACACTTTGGAAATATTGTCAAGTCCTAATCTATATTAATTAAGTAAACGTGGGTTCCAACTTCCAATTAGGTGTATACATTTTGAGGGGTAAATTACCCCGATTATCCGTCTCACCCCCTATAAATGTAATCACTTTGTGATTTTTCGGATTAAATTATTTAAATATTGTTTTCAGGTATGTTTTTGTGCTTTGCAATAGTCTACACGAATCTAGCTGTCATGAAAGCTCTGTGCATGAAAGATAGTCCTCATAACAAACACAACGTGCTGATGAGACGCGTAAGTCGAGGATCGTCGTTGACGTGCAACGCAACCACCCGGGAAGAAAGAGCGTTCGGTTGGCTCATGTTGTTACTTTGCGTCGCGTTCGTCGTATGTTGGGTCCCGCAAATGGTAACGTTCGACAACATAATTAGTTTGTTTGTTTTTTAATCAATTTTATTCATATAACATATACGATATACGCTTCATTTTTAAATCACGTATACTTATATTATGTGGGTAACTGGTATATATTATAAGGTCGTATAAGTGTGAAGACAATATTATGTATCTACATATACAAAATCAATTTTATTCAATCTCATATGTTATTTTTAATAAATATAAATTAACTAACAGTCAAGTTAGTCAAGTTACGTTAGATTAGGCTTACGTTTAGAACAAATAATGCGAAAGCAGTTCCCTGCCGGATTTCGGTTCAAACGTGGAAAAAATAAGTTTGGATAGCCAACATTTATAAAACGATCTGTTCATTAGCGAAGAAAAGTGTATAGATAATTTTTAAGAAATTATATATCAAATAGCATTGATGATTATATAAAATAAATAAAATGTAATTTTTATCCCATCGAAAGATCTCTATATAATTAAATTGTTTTTTAATAATTATTTTTTAAAAATAACAAAATAATGTACAAGCCCTTCTCTTCAAAAAAGCAACAAAGACATAATAATATCATATTACAAGGGTCGAACTAGCTATTGCTAGCGAATCCATTCTTTGAAGCAATATTATTTTTTTGTCATATAATTAATAATATTATAATAATATAATAATATTGATAATATAAAATATGTGATCGGCACTTTGTATATGTATTGTAAATTGAATTATAACTGAGGCCCTTCGTAATTAAATTACTAGCAAAATGTTCAGTACCCAGATACCCATTCCGACCTTACATATTACCATAGTCCATAATTACCATGTAATAAGCTTATATTTATAATCATTTTGACGTAAACAATAATTTAGCATTAGCATTTTCACATACCATTATAGTCTATATTATCTTATATCAAAGTACCTATACTTAAAAACACTTCTTCAAACCATACAATCGCGTATAAAATGGTAACGAAAAAAACTCAAAAATTAGCCATATTGGTAATCACGACATCAAATTATTATAAGAAGTTAGTATAGGGCGGGATAGTGGACACGATAGGTCAGTGGCGTATTTAAGGGGCCAAATGGGGCGAATTCCTCGGGTGGCAAAATTTTAGGGGCGGTAAATATTTTAAGATGAAATATATTATTACAAACTCAGTTTACAAAAAAAGGGGATATACAATTTTTCCCCAGGGCGGGAAATGTTTAAATGCATCACTGCGATAGGCATATAATAATAATAAGACAAGAGATTTCCAATACTTAAAAATAATAAATTCAAATTGACATCTGCAATTTAACATATAAAAAAAAAACAATTTATTCGTTTTCTAGAACTCTAATTATTGTGTATTGTGATTTATATAATATCTATATTTTTTTTCTGTAAGTATATATAATTATGATTCCGAATAAATAATTACTTATGATTTAGATAAATTTTATCTTGTTTTCGCGAATTTTCTAGTTGACTGTGATATATTATAATTTATATTGTATTCTAAAAATTGCGCAATTATTATTGTTTTGGATTTATATTTTCTTCTCGTCGTTCGGTTTAAGGTTAAACATATAATAATTGCATGTACAGTACATATTATATCACATTAATATATATATAATTATATCAATTAATCGTCGAAATAAAGCATTGTATTGTTCGTAATTCAATACCTCGAATATTAAATATTAAATAATAGGTACATTTTAATTGTTTTGATAAAACACAATTAGATAATGTATATAGTATATTATCCATTATATATATATTATATTATTGTTTCCGCGATTTAATAATAATATAAGTACGTCGCGATTGCGTAATTCTTTGACATTCCTGATTTCCCGAATAAAGCGCGTTTCCTTTATCTAATAAGACATCCTTTAAAAATGTTTTTATAATATTAGTGTGTATAGGATTATCGTATACATTATTTTATTTGGTAACTGTATATAATATATATAATATTAAGAACTAGACTCTAATATATTCAAACATCCCTCTATAATAGAGTTCTCCAAATGACGCCACTGTTCTGATGAGATGAACATCTGATGGATATTCACGTTTAATGGTAGGCAAATGAGAATAGTTGTCCCGGAGTGGCAAATTTATAAAAGCCAAAGAAAAATTGCAAAAATGCATCACTTCTACATTCATTACTACAAGTCCAAGAATAAATTAAACAAGATGTGGCCTATGACTAGGATATTGTGATTAATTGTGTAGGCTTTTTTAAATTATCTAATGACGAATAGAGGGCGGAAATATGTTTTTTTACCTAAGCGGCAGTACGAGTATTATAGTAGTTAAATGCGGTACTGATATCCATACGCCATACCTGTGGTAAATTTGAAATATTTAGCAATAATTAATTTACATAAAATATATAGATTGATAGGTAATTCATTTTTATTTAAATAAATGATATTGATAAATTTAATACATCTAAAGTCGCAAAATTTTATTATAATTATTATAGCCTATAGGCAGGGCAGTATTTAGACTTTTGCCGCCTCTGGGAAACACGATTTTGCCTCATCCCTCCTCAAAAAAACGAACACATATTTTTTAAGTAAAACAGAAATAGTTAAACAGAAAAAAAATATACCCTTATTTCTATTCAAATATAGGCAGAAATACCTATACCCAATAAAATCATGAAATGCGCAAAAGATTTAAGAAATATAAAAAATATTATATTTAAAACCATCAATAATTGTTTTGTAATTAAATATCGACTAATAACACAATAGCTGTATTAATTTTATATAAAAAAAATATATTAGATGAAATTTGCTGGTCTAGTAAAAATTTGCCGCCCTTTCGAAAATTGCCGCTAGTGGCAATACGGGATTGTTGCCTCCCCCTAAATACGGCCCTGCCTATAGTTTAGGTTAATTTTATAGTTATGAGTTATTGTTTTACAGATTGTATCTATTAATTAATATAAATATCTAAAAGATTAAGACTTACTATTACATTGTTATGTAATCAATAAACTATAAAGATTATATCACCAATTAAATTAAATCGACAATAATTATTACCTATAGATTTTCAAAATGTTCATAATTAAAATGATCATATTAAAAAGCTATCCATTAAGTTCTTGTGTTTCATGTGCTCCGTTCGTAGCTTCGTATGTAGATTTAAACTATACTCGTTATAACGAATTAATGAGATACCTACACAAAATGCATTAAATTCTTAATAAAACGGAACACAAATTTACAATATATTATTATTATTAACCACGATGATTTATTTTTCAAATAAATTTAATAATATTAAAACAATAATAAACAGCAATAATAGGTATACCGTAGTCGTACACACATAAAACAACAATAACGTGACAGTATTGTATACTGCAGATTATGTAGATACACACATACCTACAGGTAATAAAATGAATGAACATAAATTTTAATTAAATTTTATCCGACGATTATTTAGTAGTTAATCGATTATATAAAAATCATAGTAAGTATGTTAGTCATCATGATCATTTTTAAATATCCTATTTTTAAAACAAAAATATACAATTCTATGATAGATTAATATTTCGTATAATTGTTTTTTTAAAATATAATAATATGCATATTAAAAAAAATATATTACGTAGGCATACATATATATGTTACTTAAATTTGTTACGATAAAATAGACTATAGTCTCGATCGACAGTTTTTTTTATACATATCTATATAATATACAGAATGTCGCAATGTCTCCGTGAAAAATTAAAATTTGAATGCGTTTTTTTTAAAAATAACAAATTAGGCAACGGTTTATAATATTTCTTTTTTTTTTTTTAGAAAAACAAAACGTCTCATAACAAATTGAAAAATGACTTCATTTTTATGTTATATGAAATTGGATATAAGCATTATCATTATTATAATATTAAATGAGTTATACTCATTTTATATTTGCATGAGAATTTTGATGTGTTGACCTTTTAATTTAATCAAGATTCAAGATGTCAATTTTTAGGATCGTTTTATTTATTGGTGAAATTATATTTCTGACGTTATTACTTGTGTTTTGTAATAATTTAATACTTTAATAGTTTAACATCATGGTATGTAAAATTTACTAATAGGTAATAGGTATTAAATATTGATAATGTGAATTTTACGTATTAATACCTAATAGATTTTATAATTACATGATTTTTTCAATAAATGAAAATTTTCTAAAAATCACTATCCTGATTAAATTATAAATTTACCCATCAAAATATTCATAAAAGTATAATCTTTAAACTGGTTATTTTCAAATCGCATTACATATTTTAAAAATAAAAGTTATTTTTTAATTTTTTACTTAACGTTTAAAATTAAAAAAAATTATAGAGGTACATTGCCTTAATTAAAAAAAAAAAAAGGAGATACACCTACGTAATTAGTAAATTGAACCGGGACACCCTGCGGCCTATATAGGTATATTATATAGGTTTTCGCTAATGTAATCTAATGATATCATGATAAAAAAAAAAAAAACAAAAAACGTCAGCGTGCACTTTTTGTGTGTGTTCCGCAGGTGTCGATATTGTTGGCCAGGTTCGCTCCCAACCAGAAAAGGATCACGCCGTTATTTATCGCGGCCGACCTGTTGATATCGATGCACTTCACGCTGGACCCTTATCTGTACGTGCTGCAGCACTGGACGCTGGTCAAGTCGATCTGCTTGCGGTCGAACAACCGGAAAAACCCCAAGGGCAGCGGCGGCGGCAGCACGAGCGTCAGCCGCAGCAGTTCCATGCGAACAACGTACGAAGTATTCTCGCAGCAGCCGCTTTGAGATGAGAAACAATACTTAACACAGACACACGCACGCGCAGGCTCGAATTTGTATAGGACCATTGTAATATTAGTATTGTACACATCTACATATATAATATTATTGATCGTGAGGATATTCAGGTGGAAAATATAATATATAAAAAAAAAAAAAATCCACCGATAATTCATTGGTTCCCAAACGTATTAAAATTTAAACACTGATGACCGGTTGTAAAAATGTTAATACCGCCGAACGTTTTATCGATATGTTTTGCTCAACACTTTTCCAGTTACTCACTCAACACTAAACGTTCCTTTATTCATACAATTTACCATTATTGCAATGAGTTTTTTAATCGAAATATTACAAATTCGTAAAAAATCAATTTTGTATTTTCCTGTTGAGTCCAAGATTCCTATTCGGAATCTTTATAATATAGAGAAAACGATACTATTATTATATATTATTGAGCTCGATGACAAACGGTAAATATTAGTTTAGGCTAGGTATGTAATGTGTTGTATACAAAGAGATTGTTTTCATTTCACTATAAGGCACTATAATTTTCGGTCGAACGATCTGAAAAACAACAATTTTTCCCCTTTTTCCACATATTTGTATAATCATTTACAATGACAGTATTACGTAGAGTATATAATATAATAATCGAAGGAAAATGAAAATGTCTTACTACAATAATATTATAATATTAAACGTCCAAACAGATTATAAATCGATGTACGATGATCATCATATTATATTAGTAGTATCTATCACGAGTATTAAGTATTCATCATCACGTAGTTAGGTACACTTCATATTATTTGGATTTTTAATATTTTACTGTTATGATAATTATTTAAAAATAAGTAATAATGTGATATTTAATCCGAATTTACGTAGGTATATTAAATTATATCGACAAAAAGGAATTATATTATGTACAAGGGAATTTTTATTAAACAATTAAGTTTGTTTCAAATAATTCATAGGTATTTGTTACTTTTGGCTGAAAACTTAACTAGTTCATAATAATATCAATTATATTTTATTTGGGACACGTATATTTTAATAATCGTGTTAGTAAAATTATAAGAATCTATTGCATTTTACGTGTAAATACAAAAGTGGACAAGTCATTGAGAATAATATCAACTCGATTTGCACACAGTTAAATTTCAAATCATTCAGAAGAGTGTAAAAGGGTTTTTTTTTAACAAATAAGTAAATAAGATTGTTTCGGCATAGAAACTTTATGGACTTTTTACTCTATTTAAAGTGAAAATAATTAAATTATTTACTTTTACAATAGAAACCAAGTCTTCCAGTTTCGTTTTCCATCAGTTGATACAAATTATCGTAAAAATACTTCGTCAAATAGTCTGAAGAAGTAAAAATAACATTATATACCATAACACCTAATACTTATATCGACTTCGGTAGGAATTTAAAAACATGTTTTACAACGAACTATTTGACTGGGCTTTTTTGAAATTAGAGATTTTTGTGTTAATTTGCTTTAACATCAAACAAAATTAAATATTTAATATTGTGGGCAATATTAATGCCCACTTTTGCATGTACGCGTTTGAGCATGTGTGCGTGCGCGCGCGCGTCATACAGCATGTGACGATATTTTATATTTTAATAAAATAATTAAATATATAATATTGCCATTTGAACGAATATAATAGTAGTTTACAGATATTTTTTGAAATTAATAGTTATATTTTATACTTATTTTGTTTTCGGCCAATGTTAACGTCTTTCCTTTCACCAGTGATCATCATTATAGTCATTGTTGTCGATTTAGTAGTGATCATGTGAAAAAAAAATTGATCGTTACATATTAGTCCGGTTATGGATGATTTCTGACTTACAACTTTTACGATTCGTAACTATTTAAAAAACCTCGAGAAAATTCATAAATAAAAATTACATAAATTGTTTAAAACTTAAGAAAAATAAATACGTATGCAAGTTGTAAGTTTGTTAGAAAATATTGGGTAAATGTTTTATTATATATTTGTAATTAAACCAAGTTTTATCAGAATATCAAAGCAATTTAAAACTCAATAAATACATTTGTCATAATTTTCTAATTTATTCAATAGGAGTATATAAAAATTTAATTAAAAAAACAAAATTATATTCTACACTGTATAATATTAGGAATAATCATAACTCACACATCAACAACATAAGTCATCATAATATATTTTTTTTAAACTTACACTTTTGTGTTTGATCAATCACATTATTTTGTTTTCATATCACTACCTAAATTGACTGTTATTTAATTATTTTTTTGATAACTCTTACAATTTTACTCTCAGTTTAAATATCAGAAATCAATAAATACGAACGCACTAAATACTCAATAATTTTAACAAAAATGCATGTTTGTTTATTTGAATTAATTAAATTGTGTTTTAATTGATTTTGATACTTGAAAAACAAAACAATTTAATATTATATATCATATTGTGAATTCTATAACGGTAAAATAAAAAATATAATTACATAAGGAAAAATTATTTTACTGGATGTAAATTAAAGATCAATGATTTATAGTATAAATAATCCAACATGTAGTGAAATTCAAATGCACATACCATTACAGAAAATTTTATTTTCACATATGAAATAGCAACTACTAATAATGAATACAAATTGTATTTTGTTCAACCCAATCAATTATCTCTTTAATACCAATATCATATTACCTATTTATATCATTTTTTATTCAGACATGCTATTATTATAATTTAAGCAGTATTATTCTTGACAATTTTTCTTTTATATTATATATATATATTTTTTTATTATACATTTTGCTTTGCAAGCCATTTTATGTAATAGGCTTATGAGTGTTATGTTATTTATATATTTTTGTTTGCTTTATTATTTATGTAATTATTCAATAAGTTATGTATGATATGTACTTAATAAAGTTTAAATTATTATTATTTTATTTATTTATTTATCAATTATTATAAGACAATGCACCTAAATATGACATCAGTGAAATATAAGATGAAATGACATTATAATTCAAATATGAAAAATTTAATAACAGATATCTAGTTTTCCATTTAAATTTGCTAACAATAATTTCAATTAACAGTTGTTTTTGCTTTTACTGACAATAATTAAACCAAAGAAAATTGTACGTCATAACATCAGACAGATTATTTTAAATAAAAGATGTTTTACAATCAGTGGCAGATCTAAGATTTTCTCACGGGGGGAGGGGGATATTAAATATGTGTGTAATACTGTGTACATAATATATGTATATTGTATAGGAATAATTTACTAACATAGACATAAAATAATAAATTTATATTACAAATAAGCTTTTTTATCTAGCAAGGGGGGTATGAACCCCTATCATCCCACCGTAGATCCGCCACTGCTTACAACAGTGCTAACATCATTAATATTTAATTTTAGTATTGTAATTTTAATAATTTTTTCTTATTTATTGTAATTTGTTCTATTTTATAGATGTTTTCCATGTTTCACATGGCCAGAAGTTCCTTGAATTAAGATTTCATATTGTGTAACCAGTGACAACCAGTCTGAATACATCATAATATTAATATTTATTATTTCTGTGATATTTTTATTTATATGTTACATAATTATTGATTTTTTCTTCAATAACAAGAGTAGAACCATTATACTTATAGGTATTACGAGATTGAAAGAAGTAAAACAATGTTATAAACATTTTATATTTATTTTTTTTAAGTGTCATAAAAAAACATTTCATGCCAATGCTGGTACATAATAACCACAATCCCTCAAGACTTGGTTATATGGTTCGACTACCTTCTTTACCTTCTTGTTTGCTTCCCTGGTCAATTTCTATAAGGAAAATATAATAATATAAATAATACAGTAATGAATATATCAGATAATAAACAATTCATTTTTTGAGGTAAACTTACATGTCTGATCTTTAAGCGCTGAGCACGTTTGGCTTCACGTTCTAAACGACGAGCTTCATAATCCTTAACAACATGTTGGTATTTCCAGCCAACTTCATGTGATAGACGACCAACATCACAGTATTTACGCCCACGTTGTAGACTCAACATTCTCATAGCCAAAGGCACTACCATGGTCTTTTGAGATGTATAACGTGCTGGAATATCTTCATATGCCTTCATACGCCTTAAAGCTTGTTGACCACGAGTAGTTTTGTGAGGAATCATACCTACAAATTTAAAAGAAACATAATAGTATTAAATATTGGAAAATCAATATTGAAATTCCCTATTTTATATATATAAAATAAAATAAAATATTTTATCTTATGTTTTTACTAGTCACTAAATTGTGCACAAAAAAAAAAAAAAAAAAAACCAGAACAGTGTTAAACAGTTAAACAGTTATTTTAAACAGTGTTTAAAATAAATAAAAGGGTTTTAAGTTTTAATTACATACAAAAAAATATTGTTTTATAGAGTATTTATTTTTTTATGCAAAATAATTAAAATATTTGTATTGATAAAAGTATACAAAATAAATTTGTATTAAGAAGGCGTTCACAAAATCTATGTTGATGAGGAGGCATAAATTATGACTTATACCATATAGAATAACAAAAACTTCTTTAATAATGATAACGTTAAGTGTTGACTCAATAAATTGCACATCAGAGTTTAACCACAATATTGAAAACGGTTTTTTGTTCCATTTGAACAATTCCGATTTTGTGCTTTTTTTTGACAAAACACCAAAGTATTTAAACTATATATGAATATCAATAAAAAAGTAAAATAAAAATATATTTCACAGATATAAATCTCAATTAATGTAGGTAAGGTAATAAAGTAATACTAATCAGTAATCACAGAAGAATTAATAATGATAGAATTTGTTTTTTAATTTTGTAGGTAAAAAGTAAAATTTATAATATGTTTTGTTTTTTTCAACTCTTTTCATATTATAGTAATATTTTCAGTTTTAATTTCAACTAATGTAGGTAAGGATTGTTTTGTAATCATTAAAGAGTTTAAATTATGCATCAATTTTCTCAAAGGATTATATATGTGTTTCTCATATTATATTTATTTTTCATATGTTAACTCAATTAATGTAAGTAAGGATAATTTTAATTAATCATAGAATACACATTTTTTATATTATAGTAATATTTTCAGTTTTAATTTCAACTAATGTAGGTAAGGTATATTTTATAATCATTAAAGAGTTTCATTTATGCATATATTCTCTCAAAGGATTATGTGTTTCTCATATTATATTTATTTTTCACAAGTTAACTCAAGTAATGTAAGTAAGGATAATTTTAATTAATCATAGAATACACATTTAATCTTTTGTATTATATATGCGTAGTATGATGAAAATATTAAATTTGTATTTATATTATTTCTGGGCTTCAACTTGCTTTTCCACATCATAAATACATTTCCATTTTTTATTTTGGAGTTATTCTAAACTGAAATTAAATTACTTAAAGTAAAGTAGAGAATAGTACAATTATAACAAAAAAATATGAATTCTGTGCTTCACTACACCAATAGGTCACTCTATTTTTAATATTTACTATATAAATCTAACAAAATAAAATATCTCTTTTCATATATACTTTATTTTCAAAGACCATGTCTCAATTAATGTAAGTAAGGTAATTTTTTTTTTAAATCATAAAAGAGATAAATTATATTTAAGCTATATATTAAGTTAAAATATTTAAGTTTAATTACTAAATATAATAGGTGATTTTTAAATCTAATTATAGGTTATGTAAGCAATTAAAAAACTATTATTTAAGTAACAATATTTCAAAGTAATACACAGAAAACCTGTTTTTAGAAAATGGCCGCATTACACTATGCATCTATGCAAAATCAACTCGATAATGAACATGTAGTAGTAAAGAATAATAATGTTAAAAATATAAAACAAAAAAAAAAAAAAACTTAGTCCAATACTCCAATGAGACAAGATCGATTTGATTCACTTTTATTAATATTCGTTGAACAGGAATTGGCTATTAGCATTTATTATGATAAGTGTAATTAACAAATTTAAGCATTTAATACCGGTGGAAAGCATAATTTAGAACTTTTTTGTTACTGACGTTATTACTGTTGTAATTTTTAAAATACACTACTTTTATTTATCACAATAGTAAACTATGTATTATATTAAATAATGTTAAAAATATTCTCATTAAGTGTAGATTTTGCACTACTTGTCAAATATCTCATATATAGGCACACACCTATGATAAATGTGAAATAAATTTTGTATCAAAACATAAACATACCACGGACAGTTCTTCTGAATATACATCTGGGAGCACGGTGATGGAAAGGTCCACGAGCTGGGTTTACATTACATCTTTTACGTAAGAATGACAAGTACTTAATCTTGTTTCTGTGACAATATAAAAACATTACAAGCATGAAATATATGATATTTTAAATATTTTTTCATACCTGTAAAAGCTACCAGCAATGTTAATTTTGTCACAGTTGAATACAACAACTTTGTTTCCTTGCAGAATGGCTTTGGCTACATATGATGCCAACTTTCCAAGCAAATGTTCCTTGGCATCTATATAGATGCGCTAAAATTTAAATGGATTAATTAGTCTTTCAATTTATACTTGTATTTTTAAAAAAACAGGCCAGTTGACACCAATTACCAATTAGTGAGAGTATACTATCTACAACAATTGCCGATATCATTATATTTCAAACTTAATTCCAATATATAATTTTTGGTGCGAATAGTCATTGATTATAAATGATCTATTACAATACAAGTAATGAAGGATAATTAAATTATTAAGAGGTACAATTCGGTGTAAAATAAATATGAACGCATAGGATAACCTCAAAACAATAAAGAAAAAAATCATAAATGTTCATTTCTCTACAAATTGATCAATGTGTGATGATTTACAAATAGTAAGTACATACCTTATTAAATAATCCGTGCTTTGGAGCCATTTTATCCGCGAAAAAAACTATTTGAGAAAATTAATATTTAAAGAAAACCAACAGAAACGTGTAGATGTTTCGAACACGACGAAAACGCACGTCGAGGAGAAGATGAGAAGGAGTCGAAGTGTTGTTGTGTTCCGGCGAATTCACTGTGATTGTTGGAGGGGGCTATCATGGATAAAACAAACTAACATGGTAGAAAATATATATTGTATCAGTTGACAAAATAAATTAAATTTTTATCAGTAAATTAATATGATTTTTATCAATTTATAAAATCGTGAGCAACGAGTTAGATAAGAATTCTTATCTTTCTGATTATTAATGATTTGTGGATATGTGGACGGACATAAGGGGCTTTAGACTAATGTTTTTTCGTGCACGACTGGAATAGTGGAATGTGACATTTCAATTACGCGCAAAAAATGCATGTGTAAACGTGTACAATCATACACGTTAATTAGACGAACTTTCCTGTAAAATTATCGCGCGTGCTAGTCATTTGTCGTCCCTTATGTTGACCGTATTATCGTTGTTGATTTTTCTATCGGTTTCCGTTTTTTTAAAAAATTTTTTTCCACTAAAAATGAGTGATTCACGGGACTTAACTAAAGAATTTATAAGCGACTTTTTAGAAAAATATAGTCAATTTCCATGTTTATGGAAAATAAAATCAAAAGAGTACATAAATAAAATTTAAAAAACAAAGCACAAGACGAATTGGTTGAATTGTGTAAAAATGTTTATTTGGATGCAAACCGAGATTTCGTCGGTAAAAAAAAAATCAAACTTTTATAGGATCTTTCAGAAAAAACTTGAAAAAGTGAAAGATCCCAAATAAAATATCGGTACACCTTCCACTTCTGTGTGTTGTTGGTTTTTAGATTTTATAATATCTATACATACTGGTTGTAATTATGTTAAAAGATTATTGTTAATATTTGTAAAAGAATTATAAAATATTAGAATTGTTTTAGACCAATGGATGATATTGAGGCCCGAGATATAACTTACATCAAAATAGGTTTATATAGTAACATTGAAAGAAGATAAAAAGGATATAGCCGACAATAATAAGGCCTGTTATTATTGTACTTCTGGCAGGTGGTGTAAGATAGGGTTTTGAAATTAAGCATTAATCGAAATGTCTAAAATTTAAGTTTACTTTGAAAGACAATATTATGGGATGTTAGATGAATTATTATATTTTCATTAACTTTAAAATATTCTATATTATTATATTGAAAAATTAAGGGAGAGGAGCAAAAGTTATTATTTTTTATTATCTAAAACAATAATGCTAAAAAAATTGAAAAAAAGGTAGTAAATAAACCCTTTATTATGCTTTGGGTAAACACAAACACTTTTTTTTAAACATTTTAAAAGTATTCTTTAATTTCTAAATATTATTTATTTTTAATTAGAAATACTATGGAAAATTAGATAAACATTTACATTTTATTTTGTAGGTTTACAAAAAATCTTGTTTGATTTAACCTAACGGTCTTACTTATTTTTAATATGGGATAATTATACATAACAAATATCATAAACTAATAAATAAAACCAAATTTTAAAATGACTCAAATAAAATTAAGATATTAGGATAATTAAAGAAAATTAGAATGAACATAATTATAAGTTTCAATATTTTTACGTAAAAATAAATAATTTGTAATTATTAAAACATCTATATACATATTTATAGTCTGAGTTCAAAAAACAAAAAGTACAGAATTATATTACAATAAATATAGTAATTGAATATAATTTAGTTTCAATAATTTAAAAGTAAAATAATTAGTCTTTTTAAAAGTCTATTATAATTTCTTATTCCGTTTGATAAATAATTATGTTTTTCATTTATATTCTACAACCATAATCAACAACTGTGATTGCAGGCCTGTAGTCACCTTATTGTGTTAAATTTGAATTTGTATATTCAGTAGCCTCTATGAAATCTTTTCCTTCTCCTTACCCTCTTCCAACGAGTAAAAAAATTCTTCCAAATTTTTATCACTTTCATCACTAAATAAGTATTATCATGATAATTTCTTTTATTTTAGTAGACTGTATTATCATTTCTAGATTGAATCTGATTTATGTTCTCATTATTATATACATTGCCTGCAAACAAAATAATGATATATTAAAATGGAATTAATCTCATCCCATCTATTCATGTGTCTCAAACGGAAAAAATCGTAGCTAATTAGTATGTAC
>CM023359.1:34965022-35098035 GCA_013282895.1 Eriosoma lanigerum
ATTCAGAGCAAAACGAGGAATGCATTGGTTTTACATTAACGACTGGTTTATTTTCTGACGAATTATAGAGCTTTGAAATTTATTTTTAAAAATATTTAATATTACATGCAATTTTGGGTTTAATGGTTTGAAAATTTTATAGACACTTATTCATACACTACCTAATCCACTTACAAAATATTTGAAAATCGCAAAACACAATTTTTTTATCCCAAAACACTAAAATAATGCGAGTCTGATAGTAATGTGCAATATCTAAACATAATCATTTTAATATGAATTATTTAATTACTATTTGCACTAACTGTTTAGCAGCTATTGGATTTTTTATCTTTCCATGTTTTCATCATGTTTATAATACATTCCACTTTTTACTTTACTGTATATAAAACGATGTAATGAATAAAAGAATTTACTGATTGATTAATTTTATATTAAAATGGTTTATTATATTTTAAGTATGTTATGAATTGATAAGTATATATAAATATATTAAATACCTATTATATATTAGTATGTTCCTTTTTCTCCAATAAATATTACCATATTTGAATATTTACCGATCTTAAAAAGTAGAATATACTTACATAATATTACCTAAAATCTTCATAACTCAAAATTTATATGATTTGAGATTATTTATGTGTGTACATTAATGTTATTTGTTTCTTCTGATTTTTAAACATTTAAATATATGTATTAAGTATATTATACGTATTTAAAATGTAGAATTTAAAATATGAAAAGTATACAAGAAACAGTGGCATCCTCATGTTTATAAAATATAAGGTTAGGTATAACCTAGAATAGGTATATTATATAATAGATCGACTATGCATTGGGAGAATAAACCTAAAACACTGTTGATAGAAAGAGACAGAGCTAATATGTAACTTAATCATGGAGTAAATTCATATAAATGTATTTTATTCTATGATAATAAATATTACTCTTATTTTAAATACCCACATATTGAAATCAATGTTCATATTTTTTTTTATTTTCATATAATTTAAAATAGTGTTTATTATTATATAGTAAATTTAATTAAGGAGAGAAAATTATTTATTTTGAAAGCCTCTAAAAATTCCGAAAAAAATTTTGCGAGGTAGGTAGTACGTAAAAACGTTTTTATGATTTGGATTAGGCAATAAACTATTCTATAACCAATGAATGATATTACCTAATTAATATAATTAATTCAATTATAAGTTGAAGTAGTTATTTTATTATTGGCTAGAACCATTGAATATATTTTTTATTATCCTCAGTTCAATGTGAAACACTCGCCAGTATTAAAATCATATTTGAATTTGATTTAATTTATATCAGTTGGTATTAATTGCGGATAGATAATACGTTTATCAATTTTCGGGATAACAGGATCTTTTCCACAAATAATAATACAAAATTCAGTGATGCAAATTTTATATTTTTCTTCAAAACAAAATTATTTATCGTTAAGTGGTTATTCTGCCGTCAGGAAGAATTTTCGTTTGCTTACATTTTTGAGAATTTCATTGCTTTAATAGGAAGTGTTCTAGACATCTTATAAGCATCGTTAAGGATAAATACTGGGTAGCATTTATGGTTAATCGAAATATAGTATTTTTTAATTTATGATTATTAATTGTCTATGGTTATGATATGACTATTCATTTATTCAAAGACCTCTTTTTATTTATTCATTTAAGCTAAGTTTTTAAGCATAACATTAGTGAAAAACTTACTTCACAACGAAAATAAAATTGTTTTAAATTGGCAAAATCGTTTAACTTGGTTAAAATGGTGTTAGTTTCTCTATTTATCTATTTATTAATTAATAACATCTATGATATGTTCATGTGAAAATGAAGGGAGACTAAAATCAAACACCATCATAATGTATATGTACGATACAATATTTTATTGTTTTTACCGATTTCCAATTTTTAAGTAATCTTCTTCTTCTTCCAGTTTTAAAGGCCATCGCTGCAATACAAATCTCTTTCCATCTGTCTCTGTTCATAGTCGCTTCAATAATATTGTCTATCCCAAGTTGATTTAGTTCTTTTTTATTTTTGTCCATCCATCTCTGTTTCGGTCTTCCGATCAGCCTCCTTCCCTGAGGAATCCATTTTAATACAGTATTTGCTATTGACTTAGCCCTTAGTACATGTCCAAGCCAAGCCAACTCAGTCTCTTGTGGCGTATTTCCGCTATTATGTCTGGTTTTCCGAACAATTCCTGCAGTTCTCTGTTAGACCTAATTTAGATTAGATAACCTAATGTTTGGTCTTCGTTTCTTTTTGGTCTGTAAATTCTTCTAAGGAATTTCCTCTCCGTGACATCTAATCTATTCTCATCTCCTTGTGTCGTGGGCCATGTCTCACAAGCATACATTCTTATTGGCCTAGCTAGTACTATGTAAAGTCATTCTTTTGATTTTTTCGACAGTAGCTTCGACCCCAATAACCCCAAGAGGGTGTAAAACCATTTGTTTCCTGATGTCATGCGTTTTTTATTTCTTCGTGATTGTCGTTTGTCCTACTTAGGTTAGTGCCTAAATATTTAAAATCATCTACCATTTAAGTAATACTAATATTATTAAGAATAGGCAGGTAAAACAAAAAGGTTACCCATTAGAGTGACTTAATAGGTACTTATCATTGATTTAAAATTTACAATAAATCGTTTGCACTGTTAATAATAATTAGGCTCAAATTTAGGCATATTTCAATTATATATCTTATGAATTCAAGTACTGAAGTGATAATTTTTTATAGGATATATACACTTAAATTGTAAATAATTAGTTCAACTATCTTTAGAATGTGATTTTTTTACGTTTATAAAATGCTTATATTGTTCGATAACATATAATTTAACTACATATGATATAATAGCGAATGTTGAAACATCAACAGAAAATAGTATAAACCATAAATTATAAATATAATATTTTGTCTAATACAAAAATAAGTTATTTATTAATAATAAATATATTAATGTCTCTGGATATATAGAAAAAAAAAAATAAACATTGATATGAAATAATTAATAATTTGTTATATAATGTATTGAATAATTCAATCATTCACAGTTATAAATTTTATTTAAATTTTTTTAATTATAAAAAACAAAATGTATATTTTATTTATTTATAGAAATTATTTCTTTAGACAATGATAATTGTTTTTTATTCATTTTATATAGTTGTTGTACATTTTATATTACACCTGCACCATATCAAAATAATAACAACTACAATATTTTATAATATGTTACTAATAAATTAAACGTATAATACTATAATATTCATATATAGAGTCAGATAATGGAAAATATTAAAACACAATACATATATATATAACTTTTAGTTCGTGGCGTTTTAGGTAATCACTAATGCATAAACTATTGAAACCAAAACCTAAACTTTAATCTAATCTATGCTAAAATATCAATTATTATAATTATTAATATTTACAACGTAATTATTATAGTTTATAGTTACCTACATAATATTATCTTATAAATGTAGGTATTTCGTTGATCCAATTTGATTATTATTGTAACTATTCTTTGAATGAGTATAAAATGTTTTTTCGTATTTGTTAATTTATAGTAAAATGAAATCCTTACTAGATAAAATAGTAGATTGAATCAAAAACATGTGTGCGTACATTTGATATAACTTAATCAAATTTTAACCTATTATAGTATTATTACTAGCGAGTTTTATTTCTATAATATGTACTTACTGCAGTATATATAAATTGTGAAATAAAAACGAGAAAACAAAAATATTATACATATAATTATAATATATAATAATTAGTTGCGTCATTTGGGTAGGCTGACTTATAAATTTGCTGTAGTCTATTATTTAGAAAAATTTTTAGTCGGCAAACACAATGTAGATAAATTATTTAAGTCTACAAATTTGAAAAATATGCTTGTAATATACCGGATTATTACAAGATGTAATAATTTTAAGAAATAATTATTGCAAAATAAAACTTATAAACATGATTTAATAATATTATTTTTGGTAAAAATGTTAATATAAATAGTACATAGGTACTATACATTATACAATCTATCAATCTGTATATTGAACTATACTCATATATTGTACAAACTAACACAGTATACATAGTATACATTCATGGTTTTTACAAAGTTGTTATAATGATTAACAATTGTATAATATGTAAATAATATGAATTGAAATTTTGTTTACTCTTTATAGCTATTAAAATATTAATTATTTCTTGATCATTGTAAAACATAAGTGTAACATGATTAGGCGATAAACATACTACATGACAGAATTGTAAAATTGCTTAATCACAACCCTCTAAAAAATGACTATTTCCAATCAAATATTTGCAAAAAATAATTACCTTTCCACAATCCCATTTATTTCTTATAAATAGTCGGTAATTCGGTGATTCTACGCTAGTCTAGTAAAAAACTAAAAATGACGCAACTAATAATAATTAAATAATATACGGGCACTATTTAGTATACATATCTGTATACAAGTTTAAAATATATTGCAGTATACAAATTTAAATCTATGAATTTATTTATTCAATAGAGGTTTTATATGGAACGAATGTGAAAAAAGTTTTCAAGTTTTTATTTGCAATAATAAGTTTATTACTAGATTTTTATTTATGTAAAAAAAAAAAAAAAAAACTATAATTATTTTAATACGATATATTTGTGTTATTTTTAAAAATAATATTATATTATTTTATGCGTGTTCATTATATGGATATAGGTAGTACACTTATGGAGTAAGTGAGAAAGAATAGACTGAAATGGTTTGGGTATGTTATGAGAAGAAATGATTGCCACATCGAAGCAGTGAGAGTTGTTATGGATATTAATGTAGAAAGTAAGAGGGAGAGATTAATACCGAAGAAGAGGGGGGTAGATAGAATAGAGAGTGAAATGAAGATAGTTGATGTGAATGGATAAGATTTAGGTGATAGAAATCTATAGAGGTAGGAATAGGGAGCAAACCCCATGCAGTTAGGAGGTAAGGCGAAGAAGAAGATGATGTGCATGTTCATTTTATCAACTGGAATATGGAATAATTACAGTATAGATAAATTATATATATATATATTATATTATATTATTGTTAGTCAACAATAACGTTTTCAATGTCGTTATTTAAATGAACGCATCAAAGAATTGTTTTCCTAAACTATCTTGATAGCATAATATTTTTCCTTTATAATTACTAAAATAATAACTTTCTGCCCTAAATATGAGGATGATAGAGACTAACTACCACCAGTTTTTTCATAAGCATTATAATTATTTGATAAATCAATAATTTATGATATATTTGTATTTTAATATTATATTCGTACTTTTTTTTTCTTAACACTGAACATTACAAGATAACAAAATAAAATAAAAATACAAGTATTTAACAATGTTTAATATACTAATATATTATAATATAATATGACGTTATGATAATATTTCCATAATACCTATATATATATATTCAATATGATTTCCACTGTATGACACAAATTAAATAGGTATTTTTTTATAATTTTATATTATAATATATTATGCATATAGAAGATTAAAACACTTAATCTTCTTTAGTTAAAATGTTTCACTAATGTAATAATTGTATTGTCTTTTAAATCTAACAAAGACATGTTCATTTAAACATATAAATTTAGGATTGATTTATAGACTAGGCTAATCGTTCAATCTGGTAAAATTAATAATAATATAAATAACAATACATTTTATAATCTATTAATTTATAATCTAAAGGTAATAACAATATAATAATACATTAGCATAATATAATTAGCACATAATGTAGTAATCAGTTAGAGGATAAAGGTTTTGGTCGAATATAGGTAAATCGTCGTCACAATGTGTTGGTCACAATTCTTCCAGCCTTAAAATAAAAACATTTTTTTTTTTTAATCATAAATAGGTATCTAGGAAAGTATTAAGTAATAATTGAATCATAATAGTTTATGTGTTATTTACCTAATTTTATGGAATGCTGTGTATCGGTGTGGTATCTTCTAAGCTTGTGGGCGAGTCTTTTTCGTTTGTGTATTTGGTCCTATTTGTTCCAGGTTCCTGTAAATGCATTTTTTCGGGGTCAATTGTTCGAGCTGCGTCGTTTTCTAACATGAACAGCACGCCAAAGTTTAGTTGTCTAATGTCGTAATAAATGGATAACGTTAACATCACACAAACAAGTCCCACGACCAGATAGCCTATTTGAAAACAAAATGTATATTTTAAATACGTATAACTGTGAATATTATGGGTAGTTTGAAAATTTGGTAGCAATACAACGGAATTTATGTGGGTGTTTTCCTAATTCAGGGAAATAGGAAAAAATCAAAATAGCGAAGAGGTTGATTCATAGTATTAAATATGTATGCAAATTATTGAAAAGTAATGGTGAAATGATGGAGGAAGATATATGAGGCATAGAATAAAAATGGATTAAAATTTCAAATGAATTGTTTGAATTTTCAATATTGATAAAACCAAAAAAATAAGTTCTATATAATATGATAGTTGTTTTGTATATGGATCAGACTATTAATCTGATAATATATATATAATAACAATAGAATGTAAAATAGGTATAATAGTGTATAGCCGAAATTATACGTAAAGATTTATGGAGAGAAATCAAAAAGATGTTGGATGATAAATATAATAATATGTATATAAATATACACAAAGGGTAGTTCTTATAATAGATAAAACGAGGGAAACGAATTTTGAAACGATTTGGGTATATTATAGAATAGTGATAAACCAGAGTAGCCGGAGTTTCGAGCATAGAAGGTAGTACGAAAAGTAGTAGTTCTTGGTTAGCACTTTAGCAGTAATAGGCTAGCGTTGAAAATCGAGGCCTGAGGGGAAAGAAGAATAATAGATAATCATCTGTTGGACATAAATGTTAAATTTCACGCGTTATCTTACCTGTTATCATCAGTTTGTAAAGTGGTCTATATTTTTGGTCAGGCGCGTCGCCCGGAATATAATCTCCAAGTCCTATGGTAGTTAGTGATATGAAACAATAGTATAAAGAGTCCATGTAGTTCCATTCGGGTTCCATGTATGTGAATATTGCAGCGGGTAATAATAGAAACAGAAATATCAGCGTGCACAGAATAGTACCGAAATGTAAGAGTCTGATTGTGAACGGTGGATATAAATGTCCGAGACGACTGTTGAGGAAGTGCAGATATTTGGTCGTGGGTATCATCAATCGGTCGACGAGCGCCGTTAATAGCACCAGTGTTAAGGGTATACCAAAGAGGGCGTACAACATGCAGAACAACTTGCCTTCTTGAGATAGTGGAGTTACGTGACCATAACCTGTAAAAATATATTTATTAGGTGTTTTAAATATAATTATTATAAATTATAATCAATATTAACAAATTGTGTTAAAGGACAATATATACCTATAAATTATATACACATATATATTTTTTTGTTTTATTAACGGAACGAACTATTATGGTTTTTATATGAAAATAAGCATTTATTTATTACTATTATTAACGTCATAATAATTTTAAAAAATATTAAATTGGTATATATTGGATTCTGAAAATTATGATGTTATAAATAACATTATTAATTAACATTTATATCAAGTACCCGAAAGGTATTACAGTCATTAAATTTTGTGGTTTATTTTTGTAATTTTAGTAATTAACCGGTAAAATAAATGTTTTTAATTTATTATTAATATTGTATTTTAGTATCGGTATCAGTTGACCTATTGATCAAAGTTGGGTATCTAATATTATTAACACTTATTCCCAGCAAGAAAAATGAAATTGAAATTGAGTTTCTAATAAAAAATTACCAAGATTTTAGTATACTCATATACCTATAGTTGTTATTACGGTGCAAGCAAAAAATAGCGACTGTCCAAAACTCCAGTTCGGTTCACCAGAAACATTTTTAGCAGCTGAAACTCCTCGGTTGCTAGCAGCTAAGACTTCTTTTATAAAATTTTCCATTGAATCGTCTGAAAAGAAATGAGAAACGAGTTGATTAAATAACCTATATGAATATACTTTTAAAAAATGTATGCATAATACAGAATATTATATTATGGGTGTTTGCATTTTTTTCTTTTCAAGTGTGAAGATTAAATAGAAAATATAAATAATTGTATAACGTTACAAAAAAAGTGTATATGCGAGATATACGCATTATATACAGGGTGATCGAAAAATTACCTTACAAAAATAAAGGGATTTGTATAATAATCTTGTCTCACAATTTTTATAACATAAATTTATTATCTTTCGATAAAAATGTATACTAAAATTAAGTAATAAAACGTGGATACTTGGACGAATATATAATCGAATTTTATTATTATTTTTTTTTACATGTAGTTTTAAATAATTGATATGGTATTGAAAATATTAAACATACATAAATTAAATTTAACTTCTAAAAGTACCTTTAAGATCAATATAGTTTTAAACACATTTTCATATTAATAAAAAAAGCTACTATTTAGTATTTTCTTTATATTGCCATAGCTTAATTAATTATTGGTATTTAATTAATATTAAGTAATATAAAAAGGTTTTGTATTATTTATTTTTGTAATGATTTTGATTTTTTGTATAATTATGTTTAATAATGACATTTCTCGAAAATATAATTAAGGTATATTATATAGTACGATCAATATTAGTTTACAAATATATTTTAATAAATATGAGTTAAGATTTAAATTGTCAAATGTTATTTAATACTTAAGCGTATCTTCAAATATTGCAGTTGATTAAAAATGTGGGTCTTTATAATTAGTTTTTGTTTAAAGTAAAAACTAAATAAATAACATTAATAATAATGATTATCACAAAGAGTTAAGGTTTATTTTCAAAATCATATTTTAGATTACGACAGATGAAATTATAAAAATTAAACACATTTCAAAATGTAGATGTACTTAATGATACTTATAAATTATTGTCTAATTAAATGCATTTTATCTACTTAATACATTATTTTTAAACAGTTTTTTTTTTTTAATTCACTTATTCTCAATAATTGTTAATTGATTATTGACAATATGTATATAAATATGTTTATATACTATTATTTTTCGTTTTTCCATAGTGATTATTAGATAAGTAGTTAAATAGCGAAATAATAATAAAAAAAAAATAATAATATAAATAATAATGAACTTCTTTAAATATTATTTTATCCCAGTTTATTTTTAAATAATATACGATTAAGTTTGGATCATGGCTTTGATAACTAAGTTGTTTCGTATATATTTGTATGTTAATCATTGTAATTAATATTACGTAATACCTAACATTAAAAGTTAACATAATTGAAAAGATAAATATATAAATATATAAATATACAAATATATCATGTTAAATTTTAACAGTGCTGGGTACCGTTCAAGTTCGATAATTGTTTGTAAAGGTACTAAGGGCAGCAAAGGTGGAGGACATGACGGTGCCATCAGACAATCAGGAGGAAAAATAGGAGAACGGGGAACTGTTTTAGAGGATGATTATTTTCGTAAAAAGGCAAGCTAAATATTCTATAAATTGAACGAGCTAGGACTCATATTAATATTACTTATATTACTTATAATACTGTAAAATCAAATGTTTATTTTTTAGAATGAAATTAATTTACAAAAGCTAAAAGATAGATTAGAAGAGATAAGGAAGTCAGAAATGAAAGAAAGAAATGAAAATGACAAGGATTAAATAAACAATAAGTTACGTTTTAAAAAAACATTTTAGTTTTAATAAAATATTGCTTTCATGAAATATAATTTGAATACTTATTTAATTTAATTATATAGATATACGAGAAAATTGACAACAATTACACAACTAGATTAAGTTTAGTTAAACCAAACGATTAATACAATAAAATATTAAAGTGATAATTATTATTAAAAATTAAATTTTAATGAAACTTGCAAGAGTAATGGAATTAATATTTAAGAAACAAACATTAAATACACATTTCTGTAAAGATCTTATAAGTAAACCCACAATTTATATCGAAATTTAAACATTAATAATCTAATATATACATTAATATGTTTTGTTAAGTATTTATATTATGAGTATCTGGGAATCTAAAATAAATTTAAAATTATTGAATTTGTTGAAATTAAATTTTTATTTTTTAATCGAACAAGCAAATGGAATACCTAAGCCGCCTGCGCATCGAAAATAAACGATAAAATATTTTATTTTATTATTGGATTTAAAAGTACTTAGGCATATTGTTTTACAACAGACAAATATATATATATCTAAAAACTAAAAGTCTATAACTATAAACAATGAAAGTGTCTTATGTATACATTTTATGACGTTTTTATGACTTTGAGTAAGTTATGACGTGTTAAAAATTGTCAGATATATACATTTATTGGAATATATTTTTAATTTACGAGTTCAATAAAATATATGACTTTGAATTTGGCAATATCTATTTTATTCTAAACAATAAATGTTAGTAGAATATTTAAAATATTATAATAAGAGTTTTAACGAAAAAAATACTTAAAATTTAAAAGGAAATCTGTAAACTCGGATTTAAAATACTAAATTATTAGTTTTCGTTAAAACGAGAAATATGATTAAAATAATTAAATATATTAATGTCGGGTTGCTCAAAAGACCAATAACTAGTTATCGAATTGATAACTTAAAAATCAAATTGGTAAAATATATACCTATTACGGGCTATTAATCTGTCCCCAACTGATCTTTTATAAAATATGTTGTTATAAATTTAATTTGTTATAAGTTTGATAAATTTATTAAAGAATCCTATAACTTTATTGAACTGATAGGTGAAAGATGATAAATATTTATTATTATATTACACGGACGTGTTTATTCTCTATTTAATAAACATTTTTAGGTAAATATAAGAAATAATTGTGCCACTTCATTATTTCTGATAGGTTATAATTTTGGCTACTCCATTTGGAAATTTTGACATTTTAAAATTTAATTTTGAAAACGAATCCTACAATTTATTCTTTGATAGCTATTATTACTTATATCAAACACTTAAAGTCTATAAACGATTTCATTATTATTTATTAGAATGTACCTACATATTTTCATGTTTTAGATAAGTATCGTATTTTTTCAGCATATTTGAACGATCGAACGACCGATAAACTATGTGTAGGATATTTATTTACCATCCATTATAAGATGAAAATGTATGAATCGTTAAAACTAAAAGCTCTGTTGTATTCACTCACTGGCCTTTTTTTTTTTTTTTAAAAAAGCGTATACACAATGAGTAAATAATATATTTTCTATTGTAACATATTATATGAAACTCAAATGTTATTGGTTTTGAAGCCAATGTCCCGATAAATGAATTAAAGTTAAAGTTTTTAATAATTCTGAATTTTTATATTTAATAAATATATACTTAAATAAAAATATTGCGCAGAATATACAATAATTATCGTATAAATTTTTGTAACAGATTTATGCACTCCCATAAAAATGTATAATATATTCATAAAAACGAAACATAATTTCTTGAATCTCAATAAAATATACATTTTACCGTTGAAAACTAAAAAGTCGTATACTTTAATGCGAATTTTAAAATATTTTGTTATCGCAAGAAACATCCGTGTGTCTTAACAAACTTTAGATTAGTTTTCATGTTTTTAGATATGAATTATATTATAAGTTGATACCTACACAATTTGCCAATTTCATAAGTCATTTTATGATTATAGAGTTGTATTGTTATTTCCATCAGGTCACCTTGATAACATAATATTTAAAATAATGTTCTTTGTGGAAGATTTACAATAATTATAATAGGTAGGTATATATATATATATTAATTATATTATTATATTGAAATGTAAAATTAAGCAATATGTATGTAAAACTTTGAAATAACGTATGTTTGATTGAAAAATGAAGTCAAAACTAATCGGTAAAATTTGTTAAGACGGTAATTATAATTGTATTATTTTAATGTGAATAAAAATATTTTGTAAAAAAAAAGTTTGAATAATTTTACTATATTTTATCCAGCGTCTTCCATATACAATTTGAAACTTTAGTCTTATAATAATATTTGTAAAATAATATGTTTACTTATCTTTTCTCATTGTTTTAAAATGAAAAATAATATTTATATACAAATTGTATTGTACTATGATTACGCGCACGGGTAAATTGTGATATATCCAATTATAAAAGATTGAACATCAATAAAATATGGTTACATAGACATTAATTAATATTATTTAATTTAATTTTACCTATCCTGAAAGATAAAAAAACATATTTAAAATTAATTACTTCTTCGATTTTAGAATAAAAAATTAATTCTTCGTTAGGAAATGGAAATTATTGACCAACTAAGTTGAATTCCATAAATATAATATGTTCCAAAGTTATATAGACTTTCCAAAGACACTATGAGTCACTACAATACTAATATAATACCTATAATTACTTAGTATTATTGACGAATCATTAGCATCTACGATACTCGAAGAACAATTAATGTTCATCAAAATTAATATAATGTATTATTACTTATTTGTCATAAATCATAATATATTTAATTTTATTGCGGCTGAAGTATTTACTCGTATATTTAGTTTGAAGGCATTTGGATGTTCTAAATTCCTTATAGTAGACATTTCCCATAAATATGTATAATAGTCAGTTAACACTCGCAGAAACTTTCTGAAAGTTACTATAAAATGTACTGAATGACTTTAATTAAATCGAAAATTGTTAGTTTAAAGGTTAACTTCTCCGAGTTATCAATTATTAATGATAACAAATATTACGTTTGACGTTTAAATGAAATCGATTACTGGTAATAATTTATTAAAAATTATAGGTATACTTACCGATGATAACTTCAAATATAATTTAGAATAATTAAATAATATTAGGTTGCTAATTTATAATTGTTTATTGTGTTTATGGGTCAATTTAATTAAATTAATTTTATCTATTGGTATTATAGATACTTACATTTAAATAGGTATAATATAATTACTGAAATTAGTGAAATTCAAAATAAATAACAAATAAGATAAAAACCAATCATAGTATTAAACATTATGATAATAAAATATGGTATAATAATTTTTTTTTTTTCATAAAATTTTTACCTATATCTACTCAGTTGAATTTAGACGAAACAAAATAGAAATTGTAATATTAATATTAAATGACCATGTATTCTTATTGATTTTAAATATATTAACAGTAATAATTATTATAATATTAAGTAAGAATATTATACTCGACTCATGAATGCTGTTTCAACTAAAATATTTAATAAATTATTTTTGTATTTGTTCATAAGATAAATTTTAAATAAGTATTAAACGATTTTAAAAATAAGATGTTGAATATAAATTTATTGTTGAAAATATCTAATTGTCATTCTACTATAAATAGATAAGCTATATATTTTTTTCCCATACGTTATTTAAATTATTAAATATAAATATTTTTAGATTTTAAACAAACATTTTAAATAATTTACATTTCATTTTTTAAGTATTAAAAAGTTGTGTTATAAATTATTAAATTTTGTCACAGAAAACAATATAATTTATAATATAACTTAAGTATTTGATACAAATTTTATCTGTTGTCATTATGAGTTTATATAATACAATTTGTATATGAGTATTACTGAGTAGGAAGTGTAAAAAATAGTAAATAATAATAATAAATAAAATATAAGAAAGATTTAGTAGGAAATTATAACAGACGTAATACGCGTATATTAGTTAACAAGTAAAATAAGTTTATAGTAAAACATTATTATTAATAACGACTAATGTTATAATTTATAAATCTATTTTAATACTTTTTATTTAAAAAAAAATTATTTATTTAAAATAATTAAAGTTTTATCGATTTATAATGTCTACAGCTATTTATACTTAACTTGTAATCCAGGACCATTATAAATAGTTCATTTGTTTTGTTCATCGTTCATTCATAATTGTTGTTGGTAATGATTGGAAAATTAATTTGGTATTAACGCAATGCAATTTATATTATATGATTTTAAGTACACGGTATATTGTGGTTATGTTACAAGTTAATTATGTTGTTCTTGTTTTAATTCAATTTAAATTTGATAAAGTGTGTTTAAAGATTGATATTCTCTTATTAATTAATTTATAATTTAATAAATAAAATTTAGAGAAAAAATATATATTCATCAAAATCAGTTATTATTTACATATTGTGATTAATAAACACTTTATTGCAATTTAAAAGCTATTTTAATGACGTTTTACAAGAATTATGTTAAAATTAAGTAGGTATAATTAGATTAAGTTTATCAGTAATAATTAATGTATAGCATAATAATATAATGATAATTTGTAGTTGACAAAATTTTAATACATATTTTTTATTTAACATATTGGTTATATTGGTACTTTTTTTTATATATCAAAAACTCAAAACCTCTAAGATAAAAGTTTGTATTAATGGAAATTCTTAATGGCATATTTAATAGTATATAACTAATAAGTAATTAGTGATGAACTGACAGTCATTTTATGCAAAGGAGTTCAGAAATTAAGGAAAAATATTTATTTAAAATATTATATCAAACAAATATATAATAGATAGAATTTCTTTGGATACTTACTAAATACTAATATTTTATTTAAATATAGGTGTCTGTTTTACAATTTTTGGTTTTTTCTTTATAAATTTGATTATTATAGATAAATAATTTCCCTGAATTAATATCAAAGAAATTATTTATTATATAAAAAATTAAAAACAAAACAATATGTATATGGAATTAAATCAATTTTTTTCTGTTTTTCCAACGTAATATTCTTTCATTATTTATATACGGGTTAAATGAATAATTTTTTAAAATGTAATATTTGTGATTGTATTTAGATAAATGAACATTTAAAATATCAATATGTCATGGAAAGTAAAATGTATAGAAATTCATATTAATCTTGTTGGAATAAAATAAATAATTAATAATATTATGTATTCTCAATGAATTTGTATAGATAATATATTATTATTATATCGTTTATGGACCAAGAAAAAAACTTAAATAAAATAAAATATTACTTTAATTAAAGGATAATATTACGGAATAATAATAGTATATAGATTATGTAAAATTATTTAAAATGTTAACCAATGCAACTAAATTATAATAATAATAAAGATAATATTCATTATTTTTTTCTTTTATAGCATTATAGATATACGAGTATACCTACAGTTTTATAATAGTTATAAGTAGTTATTAAATGTTTACAGTTTTACATTTTTATAGTAATAAATTATACCATAAATAACATTAATATAATAATAGATCTTAACTTAAATTTAATCAGTCAAGTATTCAAATGTCGAAATAGTAAACATTTTTTACAACAGGTACATTTTATAGAAGTGGTAACCTATATACAATGGTCAATCTAGAACATTATTAGAATAATAATATTTAATAATAATAATAAAATTCATTTTTAAAATATTATTAAATTTGTATTTCATTTTATTTGTAAATATTATAACTGTATGTGTTAAAAAGTTTAAATTAATAATGACTACTTCCTAGGTATAAAGGTATAATGAAAAATAATAAAAACAATTTTAAATATTTTTGCGAAAGCAACAAAATTAAATTATTCATATTGTATATTCCGAGTGTTGTAATATATTTGTAATTATTTTCATTGTTAATACATTTTTTTTGGAACATTTTGGAGTTAGGGGATGAACAAAATCTCGTGTTGCAAAAATGATGGAAATTATATATGTGTTAAATATTATCGTCATTATTTGTGCACCACAACATTTTGATCGTTCTGTATATATTATTGTTATTTATCATTCTGTTCATTGTATATAGTCGGAGGTCTAACTGTCTAAGTTTAATTAGCGCTATTGGACTGGCACATTGTTAATCATAATGACTTGCGTGTACGTTGAAGATATTGAATGACAGTACGATTTACATACATGTACCTATGTATATTTATTTATACATAATATAATCACATAGAATGCTAAACAAACGGTATTGATGAGGTTTTTGTAAAACGTATATTAGATTTATTGTAAAAATATATTTTTCACTAGTAAATTTAATAATATTAAATACAAATTCAAAGGGCAAACATGTACGTATATAATAGAAATAATGCGAGGGATTTAAATTACATTATAAATAAATCCTTAAAGGGTTCAAGAATAAGAACTTTGATGATGGATTTTTAAAAATGGAACATTTTCTTTTGAGTTGGTATGTAAAAAAACTTTGTAATAATCTTGTGTAATCCTAAATGTCGGAAACTTCTGCATTATTTAATTGACAAATTCAGAACTTATTTATTAGCAGTAAGTATTTCAAATCGTATCTCAAATATAAAACTATTATTTAAATTTAAGATTTATACTAATGAAAATAATAATTAATTATCAATAAATAATTATAATAAAACAATACAGCATAATTATTAGTAGGTATGCGTAGTTATTAATATTATTATTTTTAAAGTTTAATTTGTGAAAATCGTATAGATTAGGTTTTATTAACTGGCTTACTGTTATTTATTTCAAATATTTGACTTATGATATTCAACTTGCGATTAAAAATTAAATTAGAGAATAACGATTATTTTTGTAATTATATTATTACCACGACAATAAATTAATATAAATAATAATTGAATTAATTGAAAAGTTGCTCGTATATTTATGTTCGATTTATTTTTAAATAAAATTCAAGTAAAACAAAACATAAATTATAATTATAGTTTTACATTTGTACCTAAAAAATTAAATTTAAACAAATATTTGAGTTTAAAATTTAATTTGATATACTTAAACATAATATAGATGATATTGAATCATAATTTGATAGCTAAACATAACTTAGGATTATTATAATAATATTATATATTTTAAACTTTATATAAATTTTAAAGAGTAAGTTTTTTTTATAAATATTTTAATTAATATATGAATTGAAAATTGTAAAATTATTGATTTCATATTTGCGATGAAATTAATAGGTACATCATACTTTACAATTAAATATTGTATAGTAAATTAATTAATTATTTTATTAATTCTACCTATTATATTCGAAACAAAGTATATTAATTTTATTAACACTATCATTAAAAAATGTTCGAGTTTGAAAGAATATAAATAGATAGGAAATCTCAATTGGTTATTAATTTTGTATTGAGCCTACTGAAGCTTTTAAACTTCAATGAATTATAAACTTTTGTTTTATGTAATTTTGTTTTATTAAAACTAATTGCTAAGCTCCGGAGACAATAATTTATTTCTAAAAAAAATTAGTATAGAGGAAGGATCAAAATTGAAATAATTTGATTGAGTATCAAAATAGTATGAAGTGTTTAAACTGTAAAACAACGTCAAAGATGATAAATTAAAAAATATATATTTTGAATAAAATAATTATGACGTAACGTTATGGTTTCAATTTTATATTGATAAAGAAAGAAATCATGATTTTAACAATGATGAATTATTATTAATCTGGAAATTTTACATAACATCAAGATCAATTGGTAATTTTTTTTTAAATGATAATTTGAGCAACGATGTATATTTTACATATTATGTGCAATATAATTTATAACATAATATTATATTTGCAAATTTTAATAACCGTTTTATTATAATACTGTCAACCAGATAACTTGGGACACTTTTTAATTTCAATTGTATGCTGTTTGTTGAATTTTCAAAATATAATAGCAAATATGAGCTCAAAATTGTGATCTTATTTTTGGTTATAAGATTGTTTTATTTTTTTTGATCATTTTTTTTTTTTTAAAATATACTTGTTCCAAGTTACCTTCAATTTGGGGAAACTTGGGACACTAATTAATTTTTGTTTAGTAACCATGTTAACTTTTATCTATGGAAACTTGAGACATTTTATTATAATTTTATTATAATAGGTATTCATGATGATTTATGCTCTTATTAAAAACACAATTAATTAACTATATTTTAGTTGATAATGTTACAAATATTATCAAACATAAGTTTAAATAAAAATGGTGTTCTAACTACCTATGCACAAATTCATGTTATGTTATGTACCTATTATGTATATGAAACCAATAATACGATATTCATAGAATTTCAAGTAGTATAACCTAAATTATCTCATATTACTCAAAAGGTTGCAAAAAATAGTATTAACGAAACATATTATTCTCGATATGAGCTACTGCAGGAATCGAATTACCCCGGGATTTATATTTGAAAACGGGTAAGAAATACCTATTACACCATATAGCTTTACGGTAAAATCATTCGAATTCATGAATATTTAATGTCTTAACAATATAGTTCGTCGGAATGTATTAAAACGTTAAACATAAATTTAAATAAGATGATTTCGTTGCATTATGTGATATTTATTATGTAAATTAATAAATTAAACAGAATCACACCAAAATTATAAAATAAACTCCTTGTTAGTAAACTGGAGCACGTAGTATGATAATTTACGTACTTCAAAATTATGATTTAAAGTACCGTCCACTAAGTTACATTTCATTTTATTAAATAATACGATTATGGTGTTTAATAATTTGCATGCATATCTAATCAAATAAACGAAAATATAAATAATTAATACTTTTTATTTATTTGCGTTGTGAATTCATATATTTATATATATTGATACTCAGAAGACATTTGTTAAGGATCAATAATATAATGTTATTATTTTATTATTTTATTACCTTCTAAATTTAATAACTATTGACTTTATAAGTTGTATTACTATTTTTAAGAGTAGTATGTATTTCGATTGATTTAGTAAATAAACGATTAGGAAGGTAAACTTAGACATAAATATATCTTTAAGTATTCATTCTATCAATACGTATTAAACAATACCTAAAATAATGACAAACTAGACGAATATATTTAAATGTTATAAAATCAATTAATACTATATTTATTTTAATTATGTTTTAATAGATATAGATTTAAATATTATAAATTAAAATAATAATTAAATATAAAATTATTTTTTAATTGAAGCTGTACTATTATCAGTAAATTTAAATGGTCTGTGATTTTGTTGTTATTGATCACTATAAATTTGTATGATTTGAATTAACATTTTTATAATAACATTTATTTTTGAGATTTAGAATTTATAACATTACCTATATGATATAGATAATAATATACAAAATGGTTAGTAATCATGTTAGACATCATGACTAATTTACAATATAATACGTTTAAATAGTAATAGTTTTACTAAGTGGGTTACTAGGTTATCTATACTATGATAATAAAATATATAAATAAGATATTACTGTTTAATAGTGAAATATACTGCAGTGTTCACGAATTTCTGACAAAATACATTTTGGTGATACGAGTCAAATGAAATAAAGCTTATATTATTAGATAATCGACATAAAGACATTCCCAAGACATCAGATACTTCAAAATATGTTGCAAATATTATTGGATAATTATTAATAATTATGATGGTTATAATCTCTCTGAATTTAGCTTTGAAATATCTCAGTCTTTTTATTCCATACATAGATAGAGAGAGAGTATATATGTGTGTGTGTGTGTGTGTGTGTGTGTGTGTGTGTGTGTGAGACAGATTTTTTATTGCATTATTCAACTTGTGTCGCGGAATTAAACAGAACACAATAGATGTACAATTTTTGTAAACCCGATTAGCTATTTTTTTTTTACTTTTATAATGACATTTAAATGTCATCATCTGGATCTGAATGAAATGTCTGTACCGTATGTGACAGTATCTTGTTGCAAAGTGATAATACATTTTCAAGACAATAGATTAATGACTAGTGTAAAGTTTTTTATGCCGCATTAAGTTTATTTGTTCTTTCTTCCATTTTGTCTTCAATATAGACAATTCGTTTGGCACTCAGTTTTGTTTACAGGCGAAATAAAGCAAACAATGAATGAAACATTTTGACGGTGCCCTCATTCGTGGAGCAAAGCTCGTTATTGGGTACGAAAACGCCCCGGTGATTTTCAAATGCCGCATAATATTTACAAGTTGCACAGAAAACTTACGAAGTACAAATGGTAGATTGACAAAAATATACTTTATTTTGTATGGTGGTGCAGCGAATTGTGTATAATGAATGTATATAAACGAATTATGAACAAGAAGAGATGAAAAAAATAGTGGTATTATGGGCGCACGTCATGTTTCCACCAACCCATAAAAACCAGGTCGACTGTAAAAATGAAATAATATTACGACGATTTACGATGAAAATTTCATTTATTATCGTGTACGATATTCTTGTATTTTTAAACAAAATAATATAAACAACTCCAAGAGACTAAGTTTTAGGCTACGACTGAAAGTTTTTTTCATTACCTATACCTAATAAATTTTGAAAAGATCGTCTGCATATAGAAACTCGTGTACTAGAAAATTGAATGGTTTGGAAAGTAAAAATACGAGTGATCGAAATCTCATGTGACAAAAGTGTTGGAAATCGCATACATTTTTAATAGTATGTTCATTATTTTTTGTAACACAAAATTCTGATCGCTCTGTATAATGTATATTTTATACTTTATAGATCTTTATACTATGACACTCACGGTCTAATCCGGGGTTTTTGTCGATGAATTCCATTTTGGCCAACTTGAGCCTCCGGACCAGCTTATCTTCTTCCGGTTGTTCGATTTGGGCAAACACTGCGGCTCCCGCAATTACAAAAAACACGTAAAATATTACGTACACAACATAAAGAAACGTGCTTCTTCTGAGTCCACAAATGTATATTTGTTTGTGCTCGACCGTCCACAATGACGGATGCATACTATTATTATTATACTTAGATTTTCTAGCGTACCGAAGCAGAACGGGCGAAATATATTATTTTTGTTTTGTTTTTTGTTTTACTTTCGATAAATCGATATTGATGTGTATATTCTATTTTTTCTTTTGCCAACGGTAATGCTCAGTTGTAAGGAGCAACCGCAAACGAAACGGTGTCATCATTTTGATGACCATATCGTACGTGTACCATATGCGGACTAACTAATTAATTGTGATTATTTTAAACATAATAATTAATATAGTATTATAAATATTAGAAGTATATTATATCGCAATACATAAAGCGGTGTATGTCTGCCGTCGAGATTAGAAACATAGAATAACATAGAAAAATGATAAGATAAATAAAAAATGGACTTTAGACGATAATTTTTACATAAAAAGGAAGTATGCTTATTTTCTTATGTTAAAACTATTGCGTTTTATATCGCGTACAAACAATACATTATTATGATGCTCGTGAACGGTTGTATTATTTTTATTGTATTTTTAAATTTTTTATTAAAAAAGAGCCAAGGCTATGTGTTAACTTTTTTTCTGTTAATGCAATAATAATATATATTAATATGTCATGTTATAATATGCATACAGTGAAAACCACAAATGTCTAATGATACGTAACAATAAACATTTTATTTATTGAAGTTTGTAAAGAAAAAGAAAATAGGCAAAAAAAGTAGAATTATATTTAAGTTTTAAAAAACTTGCTATACCTTGTACAATTACAATAAGGGCGGCAGTTAACGATTTTTCAATCAATAAAAAGAAACCTTTTTCACTTTCCCTTTTTTTTATTACTTTTTATAATACCTGTTGGAATTTTTAATTTGGGTATATTATATGATAAGATCATATTTCGTACTTAATTTAAATTAATAAGTACACATCCACGTAATATATAATGTAGTACGTTTGAGTGTAGACAAATATGTACGATATAATTTTAGATAAAACGTAAAAAAATATAAATATTGACAACTCAGATAAAAATTTATTATGTTATCATTAATTTTTTGTTACCATAAATAATATATTCATTACACTCGATAAAATATTTAAATTTATTTTCATTAATTTAGTCCTGTGAAGTTTACGGAAATTAAAAATTATCTATGTTTAATATTTGTTGCAAGTTTTATAAAATTAAATGTTTTTTTTTTTTAAATTCACCTAGTTAAAATATTCAGAATATTTGGTCACCATAAAGTTGACGTTCATCTTAATCCAACTTGACACGTCGTGTGGGCTTTGATAAGGGCCATCGCTTTCGATTAGACGAATGTCTCATCAGCTACACTATGAAAGATGACCTTAATCTAAAATAATACGATCAAATAATAACGTTGTACGAATCACGTATCACGAACAAAATTCAAATTTATATATTTTCGTTACCGCATACTGCATTAATGGTAGCGTTTATTCTATTCTGTAGTAACGTAGCAATCGTTATATCGTTGCCGTTAGGTTAGATTAGGTGAGGCTCACCAGTACAGTGTATCATTATTGTTACCATGACTAGTACACATTCGAGTTCGTTTGTCTTTTCAAATGTCATAAGGTTACGGTGTTTAAAATTAAAATTTCAAAGTATGTTGCGTAGTTGTCATAAAAATAAATATTATTACGATTTTTAATAAATAATTAATAATACACGATACATGTGGTCGTGGACTTGGTACCGCGAATTGCTGTGCGTGTGCGTCGCATGATTATGAGATCAACGCGTTCCACTACGGACTTCAATGCGCGCACAACAATTACGTTTTTCGCTAGAAAAATGAACTAAATCATTTTTTATTACAACAGCTGTGTATTTTTATTTTCCACCACTACGGCGATTCGCTTGGTTCGACTGAGTCGATCGTTTTTGGGTACAGTGGTTTCACGGCTTACATGACCATAACCATTTCTACGATCATTATTTTTCTTTTCCATCTTCATCGATTATCATCGCCATAGTGTATTGGAGTTATCATTAAATGGATTCATGTCGTTCTGGATTCAAATACAAACACATAATCACGGTTTCGTGAGTTATTCTTGTTCTATATTGTACATTACATTTTATTCTATCAAGTTTAACCATTAATATGTATATGTTTTCTCGAATTTACTATCTATGTCATCTTGATATTATTGTTATTGTTGGTCCATTCCCTTATATTATATTTAGATAAATTCATTTTTTTTTTTTATACATACTTCAATAGTATAATATATTGTACGTTAATTTGCGTTAGCTAATATTGTTCTAGATACTTTATAACGTGGTCTTTTACTTTACTATTATTTTTTCATATAGTGAGATCGGTACGTTTCAAAGTATATACGTATGTCATTCAAATGCAAAGGATATACAAGTATGTGACCTGCGGTTTCAATGTTTTTTTCTGCCATTAACAAATTTTGTTTATTTTGGTGTTTTGTATTTCATCTTCGACGACTGTAGATATTGCCCAAACCACTTTTTTTTTTTTGAATTATCTGCTAGTTTTTTTTCCTATTAATTCTAACAACGTCCACCATTTTCATAGATATATTGATTGATTAGTTTTTTAAATTTTGTTTTATATGTAGCGCTGGAAATGTATGCATTTATATCACTACAAACTAAGTTTGATAACTTTCGAAAGGCTCTCCAACAAATTCCAACTTATCCGAGTCTAAACACTCGTGCTATATTTGTAACACTTCGTACCTATAAACAACTTTTCCGTTATGATATGATTATTCTCAAAGAATTCTTTTTTTTAATTGTATAAGATATAATATCATATTGTTTTATTTAGTTTATATACAGATCGATCATTGAAAAGTATTATTTTTCTACTTTTCTACGCAGACTTTCATCTGTCTGTTCAGTCAACCGGTAGACTCCAAAATTCTAACAAGATCGGAACAAGTCAGACTTATCACTATAGTTTCGATACAATACGCATTCATCAAAGTCAATTGGTTTTCGGACAATTTCATTATTCAAGATATTTTAAACATAATTTATTCTCTTGCGAGTCAAAGTATTGTGTTTCGTCATGAAAACTTGCATAAAATTAAACATGAATCGCAACAAACTTCAACAAGATCGCGATATTCTTAAAGCGGTATTAAATTTTAAAGATCGAGTACAAATACTGGCACAAATATCAAGTCGAATGTCGTATGTTGAGGCATTGAGGGGTACTGGGGAGATCGTTAATTCTGGAAAGAAATAAAGAAATACGGATTTCAAGATTAGGTTTACAATTTAATAAAAAAAAAAAAAAAAAATAATAATAATATACGATATCAAAAACGCTGTATATATTTGTATATAGATAATTACATAGTATTTAAAGGGTGAAATTGGGGGATGAAGAACAGGCCTCAAGGAATCATTGCAGTAAACATTTAGGTACGTATGCCCAGTCTTGTAAAAAATACTTTTAAAAAAGTATTTTAATACTAATATTTAAATTGGAATAAATTTGTATTCTAAATACATTTAAAATACTTAAAAAAAGTATTTTATAAATACTTTCAAAATTTTAAAGTATTTGAATAAAAATACTCTTTCGTTAATATTAAATATGTTAACTAGTGTTTAAAAAAATAAAATATATCTTCTAAGTTTATCCAATTGAAAATAACTAATAGTTACTTTACATAAAAAATAGTTGTTATTTTCATTACTTTCAGTCCTAATGTACATTGCTAAAAAATGGCAAGGGAATGTTTAAAAGTTATGAATTTTTCATAGTAGCTTAATTTTATAACGTATAAAAATAAAATGCAAAGAAAAATTTTTTATCGGTGCCTATTTTAATACAAGTATTTTTTTTCGTATTAAATACTTTTAAAATGTATTAAAAATACTAAAAAAATACTTTAAAAAAAATGTATTTAAAATACTGAAAAATGTATTTAAATACTGGTATTCAAATACTTTTATTCGAATACTTTACAAAACTGCGTATGTCTACAAATATTAAAAATTAGATTTAGGTGTACATTAAACAGTGAAAGCGAATATTTAATATATACGAAATAATACCTATATGTAAATAAATGTATTACATTTTTTTTTTTATATATCATATTAACTGGAATAGTAAAATGCGATATTTCGTTCCCTACATATGTTTGTCAATGCATATATTATCAAATATATCAAATCGTACCCAGTTAAGCAGCAGTCTGTTAGATATTTTGTACGACGCTAACTCGTCTTATGCACCGGTTAAATATATATGTAAAATATCTACTCTAACATAATAAATTAAACATGAAACTTAGCAATTTTTAATCATGGACGTAATAATTTGGAGGCTTGGGTATGCTAAGCCCTATCTAAACCATAGCTAAACCAATAGCCCTTCCTTTGCTGTTTATAGTATTTATATGTGTGAATATCAAAAATTATAATATATATATATTAATATTCAAATATTAATTATATTATGTACCTACTTAATATGGTATAAATTATAAGAAATGACTATATGTGAAAATCGTTAATTCCAGAAAAGAAAAAGGGACATGAATTTCAAGATTAGGTATACAAATTCATACAAATAACGTCATATATATATCTACGAAAAAAAATTGGAAAATTGCTATGTGGGGGTGCTGGGGAAATTCACGTAATCAATTCGAGATCGTTTATTTAATATAATAAATAATTTTAATCTACTATTACTACTATTAGACTTCAATTTTTTAGAACAACATAATATTATTAGAACTGGGATTTGAATACACTAACAACTATAAAAGTGAGAAATCCATTATATAGAAATAAAGTTTAAGTGGTTTGACTTTTATTTCTACTCATAGATTTTTTTTTTTTTAAGTAGCAACATATCTTTTCGGTACTAATAAGAAAATAAAATAATTTTTTCACTTATTTACTACGATGTAAAACAATATTCTTAACCAAAAATTGACCGAGTTAAAGATATATTTTATCCGTGTTTATAAACATCAATCCATCGTTTGTGTTATATCCAATATTAAGTTTGTAATCGATACTAGCACTCTGATTTGAAAAATATAATATTACTGGAACCATTAAGCGGATAACAATTCGACAATAGAATATTATTGTTTGGTTTATTTAATATGTTAGGGGTAACAATGCAGTTTAGTAGTGGAATGTAGAATTAGACACCAAACAACATAACTAGAAGCTTTACTTAATGTCTTCTCATATTTCACCCACTCTCGATATTTGATTAAAATTTAAGGATTATTAAAGGAAGTTCATTTTTAGAAATAATAAATACATTTTGGTTCCAAAAACATATAGGGATTGAATTATATGATTTAGATTTAAAATTTTTACATCAAACAAAAGTGTTTTAAATTTTAATATAATATAATTATATTATAAACTTAAATTTTGCCGGAAATATACAATCTAACTAACAATAATTTAACATTTTTAATATTTGACAATTGACCTAATACCAATAAACGTAATTTAATGTCAGGTGAATTTTAATTAAATAGGTTTGAAAATCATATGCAATGACCTCCAGTAGTAAATAAAAAAATAAATAAAAAATACGTTTAATATCAATTGTACACCAATATGTAAAATATGATTTATACGAATTTAATATTATTAATTGTTTCTTGATGTAAATATTTATTTGAATATATATTAACAATATTATTCTTCACTAAATTTAAACATTTTAAATATATTTTTTATGTTGAATTATCGATTGACGAAAAGTGTAACCGAAAAATTTATTATTGACAAATTTTTTATGATAAATTATCCATTAACGAAGAGGATTTTGATTATCTGTCCTTGATCCATTTAATATATTACGTTGGTGGTGACATCTACAATTTAGTTATCTTAATATAATTATGACATCTGATTATAGTTATTTATTTATCTATTTAAAACAAATCTGAAAAATATTTAAATTTAATATTCAAAACCAGTTCCTATGGAAGATTAAACCTATTGAAATTTCTGAGGTAGGTATATTTTAATAGAGATTAACATGTAATTCATATTTTTATATTTAGTTATCAGAATGAAACATTTTTATTATATTTTTGTCTCTCTATCATATTAATTAAACGTCGACTTTTTATTATGTAATTTTAATACTGTTTCTTTATTAAATTTTTTGAACAAAATATGTAATGCTGTTAGAAAGCCAAAAATCGTTAATAATTAAAAAATAAAGTGACAATAAAGACAAAAAATAAAAATATATGACGTGTATAAAAATCGTATTCAAACAATGTGATAACATGTAAATTACACCAAGAAAAACTCCATAAATATATGTACTTACATGCATATAAACCTATCTACTTATCTTTTATGTTATTCAATTTCAATAATAAGTGAAATCCTTTAAAAATTATTTAGCCAACATTTAAAAGAAATGTTGTTAGTCTTTGTGGAGAATGATAAGACAAAATAAGTACCTAATTTGATGCAAAGCTACAATTAATACAGTAAAAAAATTTAATTATTCTTTTTCGACTTCAGTTTCTGTAAAAGTAGTTATACGAGTATATAAGTAGTTATTCTGTGCCCATTTTGTTGTTATAAGCTCGAATTATTACGAATATTTTCTAACCTTTACAGTATCGATTTTATCTTAGAAAACCATGTTTTTTGTAAATAGATTTATATTTATAATTAAGATGACATTCGCGTATCTCTGATAGGGCATTTTATCTTAATTTTTAGTTTTTACTCTTATATTCTAATAATCTGAAACACTCTATATATATAAATAAATATATTACATAATAAATGTGAGTGTTTAATGTTTATATGCATATGTTAATTGCCTAGAAACGATTATGGAGATAAATTATTATTAGCTCGTTATACTGCACTTCTCAGCTCTATTATGTTTCAGTCACGCAATGTTTTTTTACAAAAATGTCGTACGATTGCTATAATAGTTGAAAGAACCATGCCTAAGGTATAATATTACAAAATTAAGATAGGTACTGTGTGGTCGTAGATAGATTACCGCAAATGAATTATTCAGGCGAACTAACCTAACCGGATATAAAAGTTCATTAATTATTTTGTAATTAAAAAAAAAAATAATTTTATTTTATTGCGTATTTATTACCTACAACAATATGTACCCGAGTTTTGAAATTTGAACGTGGAAATGGACGGGAATTAAAAATGTATTGTCATTATCACGGAAAACAATATAAATATCATAATAACGTGATAATTTTATAATAATTTTTTTTTTCCCGGACGTTTACTCAAACGAATAATATAATCATATCACACTAATCCCCCACATGGTCTAAACAATTTAATTTGAACTCAAATTGTTTTTTTATTTTCTACACTAATACCATGAACCAAAAATAACATTGATATATCGTTTTGTTTAAGTTTTTTCCCTTTAATTAAAAAAAATATAAAATACATTTTGTTTTTATCTCGCCATGGTACCGGAATGCGGTATAATATGACGCGCAAAAATTTAAAACAAAAACAGAACAAAGTTTATATAGTTTTTATCTGGTATAGGTATTGTATTGTAATATTATTCGAAATAATTATTATACAATTATTAATTTTTAGAAATATAAATCATCAGCTGTGGCTTTGAATAACGGATTGAATAGACGACAATTATTAACGTTTACATAATAAACATAATGTAGGTACATTATTTGTATATTATTTTATTTATTTATATTTTATTTTATGTTGTACAAGAACTTTTAGTATGAATAGAAATAATAATAAAAGAAGGATGCTAAATTAATTTATTCACTTGTCCTACAGAAAAATATTATTTAAACATGTTTAAAACGTATAACCTAATTTGTTTTAAAGTTATTATTATTAAAGTAAAGTGTTCATACAAATATTATATTATGTTTAATGGTTCAACAAAAACTTAATGTTTGGATTGTTGAATATGTACAGCAATAGAGTTGTTTATGTATTGTGTTGGAATTTTGATAACTAACCTCACTTATAAAAAACATTTATTATCAAATATTATGTAAGTTGATGTATATTTTATTGTATAAAATGTTGATTTTATATTTTTATTGTTAAAACATAATATTGTAATCTTTTTTTAAAATTTAAAACTAATATTGTTATTTAAATTTATTTTTAGTATTTTTTCTGAATTTTAAACATATTATTAGATTATTTTAGATCAACTATTTGTATTTTAGTCATGTAACATTAATTAGTAATATTGTTAATAATATAAATAAATTTGAGTTATTAAATTGTACACGCGAGTATACTCCGGGTTAGGTATTTACAAATACAAGCACATTTGGCTATTAATACATTATTTTTTATTTAATATCTATAGCAATACATTTTTATTTTAAACATCAAACAAAATTTAATTATTGAGTACTATGTACCTACAATTAAATTAATTAAATTCGATTTTCGGGGTACTAATTTTTATCTAAACATGGAAGCTTAATTGCATACCTTAGTTCTTGGATGTAACAAATAATACCTTGTCATCTAATATAATTTTGATTGGTTGTCATTAGCAATAAAATAAAATAGCTATAAATTTCTGACAGCTAAAAAAATTCAAAAAAAATATTGTTTCAAAAATTTAAAAGAATAATTATAGCTAATATAATAATTTATGTAGGTTATAGTTAAATATATAATATTATGTAGGCTTTATTTTTATTAACTAATTTATGTGTAATAATAAGTTCTGAGAATTTATAAATTAATAATGCTTCAAATTTATTTACGAATTGTAAAAATAAATATTTTTTCATTAGGTTTTTTGATACTATTATTTAGAAATTGGACTATAATATTAACTCAGATTCTAAGCGAAGCGAGAAATGTATTGGTTTTACAGTTATGTTTTTATTTTTAAAATTATTAAAATTTATTTTTATGTTTGAAGACACATTTTTGGGTAGAAACAATGTTACGATTACCATAAAAAGGGTATGCTTTTGGTACATAATTTTATCTAGATAGTACTTTATTTCGCTCGTTTTTCGAATTTCTCAAAAGTTAGGAGAATAATAACTACCAAAAATGACGGAAAAACGATTTTTATTATAGATAATGCAATTTTTACGTAGGAACGTAGATAGTTTACACTCGTGGTAAAATTTTTAATTGGTTTTCCGATATGCGTATAAATACTCATATAAATATAAATATCACCCATATCGGTCTTTTTTTCTTTAAATTATGGGATCATGAAAAAGTAAATTATTTATAGTTTTTTAGGATACAAGTTGATAATTTTGATATTTTACCAATATGGAAAATTTTCAGAATTTGCAAACTTCATAAATTACATGATTTTTGTATTATTATCATCACATATTTGCGTGATTACTCACTTTATTTCATTTATAATAAAAAATATATTGATTAATATTAAAAAAAAATATATGATAATTTATAATTTGGTTCTTAATACCATTTATATGTTGTTTTAGTTTTTTTATATATTTTAAAAATATTTTATAGTATAAAATCCATAAACATTTTATTATTAACGATTATTCGTCTTAAAATATTGTATATTGTTTTTAATTTGCTGGAAATACATATTATTCAAAAATAAATGAAGTTAATTTAATCACATATATTGTTTTGAATCCTTAATGATAAGTTTACGAAAAGTTTTCCCATACTAATAATTATCAAAGGGATATTGCTTGATTCATAATATTGTAGATATTTACAAAAGTACTTTCCATATGATAATTTTGATAGGTAGTCTATAAAAAGAATTTTAATATGAATTGAATTGAATTTGAATTGATTTTTCGACATTCACCGAATGTAGATATATTTTATCAACAGTCATAGGTCACTGTCAGCATCAATTCCATCGTCTATATTTACAGTTACATATTTAGGTACATATATTTGCAAATGATGTAAATAAACATTATTTACATTGTCACGTTTAACATATATACTATACTATATATCAACCTAGCTGTCATGATGAAGAGTTGAACAATTCTTTGTTTGTTTCTAGTTAACCATAAAAGAAGGTATTTTTATTATATTTAGTACAAAATTATTTAAAATCAATTATGATCTATTAAGATTATTTCGTTAATCAATAATTTACTACTTATTAGTCATTTTAATATTATTATATAGAAATCATTACATAATATTATATTGTGTTATAAAACTTCTTTAAATAATAAATAAAATGTTATAAATATAATAATATCAATAATTAATTATTAATTTTTAATATTGCAATATTAAAATTTTTTACATCTTATATTCTTACTAAATAAATTTTTTTTTCTACAATTATTGGTAAAGTATTACAATGACATAAATTATGTATCCTATAGTTAAAATATATTTATCGGTAATCAGACTTCTGTTTTTTATAAATTTGTGCTAACCTTTCAAATTAAAAATTAATAGTGTTAATGTAAAATCAGGTTACGCACACAGTTATGTATCAATATTGCCTATACAAAGTGCCTTCACAAACACGAGGTTTGATCAAATAATACCGAGGAAATATCAGGGCTAAAATAAATGTATCTGAAAAAATACTCTTTTATAAAAAATAAAGACAACACGCAATTGCGCAGTTTAAATCACGAGTAAATATTACGTATTTATGGCGAATAAACCAGAATAGAGGGTTTGAATAAAGTTTTATGTAAAACTCGAAAAATGAGAGCTTGAAACATCTAATGATTAAAAACGCATTTGAAATGACGTGATGAGTAAATCTAAAATATTTAATGGCAAAAATTATTTTTTAAAAGGCCTTGAAAACACAATTGATTAATCTCGTTTTGGTTGACCTTCAACTTCTAGAAATTATGAAATGGAGTTTAAAGATAATTTTCCATTGAGTGCAAACTTATGGATATCATTTCAACTGAAGATTTATGTATGTGATAAGTCTTTGTTAAAAATGGTTTTCTCGCGATAAAAAGTAATCGAATGAAGATTTGTTGTAATTTGAAAAAACGGACTGCAGTTTATGGTTATGATATGGAAACCTACCTCAAATGACTTTCAAGGACATGTAATGACATTGAAATAATAAAAATAAATGCGATGAATCAACTCAAATAAAGTTGAAAACTTTTTACATTTCTTTAAAAATTATTAAGATCGATTGGATAAGTATATAAAATATTAGTTATGAATATTTTGAAGAAGATTATTATTTAAAAATAAATTTGTATAAATAATTATAGTTATAAAATAAATATTGGGTCATCAACATTAACATATCCTATTCATACTTTTACCAATATTTTAAGAATGATTTGTTAGAATTCGCGATTTCATACTTTTAATTTACATGTCAAAATTATTTCCTTTATGAATGGGTGGGCCATCTGCCACCCATTTTCCTCAATTCTTATTATTAGATTTTTATTGGAATTTCAAAAGTCATATAAATAATTACGTTTTAATTTTCAGAAAATTTCAATTTACACATACACCGGAATGAGCTTACATTAGAGCTAAAATTTCTAAAAAGATGTTAAGCTATAGGATAAGGTTTATTTTAGATTTATTAATTGTATAAAATCATTAATTATAGATTGTGCCTATAGGGTCGAGCTTTACTCAAAATAGTTTATTTAAATGCAATGATTTATCACTTCCTTCAAATCTTAATTGTAATACAACATTATATTCTTCTATCACTAGTTAATCACTCCGAGTACAGAAGAGATAAATGAGGAACGTTCAGAATCAGTGACTTATAAATGGCCTATATTTTGTTTGGTTTATATATAACTTGTTATTGAAGTATAATTTATATAAACTAAATTAATAGGTAATAAAGTAATCTAAGATAGGTATTTATAATTTATATTATAAATTGTTTCATAATTCATAATTATATTAAAATATATGTAAATATGTATATTAAGTAAATAATATATAATATTACGTATATAATTATTTCGTTCTTTTATAAATAAAATCAAGTTATTCGTATTTTGGGTATTACATTATGATTAGATAATATTATTAATATAGTGTATTGGAAGGCCATATTTTCCCAGGGTTTCAAAACGATTCGCTTTAGTGTTATAATAATTAAATAGTGTTAATTGATAAATTAAAAGCACAGTATAACTTTTCTAAATAAAATAAAATTTATGTATGGTATGGTTTAAACCTTTAGGTACAGCCTTAACGCGTTGTACTAATCAATGGAATTTATGTTAATTTAAAATGATTTTAACTAGACCAAGAATTTTAAAATATTATCATTCCACTCGTATCGTTCTCGTATCATAACGTATAGATTATATGGTATGAGGATTCCCAACGGACAATACCTCAGTTGAAGTAATCAAAAATGGAGACATTTTAGAGTCCTAAACTTAATTAGCTGACTAAATGGAACTGTGGTACTTTGAAAAAGAATATAACCTAAAACTAAAATTAAATTATTATCGCGAAAGTACATATTTCGTTTAATACAATTTTTCCTTTGGGTTTATTCACAAATGTTGATTATTACATGTTGATGTACCTTTTTTTCTCGTTATATTTAGTATTGTAAAAATTATAAGAAAATATTAAAAATAGTTACAGTCGAATCACAGAATTGAGACAGGATCATCCATTCCATAAGTCATATTCATTATTCTAATTTGAATAAATAATATAACTTTATAATCATTACACATTTGCAAAAATGTATACTATTTATAAATAAAGTTCTTTCTAGTCATAAAAATATGATTATTTGGAATATAATATGTAATTATTAGTAAAAATAAAAAAAATATTAATAGAAGTCTGTTTATGAATTAATGATTATAACATTATTTGTTTTTTTTATTATATCGATTAACAGATATTATATTTTCAAATGAGTTTTACTAAATAAATAATGAAGTCCCATTATTTTCTAATCTTTTTAATTATGAATAAGTTTTCTTTTATATAAATATCAGTTATTGTGAAAAAATAAATTTACAGATTGTAATGTAAATTTATATGTAATATATACACAGTAATTATTTTTTTAATAAAATCTTTGATGATACTGAGATATTATTATTATTTAATCACATTCATTTAAGTCATTATTTTAAAGTAAAAAATATATATAGGTATATATACATTTTTATATTAAAATCGCAACTAAATATTATTATACGTATTATAGTTTATTATTATTTGATTGTCTACGTTTCTTTGATTATCTATTTTATTTGGTATAAGCTTTATTCTTCCATTAAATTGATTTTTTTTATTTATTTTTATTTAAAATTTACAAATATATACATTATACACAAATACTCATAAACACGAAACTCGATTTTTGTTAAAAACGAAACATTTTCTGTTTAGTCGTCAGTATTTATTTTTTAAATATTTGTTTGATATTAATCTTTAATAAACTTTTAACCTCTTAAATCCATTCATTTAATTAAATGAATCGTTGTTTTCATAAATAAATATTAATTATATTATAAATATTATACTAATTTTAATTTGAATGCAAAACAACGAAAGTGACTTTTTTTAACACTACATTTCTGTACAAAGTTTCTAGCTGTAATGTGATATTTATAATCTAATGAGGTTAGTTGGTATAGGAAAATAATGTTCATATGTTAATATATTAAAATTATCAAAATTATAATTACATAAGTATTTAAGTAGGTTCAGATAATAATGTTATTTGGTTCAAATTCTAAAATTTCAATTTGAAAAAAAAATTTCGGAAATAATTAAGAGTTATACATTTTTTTTTATTAAAATTTAACAATACCATCATCAATTTGTTACATTAACTTTATTTAAAAATATTTAAATTCCGAATTTCCATTAAATTGTAAATATTTTTTGAAGAAAAAAAATATATAAATAATAATTATTTACATTAATATAGAATGCATTTAGAATTATTTGCATATTTAATGATAAGTATCAGACAATACAAATAATATGTATATTCTGTATAATTTATAATATTTCAATGTGCGTTGAGTTATTTATTATAGTATATTAAATTCCACGATATTGGCAAGTTAGTGTTGACAGATATGAAAACAAAAATAAATATAAATTCAATGAGAACATTATATTATTGAATAATCAATAGATATTTTATTAAAATCGATGATATCAAGTATATAATGCAAATTGTATAGCTTATATATCGGATATGATGAATGAAGTAATAATAATAATATTATTATATTAAGTTTACTATACAAGATGCATAATGCAATTTGAACGTGTTATAAATTCAGATTATTTTTTTTGTGGAAAAATATTTTTATTATAACACGAAAAATTTGATATTTATATAGGGCGATCAGAATTTTATATTACAAAAATTATGGAAATAACATAAGTTTTCAATGTCATCTCTATTAAATACGTAATTCGAAATTCCGAACATTCTAATACTCTATTGACAATAAAAGACGGAACACAATATTAAATTGATATTAAATTTGTATGGTTTTAATAATAAATATTTTAATCATAGAATTGACTAAAATGATTTTTGAATCTCAATTATTTCATATTTTTTCAGCGGTCATATTATATAGGTCAACAAATATCGTATCTGATTTTTGTTTACGATTACGATGGACTGAAATGTTTACGTTGGAAAAATAAATTGCATACCTACATAATGTCCGATTTGAGTGCAGTGTTATATATATATAATACTGATTTTAGGGTCTACACTTGATATTTTATGTATATAATAATAGAAGGAATAGAGATAAGAAAATTATAGGAATACGGATGAGCCAAAAGATAAGTCGATACGGTTAACATCGGTAGTATGAATAGAAGGTGTTTCTCGTGGGAATTGATGACTTACAAAAAGTAAAATAAAAGATGGAAATGGAGAGAAAATATATTTTTGTTAAGAGTAATCTCCGAGTAAACATTACAAATCGTCGAAACGAAACACATTATACTATTGAAAACCAAAATCCTAAAGCTTTGGGCTTTAATGTTAAATAAAATGAATTAAATAAGAATTCCTGTTAAAATGTAACATGGTTTGCGAATCATTTGATCAATTTTATAATGTGTTTTTTTCTGTAAAGAGTTACGCCTTTAATTGTCAAAGGGAATAATAATAGTATATTTATAAAATTCATAAATTATTGTAAAATGTAAACAGTTACATTGGAATAGAAATATATCAATATAAATTTATATTTTACAATATCAATAAATATTATTAAACTTTTGTTACTTAGATAAATACATATTTACATAAATTATTTTTATTTGTTATTAAAAATGATGAAAATGTTCAATGATTATAACTTGACGTTATACGTAAACAAACAGAAAAACAGGTACTGTACACGATGCCAATTTATAAAACCGTCAATCTTTTATTCAAATATTTATAGAAAATTATTTCATCAATGTTACAGACGATAGGAATATTTATTTAAGGAGAGTAATCATAAACTTTATTTTATATTGTGTGATAGGTAAAAATTTACATTTTTAATTAATTTTAAAAGGTTTAAAAGACATAAAATATAAAAAATGTTATCCTTTAGTGTAAAACCAATTATTTTTTGACAATTAACGACAGCATCTTATCCATTAGTTGATAACTAGGTTTAATAAGCGAATACCTAAATGCATTAATTTAACAAATGCCTAACTAAAAGTTTTGTATTAAGGTCACTTCATGTTAATCATATTAAATAATATAATATATTATTTATTGTAAATATCTAAGTATTTGAATATAATGGATGCCAACAAAATTAAATGTTGTAACAATAATAAAACATATTAAATTAATTTATGTGGTTTTATTTAGTAAGATTATGTTTTAATTTGTAATTAAAATTTAAAAAAAAGACAATTAATTTAATTATAAGTTATTGGTATAATCGTTTTTGAGGATTTATTTTTGTACAGTAGTAATTAAAATATTAAATTGGAGTGAAAAAATTATGTATTACAAAAAAATTATAGAAATTACTAAAAATAAAATAAATTAGGAAACATAATATTCTCAAACTAATTTAAGTAGAAAATGAACTAAAATTTTTTTAAGAAAATTCAATAAGATTAATTATTTAAAATTCATTCATCAGTATAATTTTTTTAAGAATATTCTAAGAATAAATTATTAACATTTTAAAATAAAAGTTATATTATAATTATATTATACACGTATAGTCAGGCTATATAATTTGATCGAATCCAATTTTTAGTGGAATTTAATTTTTTTAACCAAATCCCTCTATCTATTTTTTGAACACTTCTTTTGTCAAAACTTTTTTCTTACGTGTTATGAATTTTTATCTATACAACAGTAGAAAAGCCTCGAAATACAAAGAAGAAGTAATGTAATATTAGAACCTATTTCTACTTTAGAATTTTACTTTTATTTTACGAGAATTATTCGATAATTTTATGACTTTTGTGATATAAAATTTTAAAAAAATATTTCCTTATATGGTACAACTTTTTTTCTAAGAGATATAAAATTATTTTTTCCACGATTATCTGAATACAACTAAAATTGATGTTTATTATAATGCTTATTGTCTTAATGTCTTAAATTAATAATTTTTAATACCAAAAGTATAAAAATCAATATAAAATTCATATTATGTACATTCAATTATTATTTAACTTATTTATTAAATATTTAAAACTAAAAGATTATTAGTCTATAAAAAAAGGATATATTTTTTAATTCGATCTTGTATAAAATGTTAAACAAATAATATTTGTAAAAATTGATTTTTCAAGTTTAATCAACTAAACATAGAAAACTCTCATAAATTGTTATTTTAAAATAGATATATTTAAAAAAAGTGTATTCGTGTCGGAGGTATCCTTCGAAATAATATGAATCAAAATCATATAATTAAATAATATCTTATTAGATATGATTAAATTAATATTATATGTAAAACATAATAATATAGTAACAAAAAAATCTTGATAATTGTATTTTTAATATGAAATATTGTTTTTGGTTAGGAATACTATACAAAAATTTACCGTACTTGCAAAATAATCTAATACGATAAAAATAATTATTATAATTTATTATAATAACTAATAATGACAATAATCACATAAAATATTTTATAAAGAAGTGGAATGATATAATGACTTAATAAAAGGACATACCACGTCTTAATAGCAACAATAGAAGTACGCATTATTCATTGTCAAGGAGATTTTACAATTCGTATACTTACAATAAGTATTTGTATTATTTATTTTCCCCGTTTTTCGACATAATATATTTAATTTGGCATATAATTTTAGGTAAATTAAATATTAAATTTAATAAATTTAACCGACAAAATCTATCTAACTTCAAAGATTATTTTTACCCTAAATTGTTGTTGGACATTTTATTTTACATGCATATTTTATTAGTTTTACATATACTTTTATTTGGAAACCCAGAATAATATCTTTACAAACAACAAATTATCTGTCGATTTCATTTATACGATTTCGTTGTTTAAAATATTTTTTTATTAATTAACTCATCCCGGTGCAAATGTTTGGTGTTTATCAAATGCATTAATTCATTTCTACTGGATGAATTTGTGCATCAGCTGTAAAATAGTATAAGGCATCAACGGATTACATAAAGTTATTACAAAGTTTGGAATTGGTATTAGATTCTCATTGTAGAATATTAAGGATTTTGTAATTTTTAATCGAAAAACCACCAAACAGTAATGACCAAAATTTAAGTACTACTCATTTTGGTAAAATGGATAAGAGTTTTTTAAATAATTTTATTAGATTCCTTAATGCAGAAATTAAAATAACGTGATATTTTGAACGCGAGAATTCTACGAACAGCATAGAAATTTTTTTGAAATTAAACATAATATTTTTAAGTTAAAAACTAGTATTATTTCACGAGATATCAATTTATTTTGTTTTGTTAGAATTTAAGTATGATGCATGTTTTGTTTTTATTCATTTGCATGTTTTTTGCATTCTATTGTTTATTTACCTAATATTAATTTATTATGAAATCGGTAAAGCGTGATAATTAAAAAAAATCAAACAATATGAGCTAAAGTATATACTGTAATCGTTATGACAACATCATATTATTATTTATTAATATATATTATACATTATTTATAGTATAATAAGATATGAATAAATTATTTCTATTTTTACCTTCCCAAACACGAGGATTTAATTGTATATAAAGTTTTATCAGAATTAATGTCTGTCTTTTAAAAACTCATAAAAATATTAGTAGAAGTTTTGATATATCGATAATAATTTAAATATTACGATATCATACTAATGATAGTATACTTATGGATGATTTTATAGTGAAGTTTTATAATTCCGTGTTCTAAGTATAAAAAAGTTGTATACTGATATGGTAGTATTAATGAAAATTTTCCCAATTTGACCAAATTATAAATACTTATTTTTATTATAATATTTATCACAAATCTACATAGGTTATATATGTAAAAAATATCACATTATTAATTTATTGTTAGTAAGTATTTATTTAATATATTTATTAGTTGGATTTAATTGAAATATGAATTTTATGAAGATTTATTAAAATTTTGTTGAATTTAAATACAATTATGAGCTTTTATATTATGAGATAATATAAAGTAAAAAATACAGTGTTTAATCATTTAAGGTAAATAAAAAATAATATAAATGATAATGAAAATTTATTGTAAAAAAAAAACTTACAATTTATAGTTTAAATTCAAAAAATTATTTATCTTTTATTTTATTTTACATGTGGAAGACAATCATAATAATTTATTAATGGTACTCATATCATAAATGTATATTTTATAATACGATTCTTTGAGATCAAACAATTATTTTTTGTTTTAAAATACTATGCTGATGGCATGTAATTATTTTAATAAGCAAGTGCATATATATATATACTTTTTTAAATTCGGTTCTAATGCAGATAACTGTAAAGTCATATTTTATTTTATTGTTAATTATTTAATATTATAAGTTTAATTTAAAATGCGATTAAATTGTTACTTTCAATAAGATATAGATATTTAATAACTTAACTTTATTAAGTATTCAAATTTTATAATATTCTAATAATCTAATTGTTCAACATAATTTATAATTATGGATAATGCAAATATTATGTCACAACAATTTCATATTAGATTCTGAGCAAAGCGAGGAACATATTGGTTTTACAAAGATGTTTTTTTTTTTTATGTATGAAGACACTTTTTAGAGTAGAAATAATGGTTCAATTATCACAAGTAAGGTATGTTTTCGGTAGCAAATTGCATCTAGTTGGTACTTTATTTAGTTTATTTTTTGAATTTCTCAAAATATTTTCTTTGGGAGAAGAAAAACTACCAAAAAATGGCGGAAAATCGGCAAAATAACGGTTTCTGAAATTTAAAATTTTTTAATTTCGTTATAACTAATTGAGTTTAATCTTAGTGAAATGAAAATTTTTCTTAAGTATTAACTAAGGTGTACTTCATTAGAAAAAAAAATTTGGAAAGGATTGGTTGATTTTCTGATTAAGTATAGAGTTTTGCTTTTTTTCCAAAAACGTTTAATATTTTCTGCAATTTTTTGCTTATTGGTTTGAAAATTTTATCTAAGTCCAGACATATACTATTTAATTTTTTTACAAACTATTTTGATAATTGTGACTGATAATTATTTTTTATAAGCTTTTAAAATAAAAGTTCTTGAAAATCAGCAAAATTACGGTTTCATTATTTTATTTCTTGACAACTAATTAAGTTTAGATCGTAGAAACGTGAAATTTATTTTAAATATTTACATTTATACATGTGGTAAAAGTTTAATAAACCACTAATTTCTCCGAGGACCGAAGCGACAAAGAAGGAACGTTCACAATCAACCTTATACTTTATTTGATAAATAGAAATGTATAATATGGAACAAAATTATCAATCATTTATGGATTAATATTTGGTTTTTGATTTATTTAGTTATAATCATATATAATTTATATATATATATATGAAAAAATAAAAAATAAAAAAAATAACCATAGTTTTTAATATATTAAGGGTAGTTTTAAAAAGTGCATTTTTTTATGAAGCTGAATTTATTTATTCTTTATGAAATAAGTTATTTGCAATTTACTTAATATATAGTTTACTGAACTTTATTAAAATTCAATAGTAACAATATATTAAATTTAACAATGAAATATATAATAATAAGAACTTAAAAAAATTAATTTAATTCCGAAATACTTATTTATTCATTTAGATAACTGAAAAATATTTTATTACAAATTGTACTTTTATAATATATTTTATAGATTTTAAGCTATTAAGGACAAACTTAAAACAATAACTAAATTTAAAAATTATCTTTAAATAATAATTTTAATATTTTGTATTTTAAATTCATTTGAAATTGTTCGATAATTTATTTGAATAAAAAATAATACACAATATTTAATTTTCGTTAAGTTGATTTTATGGAAGTAGTTCAATTTGGTTTATTGAAATAAACATTGTAAACGTATAATTTAGAACATTACTAAAGGTCTGTTTGTTGATTCATGGTGCCCATGAATAGAAGAAAGTACCATTTCAGTTGTTGTTCAGTTGTTATCTTTATCAGTGTTAATATAAAGATATAACCTAATCAAACAGTTAAACTCATAAATATAATAATATAATATAAATGTGGCATCAGATAAAACGTGTATGAAATTAGTTATCTAAACTTAAATTATCTGTTAATAAAATCTTAAACAAATATAAATATTTTTTTTAAAAATGTTTTATTTATGAATTAATATTTATAAGACAAATTAGGTTAATGTCTGTTTAAATTTCCTAAAATAACAAAATAATCCAAATTTAATTGCCAAAACAGTCACTACGCATCCACGTATAGAATTATCTTTTTTTTTTTACAAAAATACTATTTACTCGATTTCATCAAAATTCTATATATTTTGTAATTTAGTAAATAATATACATTAAACATAACCAAAAATACAAAAATCTCTATTTTTATTTTCGTTACTTGTTTGTTATGTACAATACAATCGTATTTTGCCACAACAGAACAATATTTCTTATAATATTATAAAAATACTAATTAAAACTAAATAATATTAACTTTTTTATTTATACATATCTTAAAGTATGAAATGTTTAAAAATAATTTAATATATAATACAAAGAATTGCGTTTAAATTAAATTAAGACATTATACGATATAAATTTTATTACACTTCAGTAGTTTAATGTTTTTTTCTTTTTAATCTGTAGAAGTCTACAGTAACGATGTTGTATTTTTTTTAGCTAACCGTAACTTTTTACTGGCATTAAATTTAACAAGCAAGTGATGTGGTGACTACAAGAAATATAACTGTAAAAACGAATTCATAATCAATGGGTGGCTTTGCAGTATATTGTATTGTTTATGTCGAATTGTTTTCCTCGATAATTCACAAAAATTATTAAACATTATTATATATATATATATATATATATATAATTTTTAACAGACTCATAATATCGATTTAATTGCTTATAAAAAAAGTGAAAACATTTTACATTTGTTATGTATATATATCATACAATTATACATACGAGGGCGATAAATAATATTATAGATAGAGATTATAATATTTTTATTTGTAAATTAGATTGTTCAAATAATTATATTTTTTATATATTGTATAGTGAGGATATACAATTTAATTTATAAAATTTACCAAAGAGGTGAAGTACCTAAATAAAAGGAACCACCAAAGTGGTTATCACTTTATCAGCTGACTTAATTAAAATGATCCGAATTTATTTAAAATTTGGTGTAGTATTTACAGTAGGTAAGTAAATTTTATTTACTATGAAAAGTTTGTAGTTCTATAGTCCAAAAGCCCTAGAAATTATTTAAGTTCTGAATAAAAAAAAAAAAATTAATGTTTAATAATAATAAACAAAATTGTATTATTTCGGTATGTTCTAAAAATAAATAATACTCAAATTCATGAATTCTAAGTGAAATTCAGTCAGATATGTAATAAATTATGGTGTTAATCCATTCAAACATTTTTCCGTAGTGTAGATTACCGATGAGAATATTCAAAAAAATGTTCTATATTCAAAATTGCATTAGTTATCATAAAATATTTACAATCAAATTTATCCAAATAACAGTTTCTGTAAATTCCGCAGTTTTTCAATAATTTTTGATAGTTTTTTCTTATCTGAAGGAAGAATTTTTGAGATATTCAAAAAATGAGTACCAAGTAGATCTAATTTTCTACTGAAAAAATACCCCACTTGTGGTAATCGGACCATAATTTTCACTCGAAAAAGTGTATTTAGACATAAAAAAAGACATCTTTTTAAAACCATTATACTCATCGCTTTGCTCAGGATCTAAAAACAAAAAAATCCTTTGAAATATGGTAGAATTGTATATATATTTCATGTAATTAAAAGTGTAAGGAAGGTTTGAATCCCCTATACCTTCCCTTCGTATATAAGGTCTTATATTATAATATTTCTTTTAACAACATTATTTAATATCTTTTTATACGTTGATACAACTATCAATTTATATTTTACCTAGAACTAATATATTATATAGAAGTACTGAATCATATTATAAAATATATAATAATTAAAAATTAAATATATTTTCTCAGAAATTGTTTCTTTTTAATCAAATAACAAAAATAAATATTAAACTTAAGCCTGAATGAATGTAAATGCCATCCAATGAAATATTTACATAAAGAGAAATATAATATTAAAATAAGGTTACTGGTTTTATCCGTTAAATTATTAAACTAGTAAAAAAAATCAATGATATGAATTTTATTTGTTTCACTAAACTTGTATTATTAATTTATGACTTAATGCATTGTTAAAAGGCAATGTTTAATATTAATTTATAATTTTGGTAAATAATAGTGTAATTATTTTAAACAATGATACTCACTTACAAAACTATGAGGCAAAATTATCTATAATAATCAGTTTATTTATATGATATATTAAGTTTTTAAATTTAGCAATTAATTTTTTATTTTTTTTGATTTATTACATTTTGTGTTATTTAAATTTATATATTAAAATATTAAATAAAAATTTGATTTTCATTTTAAAACTAATACTGTATTATATTAAAATAAACAATTAATAAGTTTCAGAAATATATTGAACATATATTTCCAGCGTAAAATATATTTTTAAATCATTTTGTATTAAAATATTAAATACAACATTATTAAACAATAGAAATTTCGCAGATTTAAAATAAAAACAGCTGATCTAAAAAAAGAAAAACCTTTCCCTAATCATGATATACTTACGTTTAGTTCACTCAATTCAAGTACTATACATAACACATATAACTACAAACAATGTATTCTTTAATATATCAATTCAGACTTTTTATTTGTTTAGCAATCCAAAAATCTAGTTTAAATTAATTAGTTTAGTCACAACAGTAATTTAATATATATATATATCTACTTCGGTTATAACATATTAAAGTTTGTAATCAAAAATTTTAATTTGATTTAGAATACAACGAATAGGATAAAACAACATTTAAAGTACAAAACGTTTTTTTATATTTTTGTTTATATTCAAGGCTTAATGATAATTTGAAAATGAAACATTGCATACAAATAATAAAGTTTTTTTTCGATTTTCCTAAGTTATCTAATATTATAGCCTATATAGGAATTAATATTATTTTTGTTTTATGGGAAACTTATTTTATTCGTTACTATAAAGTTGTCAATTCACTTACAAGAAATATTTAGTATATAGAATAAAGTGATAATATGATATAATCATGTTTTGTATCTAAAATAAATTGAATTTTTCATTCCATAAAATGTGTATTGTGAGCGTATAAAAGAATAAATAAGAAAACCGTCTATTCGATATTATATATTTTATCTACATTATATATATATATATTTTTTTTTAAAAACTATTGAAACGATTTTTAGTAGCAGGCGATACAATCTAGTTCGGTTAGAATAAAATACATATAAAAAAGAACTCCGCAGAATAATGTTAACTTTGTTTGAACGGAATATATTTAAGTATACAACATAGAGGTAGAGAATTTATATTTAATTTTAAAAAAGTGTTCGCTCAATTTTTGAGAAACCGGATAAATTTAATTTTTATGAAACTTGTTTTCATTAAGGTGGTTCCATCCATGCATTATAGTCTGGTTATTTTCTCCGATAGATTATTTTAATTAACTATAGGAATACTAATAATAATAATAATAAAACACTGTGCGACGGAATTTGTTTTAACATTTTAGCTGATTAGATTTTTAATAAACCATAAAATATGTATGCATGAATTAATTGATTTAAAACAGTGTATTCATATTATATTATGTGGCCTTTTCTAGGTCGTACGGTTTATATTTCGGTTCAATAAACACAAAAAAAAAAAAAAAACTGTGAAACGTCACATAAAAATAATGTGGTCAAACTTAAGGGTGTGTAATATAAACAGTTCTGCGACAAAAAGACAGCCATAAATCCAATTACAAGTAATAATATATGCGTGTGGATTTTTTTCATTTTAAGACACGTATTCCCGTCCTATATACACACGCGGGCACATGAACTAATAATTTATAAAAAAATATTTTTACCAATTACATTTTAAAGATAAAAAGCGAAAGTCTTTGGTAATTTATGAATAACTATGAAAACCCGAATGTATTATAATATACCTTCACTTATTACCCTTTCAATGTTCGATCGCATTTGCGTTTTAAATTAGAATAATAATAACTTAGGATAATAATGATGAAAATAAAATTAATATTTTTACGTAATATCTTAATAGTAACTTATTGGTAATTAATGTTAAAGTGAAATATGTCGAAGAAAAATCTCTATAAATATATATATATATTTTTTTTAAATGCTGATTCTTCAAATAATAACCTTATAATATTTTGTTCCAGAGTGTTTTTTTTTTTTTAAATGTTTTTGTCATTTTGCCAAACCCGAAATTATGTGTATATTAAAGGTTTCTGGTAGATTATAAACCCATTATTAAAATATATATTTTTTAGTTTTCTCATTTCTGTTTTAAATTTATTTATGTCCAAATTATCGTATTTCTAATAATTTCCATAACATCAATATTATACAGATATGAATATATATATATATATATATATATATTATATAATATTGTATCTTTTTACGAGAAATGAAAGTGAATACAAATTTGGTTTTAAAAAATGTAAAAAATTACGCACTTGAATAATATTGTTTAAAACATAAGTATACATAAATATTTGGAATTTCCTTTCGTCTTAAACAAAATTTGTATTCAGTATACAATATGAATATATGATATTCGAAAATATAACGATTTCAAGAGCCATAAAAATAAATAGAAGTTCAAACGATTATTTTCTTCTGACATTCATATACAATATTATTCTGAGATATCTTAAGATAAACACATAAATAAAAATTGAAAATATGTAAAAAATATTCAAAATAAAATTAGATAATCATAAACCATAATACTATATATGTAGGTCATTATAATTATAATTTTTAGTTCACCTGGCTATTATACTACGTTTAACGAGTATATATTAATAATAAAACCTATTGCAAAAATATGTAAAATACGTTACATCAACAAATTCATAATTCAGATTACAGAATATAGAATAATTTATTATAAACGCTAATATATTTTAATATATTATATATTATATTTCTTTGAAATAATGTTTACTTAACAGAAAATATTTCAAAATCCCAGAAATACTTGAGTGTTGGTATTATAAAACTTGAAACAAGAGACGTTAAATATGTTTTGACGTGAGAATTTTGTAAAATGTTACGTGACGATAAAACTATAGCTGTTTAAAGTATAAATAATTAGGTATATACCTTTCCGTAAATTTTGAAATAAGCGTTTAACTCTAAGTACCACCTAAACATCAAATTTTAAGTTTCTGTAATTTGTATTATATTAAATTATACCCTTTAATTTTACTGAGACATTGTAGACATTCCAAAAAGTTACACGTAAAATCAGTGTCGATATAATTATAATGATATATTATATATTAATAAATTATTACTTATATAGTATAATATGAGGTTATTTTTAAATTATTTACCTGATATAACATGATGTGTTAGTAAAGAAATCACACCAAATATTTTAGTTTATCAAAATCGATCGTTATTTTAATAAAGGTAACAATGTCGTTTAAATACCATATAGATGATCGGAGATTAAAGAAATATTGTAAATTATTTTAGTTAAATATATCATAATGTTTACAACGGAATAATTGTAATACATTAGACGATACATGTATAGATGCGGTAATATTTTACGAATTCTCTCACATAGACATATTTTAAAGTTTACAACTTTATTTGGTTTTGCCAATAAAATTCGAACATCAAAAATGTCACTCATAGCATTATACCATCGACAATGGTACGCGTATGAAAATTTTAAATTTACCTCAGGTAGTTTACAACATTTTAATAATTAAATTGATCAAAGTTGTTATATCGATAAATCCTATCTAATAATATTAATATATATGGTTTAGTATATTCTACATTAAAATCGTAATATATAATATATAGTTATTATTATGGTACAAAATACTAAAACAATTTAAATGTCCAGATAATTGCTTCGATTGCATACCTACTGTTTATGAACATTATTTTAGAAATTATTTTGTTTTATTTTAGAAATATAATATCACAACATTAGTAAAATCAACTACAAAACATATATTAAGATACAATTAAAAATATTTTTTTTTTTTAATAGTTATAAATAAACTTTTTCATATTTGAGTTATATTGAACATTATAAAAATATAATGAGAATATAAAAAAAATAAATAAATAAATAGGTACTTTTATAAAGTATCCGTAACTTATCACTTTCCATTTGAATAGAAACATACTTAATGACTAATTTAATCGTAAAAATAAATAAAAAATATAATAATTAGACCATAATAAGTTATAGTCTGATAAAATTGTTAATCAAATGAAATGACATTTTTGCGTTTTTGTTTATAAATGTATCTGAAAATTGGGTTTTCTATACAATTTTATAGTACTTGAACCTTTACAGGTACCTATTTTTGAGTTTATTTGGAATTATTTATATATATTCCTTCTTGTTCATAAGTAATATAGTGATGTAAATATATTTTCATAAGTATTATCTTCAATACAGATTAAATTATTAATTCCATAAAATATATACATAACTTATTACTTACAAAATATGTAAAGATATTTATTTTCATTAATATATCGGTATAAATAGTAAAATTGCTACTTTAATCAACTGAAACGTAAGACGCAGCTTTGAAATTTGAATTTGAACTATTAACCATATCAAAGCAATTAATAAAGTACCGTATATTCGTATAAATGTTAGTCTGCTTTAATGAAGGTAAATTTTTTAGAATACAAGGCAGCGTAAATTGCCGAATTGTTGTTTAAAATGTATTCCATTTATACATAAAAATCTACGAAATAAAATAGTAAAATAGTAAAATATTAGTTTTTTTTTCCCAGCAAATTATTTATATGTTATAATAATTTATGTGGAAAAAAATATTGACTGTAGTACATAGAATTCGACTTATAGTTAAAATAATTTTTTAATAACGACTAACATATGGAAAAAATGTATAAATTGTTTCGTTTCAACCTAATGCTAAACAATTTTTTTGGAAGTTTATTAGTAGGATGTAAGAAACCTAACTAATATTTCAAAAACTAATTTATTAAATTTTTTTTACGAGTGAAACAATTGTTCAATATCACCGCAGTACGTAATATTATTCTATCGTAAGACAAGATATTTTCTGTTATTATTTTTGTCTCTCGATAGTCCAAATCGTTGCAGATGGCCGATTGTTGATTTTTACGATAAATTAATATATATATATATATATATATATGGTGGTCTGACACACTACTGCTTCATTTTAATTAAAAATTGTATCTTTAAATTTTTAGGTCATTAAATAGGGGGAAAAAAAGTTTAGTACATTTTAACATATATTTTAGCTTAAGAAGGGTTTTAATTTAATTTTTGTCAAAATGGCACAACGCGTAAATAAAGTAGGTGTATGATATATCAGGATTGCACTGGCTCTACAAAGTGGCACGGGTATATATGTTTGTATCGTATGGTATTCAGCAAGCCTTAAGCCTCAAGGCTTGTAAGTGGCACGGGTAAAACAATTTTATTAACCTTACAATTGTTATCCCTTTATAGTGTAAGGGGATATATTATATTTTTCAATAATGAAAAAATTCTAGCACCTTGTGGTCATAGGTAATATTTTTCCCACTTATTTTGAAAAAATCGTTTTACTTTAGGTAAAACACAATAAATTGTAGGACGAGCCCACCGTCCACCGTCCTTTGCTCGATTAGCCGGTGGCCGAGTACAACCCGGGTAAGATAATTTGAACTCATTCATTTAAAAGTAATTATATGGGATATAATATGCAATTATGAAACAATATGTGTACAATAACTATAAGGCTTCTTGTCAAGTTTTTAATTTAGAGCTAAAATCAATGATACAGATCACATTATTAGAGATTCATAGTTCTAAACAATATTTGTACCTAAATAGAAATAGTTGAAACAAAAATTAAATTTTATCTCATATCTATGCAAAAAGTAATGAAATTAAGTAATTATTGAAGAAAATATAATAAAAATCAATTTTGCTATATTTGAGACAATATGCAAAAAAAAAAAAAAAAATAAATAAATAACATATCCGTCACGTACTGTTCAAACGTTTGGAAAACAGATAAGTTCATTATTATTTATGTACTTACGTCTACAAATATATTACAATTGTACGTGTCAACGGAAACAAATGTAAGTAAAAAGTATAATAGTGAGATTTGTGGTTGTTTTAAATCGACGGACTAAAATATAGGCTCGAATAGTTTTACAATATTTCCGGACCGTATAAAGTTATACATTAATATTTGTAATTCTGTATTCAGGAACTTAAAATTTAAAAAAATTTGTGCGAGTTATTTTTCTGATCAGAGGATACCGGAGGATATAAGACTATCCGGTGTCGAATAAAAATATGGGAAGGATTCAAATCGAGTGGAGTAAGTACAATTGATAATCTTGTATGGTATACAATATGTACAAAGGGCTTTATGCTGAAAAATATGGAGAGAAATAATTTGTTTTTTGCGCGTCTCATATGCTATTAAAACAATTAGTGCGTTCAGTTTTTATTTGAAGATTAAAAATACACCGTCCTCTTTTATACCCGGTATGTGTTCTACGGTCACTGGTCTCGTATATTGGTAAAAATCGTAAATAATACGATAATACATTTTGTTAATACAGCAGTTAGTGCATAAAATATGCATTATGTACCTTCGACACACTTGTGTCCGTCGAGAAAATCTTGCCTGAGCTCCTTGAGCTCTTTGACCCGGGCCGCTTCCTCCGGCGCTTCGATGGCAGAGAACACAAACGCTCCGACGGCCAAGAACAACACGTAAAAGCCAATGAACACCAACAGGCGGGCGGTGGCCGGCGACCACATGGCGACCGCGCGGCGCGTGTGGTCGCTACTGCTGTGCGGCGCGGAGCGCGCTCCGCTGGCGTTTCGTCATCGCAACACGGTCGGCCGGTGACTGACTGACTGACTGCCCGGCGTCGTCGGTGGCGGACGCGGCGTCGCGCCCCGAGGACGCCGGCAGCGTCCCTTTGGTTGAAAACCCTGCGTCCGTGACTTTGCGGCCCTTTCCACCACTACCCCCTTCCGGGGGTGCGAACTCAAGCTCGCACGTACACCGGACGTCCTGCCCCCGACGCGTTCACGCGTTTTCCCTTTCGGAACCGGCCCCGCGTTCTGTCATTCGACAAGAAAGACAACAAGACACGATCACATTTCGGATGGCGCCAACGAAATAATGATCTGGCGGGGTGTTTGGTTGTAACGAGTCCTCGTTAGCAACAATTGTATAATATTATTTAACCGTCCGTTCGTCGATGGATCGAGGAATCAGTGATCGACGACAATCATTGCCGATCAGTTGTAAACAGTCTGAGCTATATATAACTTTACGTTGGTGTATTAAACGGTTATGTTATGTTAGGTTGGGTTTGGTCGTATTTTGGTTATGTCGGTTCGCGAAAATATTATTTTAATAATTTTTAGCTTTAATCCATTGATCTCTCGGGTATCTCTACACTGTAATTGGAAGTATTTATAATATATCTGATGTATTTTATCATGTATATTTAAATCGTGTATTTTATACAATTATAAACGTTAATATCTCATATTTTTCCTGCACTCCATTCGTCGTGGGCAAAAATAGTCTTTTTTCGAGAAAGTTGTTTCATTGTATTTTTTATCTCGCGTACAAATCATTCTATACAATATTTATCATTTTAGTTTCAATTTAGTAGTTGACAATGTTATTTCGGTTATGCTACAAACTTGATGATTTTTTTTTTTGAAAAATCTCGTTTTTGTACCTTTTTATACAAAACCGTCCATAAAACGAGTTGACATTATCGTTTTGAAGTTTATAATAACTAAACACAATTTATTACAATGCAAAATTACAATCGATGTGACCTATCACACTATAAGTTACTCTGTTGTTATATTGTTATGTTCGCGATGATTACATTACATGTTACATTCATCATTCGTTATACAATAACCAGTATAAATATAAGAAAACATATGATATATTTTCAAACTGATTCTAAGTTTCTTAAGCTCAACTTAATCTCATCATTTCGTTGAGTTTGAAGAAGTATCAAAACATAATATAATCCATTTTTCAATAGACAATTGAACACAATTGGTAGACTTTGAGGACTTTTTGGCTATTTTTCGATTTTCCATTATTTTTTGTCCACAATCTTTTTAAGTAGGTATTCTTTTCTATAGGCTTTGAAAAATAACAGGAAAAATCAAAAAATACACTTTTGTATAGAATCTTTTTGTTCAATAATCTAACAAAAAAAAAAAAAAACTTTACACGAAGTTAGCAGACTACTTTTTTTACTCAAAACGTCTTTGCAAACATTCGATCAGAATTTAAAATATAAAACTATATTTCATTACTACACATAAAACACAACATTAATTATGGTAAAGATAAGGTATATAAGGTTTTTTGTATTGTATTTTCGTATTTAGTTATTTTACTGTTTTAATACTTTATATCAGAGTGTTTTAGTTAATCATATCCTATTTCTTTCATAAATAGTTATTCGATTTTGTTCGATACTTTAATATATAGTTATTTGTTATACTTACTGACTTTCGTGACAAAATAAATTGCGGAAAAGTCTTGATCTTTTCTTAACCTATTTTTCTGTAGAAAACTTTATAAAAGAAACGACAAAAGTTAATAATTCTTACTTTAAAAGAAGGTAATTAGTTGGGGTTTCTTATGTCATTTATTGCTGTAATATATTAGGTATTGACGTTTACAATCTAAAACGTTTTTAGTCTTAACAAAAGTCTATGTTTTAATATTATATAATCATCTGTAAAAATTTATACACAATTAAAAATTGTAACTGTTACCTAGATGTATTGGTAGGTACATTTTAAAGGTTCATTAGTATTTATTCGATTTTACAACAATTTTAATATTGTATAAAAATAAACAAGAAAATTATTAAAAGAATATAGAAACGTAAATAAATTGTCGAAAAGAAAATTATATTTATGTTTACACATATTATTCAAATTCTTGTACTTACTTCATTATACTTCTTCATAAAAAAATATGCCAGGTAGTCAATTTTGGATGTAATGTTCCTCCTTCGTCCTAAAGACTTTAAGAGAAACTAGGGAAAGATGGGACACCTAACTTAAAGCTCATTAATTGCTTTTTATTATTAACTTAAATTTTTAGGTTCTGCCATATGTAAAATATTATGAAATTTCCAAAATTGAAATTTTTAATATTTCTAAATGCTAAGTTTTATTTTTCAAAAAAGTGTTTGATTTCTCCATCTTACCTCATGTGTGTGGTAAGACGGGACAAGGTATAGGGTAAGATGAAGTATCCATAAATAATTGCTTAATAAGGATAATAAATTACTTAAAGCCTTTAAATTATTAAAAGCCTAAGCAGAAATAGAGGGATGGGCTAATCCGCCCCATAAAAATTGTTTATGTTTTATATTTAATATATGATACATGGCTTATATTGATCTTAATAATATTAGCCCCCTAAAATTTTAGTGATTTAAAACCTATGTTCAAAGTTAATTATAAAAATGAAAGTACAAAGTTACATTTTAAATATTAATTTAGTACTTTCAAGAACTTTCTATGATCATATAATATTTAATTTATAGTAAAATATAAATTTTTTATTACAATTTTACAATAAATTATATTACACAAAATATTATCTTATTGATATTTATTAAAACAGCGTTCCGTCTTTATTTTTATGTTTAATAGGGAATATGATTTAATAATAACTTAAATATTAATCTAAAATTAAATTTAATATTCTCAGCTTTTAAAAATATATAGATATGTTGCAAATAGTTTGTTAATTTAAATAAACTTTAATATGAATTATTATATTATTTTATTTAAACATATTTTAACTAAAGAAATTTAAATAAATTTTGATTCAAAAATAATATATGAGGTAAAGTGGGACATTTTGTCATACCCCAAAGTGCATGTCCCATCTTGACTCAAAAAAATGACCTTAAAAAATGAGACCTATACTTTAGAAGTTAATAAAAAAAATCAAAATAAACAATGCAAACATAATCTATACTGATTTTTTTACAATAATAACAAAAGTTAAGGTTAGGTTACAAATAATTAATTGTTTACAAAGTTTAGAGAACGAACAATTTTTTAAAATTTTACATTTACATCGCCGTAATTTGTAAATCTTGTTTCTTTCTTTTGTTATCAAATAATTTTATCGTTGATGATAAACAACACAATACCAGTATGATAAACAAAAGATATTTTTGTGTTGAAAAAAAAAAGTCAACCGGCTCGGAATTATGAGCATTTCCCATCTTACCTCATAACTTCATCTTACCCTAATTTCCTCTACAATTAGTATAATATAGTCAAGTTATTCCTTTATTTTGGCAAAGTTAAAATTTGGTGATTTTAACAAATTTTAGATTTTCATCAAAAGAAAATGAAGCATTTTTTAGTTATAGTTACTTTTTATATAATTTTAATAATTTTTTATTTTCCTATTTTTAAATAAAGGTATCGAATTTTTTTATAGACTTCCTATATTTTCGTGCAAAGACAAAAGCACTGATTTTATAGAATTGAAATAATCAGCGTAATTATATTATATAATTTTATTAGTTATATTTTACTAGTTATAACTTATAGGACTGTGGTATACAGTACACTATTATATTTTGAGTAAATGTTATTATATAGAAAAAAAAATATTTCTATGATAATAGGAATAACTTAAATGTATAATATCACATAAAAAATAAAATGAGTTCAAATTAAATTTTATTTAACTAAGTAGTTTTTTCACGTAGACATAGTAATGTTCTAATAATCACAAAAAATTTACACTATTTAAAGTTAGTAAGTATAAAATTATAATCTAAAATAAATAATATCAACATTTTTCCAACAAATCTAATATAACATATTGTTTATTAGTATTATTATGGATGCAGTGAGAAGGGATTGCAAATTGTAATTTTTGATAAGAGTAGAAAATCGAGAAGTTTAGCATCACTCTGCCAAAACCACTAGACAACCAGGTAATACAATAAAAATGTTAATGAATTTTTACCATCTAAATTTCAACTGGTATACCTTTTCGTACATTAATAGCAAATAAATTAGATTATTAACTTTGAATCAATTTATCGTGTACATAGTAAAATGCATGCGAGGTTAAATGTTATATTATCAAACAACCCCAACCTCATTGAGTCAGGGACTCTAATACCCTTATAGTGCCATACAGGGTAAAATTAATAATTGGAAAGAAATATATGGGACTTCAATTAGTTTCCTCTTGAATGAGAATATTATTGTAATATGATTCTATTAGTATGATCAATTAGTATGAAAACCATAATAAACACTGTATACTAAGTGCGGTAAATACAATTATTGTTTAAATACAATAAGTATACAATTAAATATTATTTAAATATTAAATATATAATATAGATATTTGTTGTAATATTTAGTAAATGTAACAGAAATATATAATATGTATTTTTTTTTTTTTACTAGAACAAATAATATTAATATACCATTGAATATGTATAAATTTATAATACAAATAATAATTACCTACTATATTTAAATATTAACAATAGTAGATATTTATCTGTTCAAAGATTACTGTATTATATGTGATTTGTATTTTATAAAATGACGTAATGAAGCGAAATGATTTTACCTTCTTAATTGTATAACATTTATCGCAGAAATACCATTTTATTAAATAAAAAATTAATAGTATTAATAGTCTATTTTAATATGGCACTTTAATTGTATTGGAACTTTCCAATTTTATATAATGTGAAAGTTACAAACAGAAGATTACACTCTAATTACATTTTTAATACCTCCAGGCTCATAATATTATTACAATATAATCCATAGTATTTAATTTTACGTTAAATTTAGTGTGAGAACTATAAGTACTTAAACCATAGTGTTATGTTAGAATACAATGAGTTTAAGTTAAATCATACAGTTCAGCGAATGAACGAAATGTATAATAACTTCAACTTTGTTTTACTTTAAAATACCATCCACAGTTATAAACTACCTAATATTATAATTAACTATAATTATTAATAATAATTGACATGTTTGAATTAAATATCAACTGTATTTCATAGAATTTAATAACTCTTTTTACAGTCTTATTATATGTGTAGTATAATATTATAATTTCTCGAATATTTTGCAATAATCCCTTGTAGATTATTATCTACATTTCTTCTGACAAACTCAATAATTTCAATTTTCTTTTATTAGTCTTAATTAATTTAAAACTACGTATTCAAAAGGATGAAAATTAACAGATAGGTATGTGAATTTATCACTACAAATATAGCACAACTTTCCAAAATAACTCCAACAACATCTACTCGGGCTTGTTGAACAATATTGTCAAAACTGTTGGAATTTGTTGGATATCCTATTGAAAGTTATGAAACTGAAGTTTGTAGTATCTATGTAAGTACATGTCGAGAACTACTTATAAATCAAATATTAACAACACTCATCCCAAACCTTATACAAAGCCATGTTGCAGATTTTTGGACAACTGGGTGAATTTTTTGAAAAAATTTAAATCTTTTTTTGTTATATAAGAATTATTGTAATAATATAAATATACATCTTTCATTTTATCATATGATATTCGTATTGATATAATAAATTGTGTTATAATCATATGGTTTACGTGCATTGTCTTAATATCAAAATAAGTTTGTTTTCGTTATCTTAACGTGGAACGTACTTTGTTTTGTTTAAGTAAGTAGAATTGAATAAAATAAAAAATAATCAATAAATCGTTTTAGTGGGTAGGTATTGGAATTCGAGCATAAGTTCTTCAATTTATATGTTAAACAGACGACAACTTAAGTTGGATTTTTGAAAATACAACGTTTTGCACTTAAATCTTGGTTGTATTTGTGTACTTTTTAACAAAACTAATATGGGGCACGTTCAATAGTAGAATTGAATCTTTATTTTTATTATAAAGCAATTATTAAAATCGAAAATATATTTTTTTTAACACAATTATTTTTCTATTTTTTTGTTTTTTTGTTTTTTTTTTGACAAAATAAATACGATTAAATCAATAAAAAGGTAATTTTTACAATTGGATTTGGTAATATAGTTCATAATGAAAATTTGACTATCATTGTTATACAATTATGAGTTCAAGCAAAAGAAAAATATTAATTTAATATTATTTATACATTAAAATGTACTATTATATTAAAATATATAAAAAAAAGTTAATTATTATTTTTTTAATTATTACAAACTTGTATAATAATTATATGCTATAAAATAACATAATGTAAATATGCCATTTTTTTAATATTTTAAAGGATACTTTATTTTTAGAAGAGCTAAAAATTGAAGAACTGATTCAGTAAAAAAAAAAATAAAAACAAACTCCTTTTATTATTTTAAAGAAATACTATAATAATATTTTTTTTTCAATTATTTCTTACTCACTATATTAGTTACATTAATTAATATGAATTTTGAAATAGTTTAATCTATTATAGTATAAGACACATCAATTAAGACGATTTTAAGAAGAAAATAGAGATAAAATATATTGTAGTATGTATTAGAATTAATATTTTAGTACCTAGTTAACGGTTTTAAAATTCCAAAACTAATAGGACTGGAATACTACATTTTAGGTTTTCGATTACTAGCATGTATATACTATTTATTATAATTGGACGGTTTTTATGTAAAGGGGCAAAAGTCATATTTGACATTTTTTTTATGCATTAATTTTGTGTGAAATATTGTGTCCGATCGAATGGTAGCACCTCGTGATTGTCCGAGGATTTGTTATTACAATATATTAATATGCGTTAAAGCATATGTCAAAATTGACGATTATTTTTATGTGCAAAACGGTACAAGTCAAATGAATTTATTCATGATTTTATTAGTTTATATTAGTTTTAATTAGTTTACCAATTTGTACGATGTCTAAAAGAACATTACATATATTGTCTTGTGTTACAAGTAAGTATCTTTATATTATTTTCTACCTTTATTAGTTCTAATATACAAATATCTAATTCAGAAAAATAATGTAATTTAAAGCTTCAGAAAAATATTTTATAAGTCTCCTGAAAATCAACGAAAAATGACTTGTGCCTCTTTACATAAAAACAGTCCAATTATCCATTAAGTTCATGGGAAATCATTTCTAGAATACTTATATCTATTATTTAGGTATGTAGTTTATATATTTTTTATACCTATGTAATATTATTATAAAAATATGGGTTTAGTTTTGTTGTGGTTAGTCATACTGATTACGTCGTACCTATGACCTATGTAATTTTATGATTTTGTTAACATGATTGTAAGATTAAAAACTATGATTTACCTATTAAATATTACAATTAGCTTCATCTGTTTTTTTTATGCAAAATACCCAAATATTTTATTAAAGAATTATAACCTATTTACAAATATAATAAAAATAATTTATCCTTTATTATATTTGAATAATGCATTTATATTGTTAGCAGTATATTTTGAAGATTATTCACCAGTTTAATTAATTTAAATAAATACATCATCATAGATAAATCATCATATAATATTTTATATTTATAACGAAACTTTGAATTAACGCAATGTTTTGTACGGTCACTTGAAAACTCTACCGATATTGATAGATTATTAATATAGGTATTAGATATATTATATAATAATTATATATATTACTATAAGGGCTTTACTTTGCACTCGAATTATTTATTCGGGTTATGAATGTTGGTGATATTTGGGTGATTAAAACAACAAAATAAAAAATATTCCAAGACATTTAAGTACTCATAATTATTACTTTTTTTTATTATTATATTATGGCTTTAACTATTTTAGTTATATGCCTTTGAAATTTAAAGTAAAATTAAATTACAATTATTATATAGTTTATTATATGTATAATGTTTATAGATTGATATTTATTTTATAGAGAAAATTAATAACATTTGATCTGTTTTCTTCGTAATTTATAATCCTTAGGTATTTTCAAATTATTTCTTATACCTATCGTCATATCGAGGGAATTCCAGAATTTCGTGTTCGATAGTTAGTGCTACTTGGTATTTGTTACATGAGGGAGGTAAGTCTTTACTGATTAAGAATGAGTGGATTGTGACAGAGTGTCCTATTCTTGTCCTCGTAATACTTGTAATAGTGACTTCGTAACTCCTTTTGAAGTATGAAGGAATGATCCATTCCATAACCATTATTATTCGGGTTATTATTGGATAATACAGGTGCATAGGAAGCATAAAATTTATTAATACAATTGCCCACTTGGATATTTAGACCCTTATTAACTTAAAATATTTCTACGTAAACCGATACCAAATTTGCAATCAGCGCATAAAATACATATAAAATAATATGTATCAGAATAATTTTTTATTAAGAAAAGGTATTCGGGTTTCGGGTTAATCTGAATTTCTTAATCGGGTTATAAAATATTTTTATTCGGGTTTTTCAAATAAATAACATTCGACTTAATAAAGGTTAACACCCAAAAAAGTTGAATTTTAAGGATTTTTAATTGCATTATGGGTTAGGGTTAATTAGGGTACAAAGCCCTAATTACTATTTCAGTAAATGACTTTTGAGTTGTTTTAATTTTTGTTCAAAATTATAGATAATAATTAATACAAATATAATTTTCGTTAACATACTATTCCAATATAAAAATTCGAATTTTCTTGTTTTATACTTGATATGAATTAAATTTTTTTACATAATTTTGAATTTTATGAGTAATATTTTTTTAAACCACTCTTAACTGAAAAAAATATATAACTCGTATAACAAATACAGTTCAACATCGAATTTCGATTAATATAAATCTTATTAAAATAATATTATTACTATTGGTACAACAATATATCCATCTAAAATATTCAATTTGTTTTTAAGTTATGATAATTTAATAACAGTATGGCACTATAATGACATAGATATGCATAGATTTTCTCATTATTTATAGATAATAATAATTCGGATTATTGTTTATATGTTTTAGTCTTTATTTTAAAATACTACTATGTCGACTTATCGACAAATTTCAATCGCATAAAAACCGAGATTATTATTTTTTATCTTCGTGTAAAATAAAATAATATACAAAATATACACTATCTAATATATATTTTTATAAACTGATAAAAGTTATTTTAAAATTTTTACTTCGTTTTCATATAAAATATTTTTTCTTCAATATACAATATTAATGCTTACATTAAAAAGCATATAAATTTTTGTAACCAATGTAGGAAAACATACAACACAGTTTCATTTATATTTGATATAATTCATTTGATATAATAATTTTCTATATCAGGTAAATTGTATTATAAATGATAATGATAATGTCTGAATTATACTTTTGAAATGTTAACGCTATTTCAATGAAAATTAACATTGTTTTTATGTTTATCATTATCTTTTATCAGAATTGTTTAGAAATATTGTGTTTCTCGTTGTATTGTATATTTTGTAAAAAAATAGTATAGATAATAGATGACATATTTTTCTTTTATACTAAAAAAAAATGCCATTTTCTATTTAAGTATTTATAATATTTTCAAATGAGTTGTACAAGTAAAACTGAGTTTCCTATACTTATAGAAATATGATAATATATAGGATACATTTTTAATCATTTTAATATTATATCGCTGTTTTCGAACTAGTGACAAATGTCCGTAGTAAGATTAAACGCGATTATTGCCAATAATTTTATTACTTTGGTCTCTCATCTGTTATGCAGTTTATTTCGCGTTTTCTATTGACAAATATCGATCTTAACATTTATGTCTATTGTTCAAAAACAAATAGTAAATTTTACTTATCAAAATTAGCTTACATAGTCATGTGACAAGTGGTGTGACGGTCGCGAGTATGGGCAAATCGCCAACAAGGTCTGTAGCGTCAAGTTGACTTTTAGCTGATAACGTATACGAAATAATAATATTGCAACTGCATGTGGGGAACAGCTATAACAAAGTAGAAATCATATTTATCGAAATTGTGTTTTTCTCCTATAAAATATACATAAATAATCACGTTAACGCATTATCTGATTTGTCAATAGAGGAAATAATATATTACTTTCTATTTATATTTCTTTATAATATTATTATAACTTTATAATTGAACAGAATATTAATTCCAAAATGTCAAGTCGAGATAAAAATTTTCTAAAAATAATCAACTAATGTATATATGAGGTAAATATTTAATGACCATCAATCAGCTTCTCCATTCAATATTACAAACTGTTGTAATATTCCATTGTTTTTACTTCTACCCACATTAATAATTTATTTTAAAAATATAAACGATAGTCCTTTACAAACAACTATCAATTATAAATAGCAGATAGGTACTATAATTAATACAATTAGTATTATTTTGGAATTGTTTGTTAAAAGAAACTTGCGTATTGATTTTAAATTCGTAATTAATCTTACTTTTGTAATGGAAAGTTAATTCTTTTTTAACATGTAATTATAAATATAAAACAGGTTGTGTATAAATCCACAAAGCAAAATATAACAATACTTTTTAGATAAGACATAATCCGATTATTACACAAAAGTTACTTTTATTTTTTTTTGTATGTTTAGGCTATTTTATTATTAGTTCATCGGCGAAATAAATAATATACATTATTTTAGATTCTGAGCGGAGGGAAGAATTTATTGTTTCTACAAAGATGTTTTCTTTTTTTTTTATGTAAGAAAACATTTTTTGGGGTAAAAATAATTGTCCGATTATAACAAATAGGGTATGCTTTCGGTAGAAAATCGCGTCTAGTTGGTAATTGATTTAGCTCATTTTTGGAATTTCCCAAAAGTTTTTCTTTGAGAATCGGAAAATTGATAAAACTACGGTTTCCGTTATTTTTAATTTTTTTAAAAAATTTTTCTTACTAATTGAGTTTTGATCGTAGGGACTTGAAAATTTTTTTGAGTACTAACATAGGTAATATTTACGGTTAGTAAAATTTTGGAACGGATCATTTGATTATTTGGCTAATAGAATTTTGAACTTTTTTCCAAAAATGCAAAAATGTTAAATATTTCCTGCAAATTTTGGTTTATCGGTTTAATTATTTTATCAATCATAAAACTACTTAATTTTTTTACAATATATTTTGAAAATTGTGACTGACAATTTTTATTATGAAATAATATTCCTCCTTGAATATTGATCGTAGAGATTTGAAATTTATTTTACATATTTACATATGTAATTTACACTCGTGGTAAATTATGGAATGGATTATCAGTATAATATATTATAATATATTGAGATTCGCTCTGAATCGTATTTTCTAATGCAATATCATTGCATTCAAATCTTAATAATTATAATAAACCACTAATTTCTCCGAGGACCGAATGGATGAAAGGGGAACGTCCATAATCGACCTTTTCACTTTTTAAATATAAATCTCATAAAAATTATTGCTTTTAAAATATTTATAGATTACATAAAGCATTACAAATTAAAGAATTTGTATTTAATAGAATATATCTATAGAAAAATGGCATATAAAAAATATAATTACAAATTATATTATAATATTTTGATGTTTCTTTAGGTTTAATTTTTTGCTTTTTTATAAAATTAAAACATTTTAGAAATTAGTTTTTATAGTCTTAGCATACCTCTAGGTCAAATATATTGTTTAAACAAATAACATTTTATTAAAATGTTTACAAAACATTTAATAAAATAAAATAAATTAATCTAACACAAATAAAAAAATTAATAAAAAATAAATTTTAAAATAGTCAAGAATAAAAGAACTTTAGTAATACAATATGATAATCCCTAAAATTCTTCTACTGTATTAGAAATGTTATATTATAATTGACGGTAGACTGTCTTTGAACAATTTACATAAAAAACGTCATCTGTTTAACTTTTTTTTTCTACTTTATTCATTTATCTTTAGGGCGCCAATGTGGCAATATACATTCAACGCCTTTTTCAAAGTAATTTAAAAAATATATCACGATCATTGGAGATAGAGAAATGGGAACGTCTTCTACGGTTTTTATTATTTCATAAAAAAAAGAACAGGTATAGGTATATATATTTATTTTTTTTATATATAAAATGAAAACTCTCCGAAGTATTAGATTATTACTTTCACTGAAAACCAAAATTTGTCAATATCGTTTGCTTCGTTTTAAGAATATTTTTTTTACTTTATATTTTCTGTTTAATATTCTTTCTGTTATCGATACAATAAGGCTAAAGCAAAATTTATATTTACAAAACCATTATCTATTTATAAGCTCAATTTTTTATGTTAAAGATGTTTAATCCTTATTCTATGAAGTGTAGATATGGTAAAGGTTTTAAATTTCCTTCTTTGTAAGAAATATTGACAATGTCAGTCATTTACAATATGATGTAGACATTTTCTTAAATGGTTTGTTATAAATTATATTATTAATTAATATTTTTATACAATCTTAGAATTTCGTAATTATTTCGTGAATATATATGTAAATAAATTAACAAAAATTTTAATATAGTAATAAGTAGAAAAAATTATACATTTCTATCAAAATTAAAATTACAGAACTTCTTTTTCTTAAAAAAAAGCTTTTATTGTTTTTATATTGTACAAATATGAAATAAAATATTTACATGAATTTACAGATTGGAATTATAAAATTTTAATGTTTATATTTTAAATATAATTAATAATAAAGATTTCATAGTTTTTGAAATTTTTTGGTTTTCTTACATTTCAGAAAACGACAGTGTAAGACAAACTAACTAGACAAAACTATTCTGGAAACACATATTACAAGAATAAATGATTAAATGATTATTTCTACAATTAAACGTATCTACTTACAGAGATAAAAAATAAATCACGCACTTAATATCATTGGGAGGCACATCAAGATTTTGCACTTCAGCGTGTAAATTTGACAATAAAAATAAATAAAGCACTGTAAGAGTTTTAGAGTTTAGAGAACTATCTTTTTGCCATTATTCACATTTATTTAAAAATAGTACAACATAAACAATAGATTTTATATATTCTATTTAAGTTATGTGATTATTGGAGATTGAAACTACAAACTAAGTGTATCCGAATATAGTAATGCTAATAGTAAATCGCATTATATTGATAATATATTAATTAAATCAATGAATAATATATTAAGATTAGATAATTTTTAACTATAATAAAGTAGATACTTAAAAAGTGATGTAAATAATTATATTTTGCATCAGAATTATAGGTATTGACATATTTTTACTTTTCGCATTTCGATAACAATACAAAAAATTTAACTAAGTTACAATGATGTGAAAATTAAAGAAAACTATGATAAAATTACGAGTTGTATGTGATTATGATATACAAATTTTTCAATTTTATGTCATAATATTGAATTAATTTTAATTTTATGTTAATAATTAATGATAAATATCTATTAACTAAAATATATGAATAAATAATGGTTGCCAAAAAAAAACTAGTAGTGCGCGTGCGCATAATGAAATTTTAAATTTACCTCAGTTTGTCCTCGATTTTATTTATAATAGTCAATATAATAGTCAAAGAGGCATATAATATAATATATTATGTATTTTGTGTTTACAGCCTGTTTAGAATTTCGTATTATAAACATTGTGAGTTTAAGATAGTATTTTTAGTTTAAATTAAATACATGTTTAGAACGTTTAGAGCTATTAACCATCCATAAAAATAATTATATTTTTAAATAATTTTAGAGGCAGAAATGTACATTGTTATTAATATTATAAACTAAATATTAATACATAATAATTTATAAAACCATGGTAGCAGAAAGATACCTAATTCAATTTTTGGTTTTTGGTTAGTATTCAAAAAAGTTCCTCACTAACCTTACATTCAATTTTAGATTAGTTCCTAATTTCCTATCATTACTTTTGAAACCGAAGAAAATTTTAAGATATAATAAGATATTTTAGTTTACTACGTACATACTGTACATATTTACATTGGAATGTAAAAAAAAGCGAGAAGGTCGATTCCGGTTGTTCCTCTATAGCCCCTTCGGTCCTCGGAGAAATTTATTATAATTAAGATCTGAATGCAATGATATTGAATTCGAAAATACGATTCTGAGGAAAACTCAATGTAATAAACTAATAATCCTATCCAACATTTTACAACGTGTGTAAATTACCTATGAGAATACTTAAAATATTTTACAAGTCCATACGTTTAAAACTGCATTAGTTATCATGAAAATCTAAAATGAATTTCCTTAAAATTACGATTTCCGTGAATTTTGCCATTTTTCCGTTATTTTTAGTAGTTGTTCTTCTTCCAAGAAAAAGAATTTGAGAAATTCGAGAAATTCGAAAAATGAGCTGAATAAAGTACCAACTAGATGCAATTTGCTACCGAAAGTATACACAATCGTGGTAATGGGACCATTATTTATACACGAAATCGTACTTTCAAACATAAAAAAAAAAAAAAAATAATTGTAAAACCAATACATTTTCCTTGCCTCGATTAAAATATAAAATAAAGGTAAATATCCCATAAAAAATTATTAATTGGTGGAATAATTAAAATTGAATTAGGTAGAACCATGTCATTTAAAATGTTTATGAAGTTTTAGTATAATTTGTTTATGTTAAAATCTTTTTTTTTTTTTATTGACAGTTTTAATTATTACAAGACTACGTTATAATTTTGCAAGACTTTTACGACGCTTTAAATATTATTACTAAACCATTAATTACAAAAGTAAAAATATGGTCCCTAAATTTAATCTTTAAATGACAGTAACGACAGTGTTATAAAATAAATAATTGGTTGTTTTATTTTATATTTACATTTAAGTATTGGTCATATAGCCAAAGGTAATAAATCATGATTTCCGATAAGCAATCGTTGATGTTTTTCACTAAATTAAATTAGTAGGTAATGTTTTCAAAAACCTTTAATAGTTTAAAGTCTGCTAACATCAGATCTGAAGACATCACGTTGGTTAATAAATCATAAAATAACAATAGTTTGTAGTATTTGTATTTGTTTAATTATAACTCACTATTAATTATTGGCTATCGCATAAGAAAATAGAAATCTAAGTCAAATATTTAAGGGGTATTGTTAAGTACCTTTAAAGATATATCTAAACGATAAAACTTATTTGAAAGGAAACAAATATTTCTATAAGTTTAAACGTAAAAGCCCGAAATATAAAAGACTAAAGTTATTTTGATTCAATAGGTTAGACAATACTAGACAATAGTTAATATTCTACCTGTAGGTATCAAATTAGTTCATTTAAACAACTTATTTAAAATGCAATTATATCATTAGGAATTTGGGATAATTAATTGTTAAACAAGTTAATTTATGGGTATTGGTATATATTATAAATTATTTTGGTAAATTATAGCTTTTTTATACGTTTTATAGCATACTGATATATCATTAGTTTTAACATTTTTTCTATTTTCAAACTATCTGATATAAATTTGAATAATAAACACGTTATTAAAATAAGTAATAAATTTATTTAAAAACAGAAAAATGTATAATTAATTATTGTAAAACAATATCATACATCTACTACAAGGTTATTGGATTACCTTAAGATTAATAATAATATATATTTTTTGTAAAAGATTTTGTCTAATCAATAGGTTTTTTTTTTCAATTTGTAATATTCATAGATTACAATAGGTTATCTACCCATCTACTTTACTATTACATTTATATTAAATTACTTTATACTTAAATACGAATGATTTTTATCGTTTATTTACATTAGGTATTAAGGTGCATACACAATGCTATATTTGTGATATATCAACATTATCAATATAATTATGATAATTATTATTATCATTATTATCAACTGTAAAACTAAAACTTTGGTACACACTTCATTGTATACACAATTCATTAATATGCCCACCAACTTATAGTGTCACGATTTGGTTACCTAATATATGAGTGTGATTTATCTTTTATCACGTTAACGCCTAACAGTGAATATTAATATAATATGATGTTGTCAAGTTAAAGTCAAAACGACTGTTACTATATAGGGTTATACATAAGTTCGAAAAATAACATGTAGTTTACCGTATCATATTGATATTATCGTATGATGTTTATTTAATGTGATATTCTGATCACTCTGTATACCAATCTTACTCCGTCTTTGTGTCTATTATTTATGATTTTTATTTTTTTTTGACATTCTGAAGAAGATTGCGTAGGCAGAAGACTATACTGTCAGCCAAGGTGGGATTAGAAAGTTACCAAAGTCTTTTTTAAACCCCGACAGAGTCATTAGAAAAGACGCCCTCTTTCTATACCACCCTGGAACGAGTTCCCTCGTATTTTTATCCGGTTACCACGGTGACCGGCGTGGGGTTTGTCGACGGCGGAGCGGGGAGATCGATAAAAGGGTCGGGAAAGCCGATTTTGCGCATCTGCCCCGTGGCTGCCTTTTCATCCACTCAGACTATCGCTGAACTACAGAGAAGTCACGTTACAAGTAAGTCATTATTATTTTTATTATATCATTATAATATTGTCGTTATTTAAACAAATTTTATTTGACTCAAACATGTTTTATGTTTAACAATAGATTACATTATTTCAAGCAGAAAATATTGGCTATTTTTTGCACTAAATGAATTTATAATTATAATATGTTATACATGATATTGTTATCAGTTGTTGATAGAAAACAAAATAAACAATAATTAAATTACATTCTGTGTTACAAATTGTTACGTTTCGCTCTTGTTGTTTTCATAGTAGTTATGTAAATCGTTTGATATTATAAAGTTTTATTGCAACTAATCGACTTAATTAAAAATGTGAAATTCATTTTAACACCTGTGATAGGTTAGTGTATTTTTTTTTATTAATTTACTGCGGTTTTATAAAAAATAATTATAATATTGGAATATCAAATATATTTATTTTTTATTTGAAGACTATAAAATCCATAACAAATAAATAAGGTTATGATATATTAAACAAATTTAAAAATATTTTTAATAAGACTAATTTAATCTCTTATAACCTAATATTTATATAATGAATTTTGAATTTACCGTTCAATATGAATAATATTAATTATTTTTATAAATGTTGTTTGATAACAGTTAAATATTAATTTATTTTATAATAATGATGTATGATTGAAACATATAATAATTATAAGTTATAAAAAATTATAAAAATCATAATTCCATAATTATTTTTAATAAATTTTCAATTAAATTTTTATTATTATATTAATATATACCTATATTACTATATATATATGTATAGTAATATACACATAAGACATATTAAGTACTTTTATATTATTGTTTTATTGTGCTAAATTACTAATAGTTCTTAATTTACCACAATGTCTATAACTGTTGTAATAACAAACAAGTTTACTGTAGGTGATGATAATAATATAGTTGAAATTAATTATTTATTTAATTTTATTAATTTTGATTTATAACTAATTTTATGTATATTTATACGTTTGATATTTGTGTGTGATTTCCGGGTTGTAAATGACACTCTATATTCAAGTGACGATAATTTAGTGTTATCACTAAAATAAATAATAACATTAAACACTGAAATACTGATTACCCTGTATAGTGTGTCTTACTGTGTAGTAAGGTTATATTTACAATTTTATTTTTAAATTATAAATTTATATTTACATCAACATAAAGAATTAAGGTTACTATAAATAATAATTATAGTAAATGTAAATATCACGAAATTTCGTAAAAATGTTTCAAATGCCCACTTTAATTAGCAATGTATCTAAAGAAATATATTATAATATTAAATATTATTTTTTCCATTGGCACTTATTACTTTTAAAAATGACGTCATATGGGACAATAGTAATCGAAAACTGTCAATCATTCCCCTTACCACACTCTATTCGGCCGATCGATTGTTTCACCCTCGTGAGTACATTTTTCAATATTCATTTCATAGTGTAGATAAATATTGTTAGACGTACCACATATGTACGAATATAAATGTAATTTCCGTTTTAAGAAATGTGCTTTGAGGGGTAAGCACAATTTCATTCAAAATGATGTATACTGTCACGGTAAGATGATAAATAGTATTCGCTTCCACAACACTCTATTACTCTTACTACAAAACACATATCAAAAGTAATTAATGTGTAGCGAAATGAAATTCTCGAATAGGAATGTTGCGTATAACATATTATGTATGTAGGAAAAAAAAAATAATAATAATAATAATAGATACCTCATATATATATATATATATAGTAATTTTCAATAAAATAAAATAACCAATACCATTAATCCTATTATAATATTAAATCGAACGATAAAGTGACAAATTAAAATATTACTCTTATTATATTATAGTATAATAATTTATTAATACATTGTAATATATGAACAAAACGGTTATGCTTTAGAGAGAATTTGATATAATTTAGAATGTTGAAGATCGATAAATTTTCAGAGAAAACATTGATCATTGTCATGAAGATATTATACTCGATTGGGTCGGGTCTGTGCCTGGCCGCGACCGTAACATGTATGGACACTATGATGGGCCGAGAATGCGGTGACTTAGGACCACCACCGTCGATCCTGGACATGCCTCCGCCACCGATGCCGTCATTTCTGACTGCCGTTCTGGACGAAAAATCGGGAAATAACGAGTCCAACTCCCCGAACAAGGACAAGGAGTTTCTGATGGAAACCAACCAGCTGGAACCAGGAAAACCGTGTAAATCGATGTGCGAAACGGATCAAGGGGTGGGATTCGTTGAACTACCGCAAAAGGGTATGTGTCTCAGCCAATATTATGACGATTTACATTTTTTATCGATATTATTTCCATGTATCGTTCGATATTGTGTCCGACAGTTATAATATTTTATGTGCTACGGGTAATTTTAATTGTTAACATGGATTTCAGCTAATGTGATTATATAGCTACGTTATGTTGATATTATCTGCGTCTAATATTAACATTAGCCGGTGAATCCGTCGATAATTTAATTTTCAATTTTATAATTTTTTTACCTTATTGTATAATATACAGATAAGTATCTATTTACTAATTGGAATATCTCCACGAAAAATTAAAATTTTTAAATGCAGTTTTTTCAAATTATTACTTAAGCAACAGATTATAATACTACCTTTATTGCTTGTTTAAAAAAAGTCGTCTCATAAAAAAATAAAATCTTTATTTTTTAAGTTGTATAAATTTTGAAGATAGCCATTTAAAAAAGTATATTTATATGATAATTTTGACGTGTCGATCTCTTAATTTAATCAAGATTTCGATTTTTAGGAATTTATTTTTATTTTTTGGAAAAATTATATTTCTGACGTCATTATTATAGCGTGATTGTGTGACACATAATATTATTATGATATTTTTGCAGCTATACAATTCATAGATAATACAGATATAATTTTATTCTATGATAACATTTTGTAAGCACTGAGAGCGTTCATGATAAACAAATTTTACGTGCCATTGATATGAAAGTATTAAAGATAATTACATCAGAAATATAATTTCTTTAATAATAAAAATTCCTAAAAATCGAAATCTTGATTAAATTAAGTGATCCACACATCAAAATTATCATATAAATATATTCTTTAAAATGGCCATCTCCAAATTTTATAAAACTTAAAAAATAAAGAGTTTATTTTTTTTATTCTTTTATGAGACGTCTTTTTTTAAACAAGTAATAAAGGTAATATTATAGCTCAAAGCTCGATGCCTAAATAATAATTTGAAAAAAAACTGCATTCAAAAATTTTAATTTTTCATGGAGATATTCCAATTAGTAAATATATCTGTGACACCTTGTATACAAATAACTAACCATTGAATTACGTAAATAAAATTTCAAATAATAATACGTTTTATCTCATGGTTTAGTTATAAATGTGTCAAATTTTCGTGTAATGATTGAATGGAATTTTATACTTTTACAATTATTAATTATTTTTTTTATTATTCATTGTTTTGGTCATTTTTTCCTTAACGTTCATACTCAACAGTAATACGAGTTTATAAGGTCAACTATTCTTAAAGATAATTTTTTACGTGTGTATCTAATAGAATTATACAAAAAAAAAAAAAAAAAAAAAAATGTGCAACGATAACTATAGTTTTAACATTTCTATGACACTATCCAGAATTTATTGGCTAATATTAAATTATCCATTCATCCAGCTAATGTTAACATTATTTAATATTTTGACCTTTTGATCTCGGATCAAAAAAAACAAGACTTGGATATTATTATGTTATTTAAAATAAGCAAAAAACTAAAAAATAATACTTCCAGGTCCTATTATCGAATCTTACTCGTGGTGGATGCTATTATCCACGTGCTTACTCGGAGTAATGTTGATCGGCACTGTGATACTGGTGGTCGTTGTCCGGCTGAGAGAGTGAGTGTATATACATTTTATCATCTTATCGAATAATAAATAACAATACTCGTGTTTATTAAATTTATAACACAAATTTTTATGCAATACAACTGCCTAAACATGTTAAATGTCATAGTATATGACTTTGTTTATTTGTATAGAAAAATATTAATAAAAAACTAATTATAAACTGACAATTAAAAATAAGAATCACGCACTCGAAATAAACAATATTTTCAATATGAGACCCGATTCCGATTGTAAATTATACCTAAACTTACGTTTACATGCAACATAAGACAAACTACTCTTAAATTAAACCGATTTGATAATAAAACAAGCTAAATAGTATGACTCGTTTACACGTGTAACGAGATTACACGCAAACAAATAAACCGATTGTATTTCATTAAACCACATCATATTCGATCGTCTTTAAATATGAAACGGTTTATCGTTTCTGGATCGTCGATTTGTGTTGTTTACACGGATCACAATTAAACCAATATAATTTTTATACCTATTCTGATTGCACAAGTAAACGCAGTAAATTACCAAAATAAATTACCGTCTTATTTTTTTTTTTTTTATTCTAATAATATATATTTTATTGCAATCGATATTTGTTATTTAGCAAGAAACGTTGGAGCAAATCGGACTTCAGCCCGGAGCCGAAAAAGAGTCCGCCGCTATACGACACGATCGACATATCGCCGAAAACGTTTTGGGCCACGTTGTCGCCGACCGGCAACATCGACACGACCGCCACGACCAGACGACCGGTGCACCATCATCCGCAGACAATTGCCAATCCGAACTTTGAGAACGGCGCCTACTACCCGTACGAACAACAACACGAGTATCAACAGATCACGACCATACGTCACACGATTCCCGAATATCAGACGATCAGACCGCGCGTGTCGTCGCCCACTCGCATCGAACACCCGAACATGCCGCCGTTGAATCTGTACAGATCGATACGCCGGATTTCCGATTTGGAATCCCCGTGAACGCCGCCGCTGCCGGGTTTCCGAATATCGATCGCGATTGTCGAAAATCGGCATATAATATGCGCCGCTATATCTCCCGACACTATCGTCCTAATTTTTATTTGTATTTTTTTTTTGTATTTGTGTCCTCCTTTTAGTAGCGTATTGGCGTGGCGAATTTTTAATTTTCCAATGACCGACGCACAACGACCGTAGTATTAAATTAATAAGACATTATATTATGTAGTCGTGGCGCTTGAATTTATAACGAGTACCTTGTTAATAGAATATTCACGAAAATTCAATTTCATCCAAATATCCCAAATCATCACCAAGATCTAAGAGCTCAGCCCTCAAATATCCCCTTCGTCATGCAACCAGGCCTTCCCAACCAATAGAAAAAAAAAAAAAAAACGTTTTGACTACATCGACTGTTACGGAGCAAATTTGCGGATTGAAAACTTCACCGTCAGTGATTGTTCGTTTTTTTAATAAATAATTTTTTGTATGTAAAATGTATAGCTTAAACGACGCTATTGGTCGACAACGGACGAATTTTTCGGAATTTTTTAGTGTTTGAAAAATACTCATGATGTTTAAATATTGTATAGGTGCACATTGTGTCGGTTGACAACTGAAAATAGTAGTTACATAATAAGCGATAAAATTAATTTGCTTATCATTCAAATAACAATATTAACTATCTAGGTATATGCTAGTAAAATGCATAAAAGTATTGTACTTGAAACTCCCTAAACTAAAAAAATTATTGCTGTTATCGTTTTTTGTTCCATTAAAATGGAACGCCGGACATAATATGTCGCTTAGTCTCCCTTTGACGATGTGTAACAGTCGATATATTCTCACAAATGAGAATAATAAAATCTCAGACGTTATCCTCGCGCGTAGCAACAGTCGTTATTTAGTCAAACGAGTGGGTACACAATAATAATAATAATAATAATAATATATTATATTATAGGACGCTTATTTTCATATGTATGCTATTATATAAGCGCGTAAATCGAAATGTCTCTCCCCAAAAATAAAGTCCAATACGGTTGTCAGTAAAAATAAATAAATATGTTTTCAGCGGACTCAATCGTTTGAAATAATCGGTTAATATATAACAATATGTGCAAACGGTATAATATAATATAAACTTGTCAACAAAGAATAAATTGTAAAATTATCGTAAATCAAAAACGTACGCGCATTTGTGTTGCAATTGTCCGATTCGCGTGTATGACATTCCGCAATTCATAAAAAATCAAACACACGTACACAATCCACCGTCGTTTTAAAAACTCGATTTATACAGAGTGATAATATTTTGTTATAACAAAAATATTGAAACATTAACGGTGACAATAATTATAAATTGTGTTCCGTTTTTGTAGGACAGTTTTAAAATAAGCGTTTATAAAATAAACGTATAGTAAGCGACACAATATATAATTTATACTATATAGTACGTGAGATTTTATCAACTATTGTCTACTCTTAATAATATTACGCGAAAAGATCAATCACTTTATATAATTATATTTCGATTTAATTTTTATAGATCGGTTTTAAATGCTTTTCGATATTTTTATTCAATGTTTTTCAAGTTCAATTAGATCAAGTGTTTTAGGTTTTAAATTCAAAAACAATTATAACTATTATACTCGAGTTCGTAAAATTAATATAAAAAAAAAAAAATTGTTTCAATTTTGAAATTTACGACCCAAAAAAGATTAAACCCCTGAATTACGAGTAGATGAAAGCAATATTTTTTCGGAGTACATAACCATTACCAAAAAACTTCCCGAATAACAAAAGTACCCATAAAAACTATAATGCATGTTGTTTTAATGTTTTATATACATAAAAACCAATTCAACTTTTCTTCGTGACAATCCTAAAACAATTGTTTATACTTTTTCACGACTACAAATTATTGGTTTAACATATAAAATATATATGATGGTGATTGAGAATCACTGTTTTTCATAGTTTTCAACCGTAAATTCCATAAATTTCAACCAAATCTTATCTAGTCCTTATAATTAATTAATCTTTATAAGTTACCCATATAAGTCGATAGAAAAACAAATCGTCAATTATATAAATATATTACAATTATCTCAGATAATGCGGCCGGAGAGACATTATTTTATCGTTTTTATAGATTGTGATCATTATAATACCTATATGTACATTAAAAATACAATTTTGAATAATACCTATGCTCTTTACGACCAACGATTGAAAAATATTTTATGTACAGATTTATTTATCTTTTAATACCTTGTCAATCTTTTAATATATTATGCTTATAATATATTATCGCCAATTTTTTTTTTTTTTACTTTATTTTATATTATTTAGTTATATATTGTTTTCGTTGATAATGTTTTATTTGTTTGTTTGTAAATTTTTATTATTATTATTATTATATAAATATATAGTTATAACCTCTGTGTGTACTTAAAATATAAACTGTACCTAATAGTTTTATATACGCGTAAAGTATTATAATATTATTATTATATGTATTTATATGCAGAGAAATGAAATAAAAATTTAAAAAAACACATTATTACTTAGTACCTACCTAAGTATAATAATATTGTTTTTGGAATATTTTACGGCGGAAATGAATTAAATCCTTCACACATTAGTGATATTTTTAAGTGTATACTAAAAGAAACGATCGGTGCCGTTGTCACTTTTTACGCGAGTTATTTTTACATTATATTCTCTCCGATGAATTTCCGCGAGTCATTTTATACGTATGAACTTTCGTCTTTCTCCGTTTTACTGGAATCCGACACGCAAAACACGCGGATTTCTCATAATATTATTATTAAAAGTGCACGCGCGTGCGCGCGTTGTTTTTTCTGTTGTGGGTAAATTGGCAAGGGTCTCCCCGCAAAGGGCGCCAACATTTATAAATAGACGGGATACTGTATGAGATATTTTGTCACACGCTGCTACGATCCGTTCGCGTTTCGCCGCAGTCGTGCGCTGATGACCGTCCGCGCATCAAATAATAATTAATTACAAAACGACAACAGTAATAATAATATTACATATTTTATATCGTTATTATCATGTTCGTCCGGAAGAATGTCTTGTCGAAAATTTACGATTATTATTATTATTATTACTGTTATAATACTCAATAACCTTGGTGTAATAATAACCGCATTAGACCGGCGACATGAATATTCTTTTTCGAAAGAATTTTCAGGCCGAAGGGACCGCGAAGGAGAGGAGCTATTCCAGCGGCCTGGGCAGGAGGACGACCAGTGGCAACACCGGTGCGCTGGGAACGGTGCGCAGGACTAGGGAATCCAGGTTAGCAGCTGTTGACCATATATATAAAATAGAATATTAACAGCGATCGACAGAGAGGATTACCATCGTTATAAAATAATAATTTTAGTCCCTTTTTTCGCGCCGCCGCCGATTAATACGCGCATACTCTACCCTCCGGCGGGCTTATGATATTATTTTATTAACACATCTGTCCCTGGGAACGTGTACAATGGATACGTCGAGCTGCTCGTCGGCACCGAAACCGGTTGTGTTTATAGCGCCTCGTCACCGTGTGTGAAGATGGGACAAATTGACCATGAAATAAAACGGATATTATTATTACGAGCGAGACGCGATGATAAAATTATAATTAAATTGCTTAATATCTTTTTTACGAATGTGTATTCACACTCGACGCGATGTTTCGTATTGTTAAAATTTAACAGTGGTAAAAAATATTTTATTTTAGACTCGATAAGGGTAAATTATACAATATAATTAGTCAATAAAATATAATCGATATGGTAGGTACCTATATAATAATATCTGTTCGATTATAATGTTTATAGGTACTACCACCTAACAGTACATATTTGTATACAAATTTTATTGTCAGTTATAAAAATAATGGAAACAACATACATAACGTAACGTTAATATTTTGAAATTGTTTATAAATAGATAATACAATAGACAACAAAATATTATTGTTTTAAACGTTTTTTTTAAAGTTCATATTTTATTGTCCACAAGACAAAAGAATTATATACGTTTAATTCAATTAGTCCACTTTGATACGTCAAAAATTACCGCAAATTTATAAACTCTCATTCAAATCACGTAAACCTTGATGGTATACCTACACTACATACAGAGTAATTAATATATAGTTTTACAAAAGAACAATAATTGAAATTTCAATGAAAATGATTACGATTTCAGTCATTTTTTAGTCTAGAAATTCAGATCATCCTGTATAAATCAAAATATTATTTTTAGATCTTCTAACTGCAATTAATTTAAATAGACTTAAAACATCATAACATTGGCTTGAACACAAAAAATACAGGCTGGTTTCTCAATGTGATATTGTCTATGTCAACATTTTTAAAACAATTTTTGTACTCGTGTATTTATAATATGATTTTAATAATTTTAGTAATTTATTTCTGTGTTGAAGGACTGTATTTATTTAATTTTTTTAAATATTTTTTAGTGAGTAATTACATTTTTAAAAAAAAGTTTTTATATTTTAAAATATTTTAATAATATAATCAGTTTTCAAGTTTAATTATGAATAATGTATAAAATTACACAATTGTATAATCAATATGAATTGTTATACTGTTATAGACGTTTCATTGTAAAGACTGAAAGACAGTATCTATAGAAAATATGTTTTTTTATAATAATATATTATATACTTTTAAACTTCTATAACAATATAAACATAATAAATGTTTATAATTAATAGACATCAATGATAGAACTTATGGTGTACATATTAATATTATTTAAATATGAATAATTATAATAAAATAGTAATTATTTTTGTGTTTTAAAGTACATTAAAATATAATATATTAAATAACACGATGCATAGAAAACGAGATAAACACTCTAAAACACATTTCAACCCTTATGAGTCATAGTCATTTTTGTGAAGGGTCACGATAAATGTAAACTTAAAAATTACAACTAATGATCTTGAACTTATTGAACTTGTTTAGGGATGATTTAACCACATTTACCAGGTCTTGAAATAAACATATATATTGTATAAATGGAATATATTTTATGTTAGACTAATATTGTATATAAATAGTGTAATAGTATATAGAGTGATTGGAATTTGTGTTACAAAATGGTTAAGAATTATATAAATTTTAAATTGTATTTCTTTAATTTTTATGACACAATAGTATGATCACTCTGTACAAACAAACTCGTAAACAGAATAAAGGTATCCAAAAGGTTAACCAATTGTATTTCTTTAGAAAATAATCTATTATTTACAGTTTACAATTATTTACACTTATTGTCATTAGTTTAAACGTTCAAAATAGAAGAGTTATTCCTTTTGTATTTTAAATAAAATTCTAAAATAAAAGTTGTTTTTTTCTGTATTATATTCGTCTGATTTTTATGTGTAAAGACAATTATATACAATATTAGTAAGAACAGCATACAATGTGCTTCAGAAAAATTTGATAAATTCTTATAACTTATGTGTGTTTTAAAACAAGTTTTTAAAAAAAGTTTTCGTTATTAATTATACATCTTGGCATTATACATTTAGTATTAAAAAACAAAAACAAAATAATTATAGGAAAATAAATATTGTAAAATTGTATTTAAATTGTTTTATTAATTTCAAAATAGTCAATAACAAGTTTTTTTATGTAAGATAAAACTGATAATAATAAAATATTTTACTGAAGTTTGATAATTGTTTACGATATTTCAAAATATGCATACAGATATAATATTTCTTTCATTGATTATAACTATAATTATAACATTCTGTTATCTATTGTTAAATTAAAAATAGTGACATGAATAGTATGTTATCTGGCGCAGATTGAAATTAATATGAGACTAAAACATAAGATATATATATACATTATATTTATTTATTATAACTATGTTAAGCTCTTTATACATACATGATATATTCAAAGCCTTAGTATAAAAATAAGGGACGATAGGCACAGAATTTAGACAATTAAGATTATTTATAGAACGTTCTCAAGGTGTAGGTTGAATGCTTTACGGATTAAACTAAGCATATTAAACTATGCAGAACATCCTAGGTTCTAAATAGAAAAACATTAGAATACTTGAAGGGTATCTTCAAGATGCTCAAGGAGGTCCCTGGATATTATGTAGAATGGTATAGGAAAAATATTGTACTATTCCCAAAATGTATGCAGAATAATAATGTAATTTCGATTTATGAGTCAAATATAGGTGGCCGTGCTATTAGATTAGTATAATATTACAATTTTTTGGGTAAATAATATTTTTATGGTCGGTTATTTCTGGTGTTATAGCTGCAAATTAATTAATGAAAAAAAATAATTATTTAAAAATTCATCAGATAGTAAACTACAAAACTTTAACTGGCGATTATACGAGAAAATATTTCATCAAAAATTCAAATGTATAAAATAAAATCACGGTTTTGAAGTTTATGAAGTAATTTGAAAAAAAAATTTAACAATTTTTTTTCTTTAAATAATAATTCAGTAGTACTATAACAGCTAAAATCTTCTTTCTAATAAGATTAATGAAAATATTTGATTTTTTTTTTTAAATTTCGATACGTTTTTCTAAACTTTTCTCGTCCAAGCTGATGTTGTGACACTGCAGGTGTTCGATGATGATCGACTCGGAACATACCTGTCCGTTTAGAACCCACATACTATTGGGTCACGCGAATTTCCCGCAGGAGTTCGAAGATTTCGTCGGACCACCGCTGTTGGCTCAACCGAAGGCGACTTCTGCTGTCCCGCTGATACGATGGATCCGACGGAAACAATCCACGGGCAAGGCGGACATGGTGACGAGTACACCGCAGTTCGCCAACGGCACCGCAGGGACCAGTGCGAACACGTCCAGTCCCGTGCACAACAACGCGATCGATAAGGTTTGGTAATACAGATATATTTATCGTTTATCCGTTTATCATTATTATACCCATATAAAGAGCGATCCGAATCTAGGGTGTAAAAAAAAATAATAAAACAAACCATTCTGATCACCCTGTATATATTATATGTGATCGATAGATTTAATCATAGGTATAACATAATATACCAATTTTTATTATATATTATGTAAGGCCATGCTTTTGAATATAATAAAATATTAAAAAGTAAATAAATAATAAAATGAACCTCAAGGATAATCCAAAACAATGTGTTTGTCTAATTAGAGTCTGACAAATAAAAAAAATGGAAATGAACTTATAGATCATAACTATAGATTTAAATTACAGAAGAATTATTGTAAAATAGTAATACGGAAAGTTTGAAAAATTAACGACTGTGGGGAAATTGATCAGAAAATTTCGGCATATATATATGATAATATTTTCATGAAGGATCTATTTCTTATGCACGCAGTGATGACTTACAATATTTATATTATACATGAACTTAGAATTTCGAATGTAAATAAATTATAATCGGCAATATTGTCAATAAAATCGATAACGATTATTATAATTTCTTTTGAAAAGCATGCCATTATTATTTATGAGTATATTTAGTAATTGACTATATAGCTCTAAACCATTTTTTTAGGTAATTATATTAATGAAATATTGTAATACTACTTTATTAAGTGTACGTTATGATCAGTAGCAATTTTTTAGTGAACCTCGACACAAAATGTGTAGTAATTAGTATGAAATTGAAAGTGCATTACGGTTTTAAGAAGTTTGAACTTCTAGTTGTAAATAAATATATACGAGAATTTATATGCAATAAATAATTATTCAATAAAAAATATCTATAATCTATGTAACAAAATCATTATTAATCATAATTTATAAAAATTTTTTTAAATAATTCATTCCAATTATAATAATATGAAGTTAGATTAGAATAAATATATTAGGTAAAAGAAATGTGGGGAGCGCAGCTATTCATGATTTTTTGTATAATTTTAATATAAAATATATGTGTAGTTTGAATTTCATAAATTTTTTTTTATAAAAGTCTAAACTAACCTATATAATTTTAAAGTTAAATACATTTGTCTCTGTTCAAATCATAACGAAATGAACAGAATATACTATATATTTTGTAGTGATGAATTATACTTTATAAATTAGTGGTTAGAATACTATTCAATTTTCTTATTTTTAACTATATATAATATACCTATATTTATGCTCATTTGATAATATGGTATACGATAATTTTACGATTTTCGTGCCTTTTACTTAAAAGTATAATTTATTTTTTGCTGACATAAGTTAGCTTTTGAAATTATTTATCCATTCATAAAATAACGAAAAAAAAAAAATATATATATATATACGACTAGCTGGCTGCGGTTCGTCAAAAGATATTCGTACAAAAAGTATCATCATTTTCAGAATTGTAGAGGTCGTCACGGTTCTTACTCAACGCTTAACAGTCCTACCGGTACAAACAGCCATAGTATGCTTCACGTGAGAAAAGTCGATTCAGCGAGCATTGCTAATCTGGACAAAGACTGTTTTATCATACCGATCGCTTATTTGGACCGATTTCTACCAGATGGGGTTAACGTACGTATTTGAATTTTACTCGGGTGATTTAAACAGATCAATTCAGATCAAATTTTATTATCATTTTTTTTTTTTTTTTTGTAAACTATTTGTATTTCACTTAACCGTGCTCCGTACCATATAATCTTGTAATATTATTATAGCTTCCCACGGCTCCGATACCGAACAAAACCCACGCTTTAAACATGGTCGAAGTAGACGACCCGAAAACTTGTTTAATGTTTCATATGATGACCACGTTGGAACCAATCGATCCTATTTTAGAATCTCCTTTGTCCGATCCAATGTCCAGACAAACTGCAGCTGCGTGTTCGCTGCTTACAGAAATAGCAGCGACTAAAGTGGCTTCGGAGGGCATGTTACTGGCAAATTTAGAAAAAGACGGTAGGTCTTATAATACATCAGACCCATGAGATCACGGCCTCACTTAAACAAAAACGACAACACGTAACACGATAAAACAGAAAAATCATTAAAACATAACTTGCAAAAATTATAAGTTTTTTGTCATGACTCTTGTACTTTTGTGATATTAATATGTTATATTATTATTTTTAAACACATTTATAATATTTAAAACACTAAATTAGTGTAAATAAAAGTAGAAAAGTAAAATATATCTATGCTATATCTATAGGTGTATTCGAGGGGCAAGTTAATGTCATTTTTAACTGAGTTTAGTTTTAATTAATTGACATATATTAAAAAAAGTTTAAAGTTAATGAAATAAATTGTCAGTTAAGTTAATAGTTAAGCCTAAAAAATTAATTAACTTATTAACTTTAGTTAAGTTAATTATATTTTTTAACAATTTAAAACAAAACAGAAATATGTATAGGCAAATTTGCAGATGACTATGGGATTATGCGTTTAAAAAAGTGACATTCAAATAATAAACGTTAAAAACAAACAAAATGTTTAGTAATATTTAAATTTACTATTTAAACATAACTACCTGAATTTAGTGACACACGATAAAATACAAAACATAACAAATTACATTTTTGAAGAAAAAAAATGTTTAGTATTAAAAACATTAGTCAATTGAATAATATTAAAATATAAATACAAACACGGATATTTAGAAAACTAACTCTTTATTTATTAAGTAAATACGTTATAAAAATGTCACACTACAAGTTAAGTTAACAAATATTCAAGTATTCAAAGTTAAATTAAAAAGTTGATACTAACTTTATTTTTAACTTTAACTCTTTAACTCGTTACTATAAATGCCCAGCATTATATATATCTCATATGATTATTTAATATTTTGTTTTTTATTAATTTATACAACATTATAATTATAAAAATCTTTAAAGATTTATTAAATTAAATTGATTTTTTTATACTTTAATATCCCTATACGCTATACCAATAAATTATTATCACTTATAATATTTTTTACAACATGTACGGCTATCAGAATAATAATTACAATTTTACCCAATTCTGGAATGGTCCTGCGAGTTACCGAGATAATCTCGGTGGGTCGGTAGAAGAATGCATTGGAAAGGTGTTGATTATAATCGAAAAATAAGATATTAATGTTATAGCCCAATTGTATTGTATTTCAAAATAAAATTTGCTAGAAATATTATAAACAATTTAGAATTAAATGAGATAAATTTAGATAAAATTATAAAATATGGGCCCGTAAAAATTTAATATCTTACCCAATTCGGTCCTGATTTGACTTATAATCAAAAAAAAAAAAAAAATGATTGAGTAAATTATTTTCGTTGGCACGTTATGTTGTATTAAAAAAATCATGGTTTTCAATGATTTTTTAATACATTTGGTTTGTATATTATATGTCATTAATAATTTATTATTAACTATTATCTGTCGTACCCTGTACATAATAGAACCAATTGACGTTTTTTTTAGCTGTATTTCCATTTATCACGTATTATGTTTTAAACAAGTCTTCGGTGGCCAATCCCCGAGAAGTGGCTGTGAACGTGCGAAATACGACTTTAAAGAAGTTTGACCCTCGAGCTATCAAACACACCACTGACCATACTTTCGACTTGTTCACCGAAGTGGCAAACATTGTGTGTCCGCCTATGAGCCAGTCTAAAAGACCCAGAAGTGCGCATACCGCGTACATCATATCAGTGTACAAAGTGTTCGACGGTGATGATAGTGAAAAGTTTGAGAAACACTGGCTCTATTGGACAGGTATAATAATTAAACATATAATACTAGAATAATACAACTATTTCGTACCTTTAATTTTCTTAAACAAAAAAATAAATAAATAAACACTTTCTAATATTTTATTAGAGACAGGGGCGTGGTAATTCTTGTTTTTTAAACTTTTGTGTCTCAACAAAAATTAATGTAAGTCGGTATAATTGTCAGTAAGATACGATTAAGTCCAATAAAAATGTTTGTACCTCACACGAAAGCAATGTTTTAGTTTTACATGCCATTGATAATAGTAACATATAACTATTAAATATATTTTTAAGCACTTTTTCTATGTTATATTTACTCCCCTTTCTCTCGGACATCCATAATTCAATTTTAAGCATTGTTATAATAACGATAACTTATTCTAACAGAAATGACTGCATATTATGCTATATTGATGGTTCCAAAAAAAAGTTTGTAAAATGTGTAAAGTTGATGAAATTATAAACTAAAATCTACAATGTATTTTATATAATTTGTAAGCAGACTAAAAAAATAAATAAATAAACAGATAAATAACAATATAACATTAGAATTAACTTACTTTTTATATATATTAAGTTTAAATAACTCCGAAAAATAAAATAAATGTAATTGTTGCTTACACTGTCCCTATTTTTTTTTTTTTTTTTATAATCATGTTATTCAATAAACAGTATTAAGATTTCAAAATATTAAAGGAATTATTATAATAATAACTAAAAAATAAGTCAAATTAAAAAAAAAAGTAAGTAGTAAGTACCTATAATAAAATAAAATAATTAAAAAATTCAGTTTAATTAATGAAAAAAATAATACGTTAAAATAATTTTCTTAACATTTTGGATATCTTTTTAAACAATTTTACAACGTTATTCACTTAAATTTATTTATTACGATTATTATTATTATTAATCTTTTTTTTTTTTTATAGTTTTTGTATTTATAACTCATAATGAAAAATGATCATTTCGCACAGTCTGGAGATATTTAATTTTTAATTTTATTTGTAAGTAATTCACACTGACAGATACTTTATTCCAACTAAATATGCAGCCTGATTATTTCACGATTCATATGGCACATTATTTGTGCAATAATTTTTGTCAAGTGTAAGTTGATAGACATTTCATGATTCTGGTGGAAAAATAAGTGGAACAGTATAGTACAGTAGGTACTTATACTTAATATTATATAATAGTAACAATTTCAGTTTTTTTCCGGGATAATTTTTTCGTAGTATCTACCACGTATTTTATGTTAAGTTAATTATGCAGATATAATTTTTTTCCGGAGAAATAAGCTGTAGGTATGTTTAAATACTTTATTCGTACTTAGCTATTGTAGTATTATAGTATCGTACTTTACTATAATTTTAATTTATATGTAGATAGGTAATAAAACTAAAGTAAAACGTATTTAATAAATAATTCAATATCATGATTCCTATAAAGTATTAAAATTAACTGACGAGATCATAACTAATATTGTTACCACATCTTAAAATTTTTAACAAACAGCTAATAAAATTAACTTTCTTGTTAAGAAAGACGTATGTAGATACTTAGCAAATAACTATGCAAATATATGCTGACAGACCTTCCTTGCTTAAAAAATGGCACATAGACACAGATGGTACTGCTTATGCACTTAAAAATACGTCAATTTTCTTTAGCTATATATATATACCATACTATGATTTACAAATTATCTAAGCCAGGTAATTAATATAATAAAAGTATAAATAATATAAGTATTATAAATATAATAAATAAGGTAATTTTGTCAAGTACATAAAAGACACATTTTTAAATTTTAAATATTTCTAAAATTCACTTTTCCTTTTTGGCACGCACCTACGACCTTATTTCTTCAATGTAAGCAGAGCAGTAATATAATTATATTGGATCGAATAGATATTATTGTTTCAAGTTTTAAGACTTATTCATCGTTTTATAGGCGCTCGAATGATCTACAATTATCTACCCAAATCGGCTGGACTCCGAAGGATAACGTTACACAAATCGCAATCGAACGGCGATAAACAGTACGTGCTGATGTGCGAGTGCGCCAATTTACTACAAGACTTCTCATCCGTCGCCAAACTGCTTCCGGCTCTCAAAGCCAGGCTTTGCGGCTGCACGGGTGTCTACAGGTCCATATTTATTATCTGAACGCGACAATAATATTATTGTTATTAGGTAATAATGGCGTGTTTTCGTGTTCAACCGTATTAATTAATATATTTCTATAATCAGACATTTTTATAAGACTCAAAAACGATAAATTTATGATTATTACTTTTTAACTATTAGTAATAATATAATAATTCATAAAATCATAACAAACATATTTAATTGTTTTATTTAAAAATGTATTCTAATCTATTATATTTATTAAATAATTCTTTACTTATATCATTATAATTCTTAACTAAAAAGAAATCTAAACTATTACCTAAATGTCTATTGTCTACTATCTATCTAGTACCTCCGATCTCGTATAAATAGCCTAAAACCAAAAATTATTACCAAATTTGTAACCAAATAAGCAAAAACAATTTGTTTATAAAATCCCATAACCTGGTTACATTTGATTGAACGCGAAAACACGATTACCTATTATTATTGACAAAATGACAACACTCGAAGTGATACCTAAATTATTATATTTTTATATTATTATTTTAATAGTGATATAAAAAATAACTTTTATTGTACTATAATAAGTTCTAATTATTTATGAGTAATATCTTATGATTAATAATTATTGTTAATATTTTATTTATATTTATTATGCGACCGTGACCAAATAAACGATAATGAATATTGTAGGTATTTTATTATGTATAGGTAACCTATTATCATTGAAAGTTATTTCAATTCTGGTTTGGGTTCTGTTATTATTTACAATTGTGAATATCACCTGCTATACTTATAATATTTATAGTTAAAATCATAGGCGTTTTTAGACTTAAGTGGTTGGGTGAGGGGGGCAGACATCAAAATGCATCTTTTTTTTTTATATATTTGAAATAAACAATCTGTACCTTGAATGGCACAATAAATTTATGTGATTAAAATATACATAAATTAATTCATATCGTTTACGACTAAAATAATTTAATACATGATAGGCTTGAAATGAGAAGTCATCCACTAATGAAACTCACTAAAATGTATCTTAAAAAAAACGTGTTTATCGTGTAATTAGGTAGGTACTAATTAAAACTAATTATCACGGTGAAAAAATGTCGCTTGATGGATAAATACCTACTCTGCCTCCCGCCACTCCACTGTAGATAAGCTTATATTTAAAATTTGAGAACTTCAACTATTATAGGTATTTAATGAATATTTAAAAAAATGGTGTCCACTAAAACACATAATATTTTAATTACTTATCTATTTAAAAACGTAATAAATCATACGAATTAATACCTAAATAAACAAATTATTAATACAATAATTTAAAAAGTTAACATTTTAAGATAATTAACCAAATAGTTTAGTGTCTATGTACCAACACAAAACTATAAGATGCAACAGTTTGTACTTTTGTAGTATTTGTATAAGTGTCTACTACTATGAATATTAATTGAAAACTATATGTACTTTGTACTTGTAGCGCAGTGATTCGCAACCTACAAAAGTGTAAACACATATTAATTTTATTATTATTTTTTAATGTTTGGTTAATTTAGAAAATGTTTACAAATCGCTCTGAAGAAGGGTGTACCAAATAATATGTTTTCTTAAAAATACTCTCAAACCGATCGACGAAATTATGTATAAAAACACATGTGTTAGTCGTTAAGAAAATGATACATCGGCGACAGTCAACATAATTGTGGACCCTTAGTGATTTTTCTCTCGGTGATTAATGAGGTCATAAAGATTTTTCGCCCTTCCGTTGTGTGGTAGACCGTATGTCCGTACAAATTATATATATACAGTAGGTATACTGTCTACATTTCTACACTATATAATTAATGATGTATGTTACGATTTTGTATATTTTTGGCTATTTACGCGTACGGGGTAGGTACCTTCTGGCTACAGACATTTATCATACATGTAGGTACGATGGATCGAAACGATTTATTTGAAATAGGGGTGAAAAACGCGCTACTTGATATTTTACTCCGCTGCTCGGAAAATCATTGAATCGTGAATATGTTTTTGAACGTCACTGTTCGTTGCGCATTTGCCTTAAAAAAGAACTAAAGACTTTTTGGTGTTCAGCATTCGATGGTATAATTATAAATTACAAACTTCAAACAATGATGACTTCTAATGTATAACTTTAGTACCTAACTATGTATATAGGCAGGTACTTGTAACTTTTGTTACCTAAACTCCTTCTCAAATGAGTTCACTATGTGCCGAGGAAACTGAGTCCAGTTTTATTTAAATAAACCAAAAAATTATATAATATCAGCAGAAAAAACTTTAATATCTTCCGTTACAGATATTGTTGACACATGATATATATATTACTTGTATACAATTAACACAATTTCAAAAAAATTAATTACAATAACATTAAACAACAAATTAAAACCTATTTAATTTCCCATAATATTTCGATTGAATAATAAAAAAAATTAAAAATTAAATAAGTTATAAACATTCAATAATTTTTTTTTCTGTTCAAACCAAAATCATAAAAACTATTTTACCTACTACTCCCCTCGCAAATTTTTTTACGGATTTTTAAAGGATCTGCATAAAGAAAAATTAAAACTTATTTAGTTTCCCATATTTTATCCACTGAATAATAAAATAAATTAAAAATTAAATATGTTTTTTAATTTTCAAAATTTTATTTTGTTTTTACCCAAATCATAAAAACAGATTTACGTACTACCCCCCCTCGCAAAATTGTTTTTGTACTTTTAAAGGACCTATATAAAAAAAAAATTAAAACTTATTTAATTTTCATAATATTTTCATTAAATAATAAATAAAATTTAAAATTCAATATTTTTAAATTTTCAAAATTTATTTTTTGTTTTAACCTAAATCAAAAAAACTATTTTACGTACTTCCCCCCTCGCAAAATTTTTTTCGGATTTTTAAAGGATCTGCATAACAAAAAAATTTAAAAACTTATTTAATTTCTTATATTCTATCTATTGAATAATAAAAATAATTAAAAATTAAATAAGTTTTTAAATTTGCAACATTTTTTTTTTTCGGTTTAACCCAAATCATAAAAATGGTTTTACATACTACCCCCCTCGCAAAAATTTTTTCGGATATTTTTGGGGCCTTTAAAATCAAATACAAACTTTTATATATACGTTTCTCTAGTATTTTTATTGTATAATAAAAAGTAATTAAAAGTGATACAGGTTTTTAAATTTTTAAACAAATTTTTTTTTATTCAAACCAATTTAAAAAAAAGGATTTACATACTACCCCCCTCTCAAATTTTTTTTTTGGATTTTAAAGGAAATTACAAAAAAAAGAATTAAAACTTAATTAACCTCCCATCATATGTCCGTTGATTAATAAAACAAATTAGAAATTAAATAAGTTTTTAAATTTCAAATTTTTTTTTTTTGTTTTAACCCAAATCATAAAAACGGTTTTACGTACTACCCCCCTCGCAAATTTTTTTTTGTTTTTTTAAGGGACTTACAAAATTAAAAACTAAAATTTCTTTAACCACCCATAATTTTTTAACTGAATAAAAAAAAAAAATTTAAAGTTATATAAGTTTTTACAATTCTTAAAAATTTTTTTTTTAGTTTTAACCTAAATCAAAAAAAGCGGTTTTACGTACTACCCCCCTCGCAAAATTTTTTTGGGATTTTTTGCGTCCTTTAAAGTCAATTACAAACATTTTTACATACCATTCTCTAGTATTTTTATTTTATTATATAAAAAAATAAAATTAAATAAGTTTTAAATTTTCAACATTTTTTGTTTTTTTTTTGTTTTAGCTCAAATCATAGAAACGGTTTTACATACTACCTCCCTCGCAAAATTTTTAATTTTGGTTTTAAATCTCGGTTCTACTAAAGAAATTAGTGGATTATTATTAATAGGAATTGAATGCAATGATATTGCATTATAAAATACGATTCTGAGCGAATATCAATATATTATATTTATAAATTTTAATCACTTATTATTATTTACTAAATGAAGATTATACCTCAAATTTATTATCTTAAACTTTTTTGAAAAAATTAACGTTATTTTATAAACCGTTTAATTTGTTATTAAATATGCATATATGTAAACGAAATTCCACTGTATTTTTACACCAAGGTGTTGAAGCCCATTTAATAATAAAAAAAATTCTAAAAATTTTAAACTATTTCAAAATTTTACCACGTGTGTAAATGACCAATATAATTACACAAAACATTTTTCATAAATAATCCCTATGATCAAAATTCAATGAGTTATCATGAAATAAAAAAAATTCAAAATACGAAATTCAGAAATTTGTACGAAATTTAATGAAAACCGTCATTTTGTGATTTTCTCGTCAATTTTTAGTAGTAATTATTCTCCTACGGATAACATTTGAGAAATTCGAAAAGTAAGATGAATAAAGTATTAACTTGATATAATATTCTACCGAAAACATACCAAATTCTTGGTAATCAGACCTAATTAAAGTACTAAATCTAAGATTTATGAGCATTTAATTGTCAAACAATTCTTGTTTCTTAGAACATATATTTATTATTAAGTGCGCCATTTTATCCAGAGACCAAGAGTGCTAAATCTTTTAATCCGACATCGATTCTATGTCGTTTATATAATTGTTGTTTTGATTTGTTTAAAAGAAAATAAAAATAAAATTGTTTCTACGTCTCCAAAAATTATGGCAGCCATTAAATTGTCGTCCAATCAATATGAATAAGACGTACAACGAATTATATTGGGTATTACTTGAAGTCATATCTTATATGATAGCATAAAATTATATTTACTTATTTTTCAAACAATTATAGGTTAAAAAACATCCCTAAATTACATTGCAAGTGAACGATTATTACAATTGGCCCAAACGAAGAAGATTCCAAAAGATTCAATTACCACGAAAAATCACATATTTAATATTTTATACGTGAACAATATTACGTAGGTTTATATACTCGAAGACCATAGTTAATATACCAGCTATTCCGTATATCTATATTATAATTGTATGTTGTAATTAAACTTCAACTTATTTGGAATAATATTTATTATTTAATTATATCTTAAAGTGATTAGAACCTTCTAAACTATAATTTTAAAATGAAGTGTGTATAAATTCATAAATGTATCTAATGTAGATAATATATATAATATGTATCTTATGTAGATAATATATATAATATGTATCTTATGTAGATAATATATTGGTATGATTATTATGGGCTATACTATAAGTATATGTTATTTAATGATATTTAAAATTCATTTCAGTATTTATATTTAATTTTTTTTGTACGTAATTTATGATTTAAAAATTTTTTCATTTTAAAAATTACTTAATAATTCATTGTAATATATTAATTTTAATCTAATTATATTATATACTATCTTATACTATGTAATTTATAGCTTGTATATATATATGCATCGAAGTATAAAGGGATAGTTATTAAAACAACAGTATAGTAAAAGGTAAAATAATTATTCAATAATTCAATTTATAAATAACTATAATGAGAAAACCCAACATTTAGGTAAGAGTTGTAGATAATATACTAAAGTTGATAGTATGATTTTTTTTAGACAATTAAAGTATTAAATGAAAATAAATTAAATTATGTAATAGTTAGGTGTGATTGTTCTATTCTATAATGTCATTTGATTGGTTTTTACGCGATTACATTGACCAACCAAAACGGATGACAATGAAAATGAGCAGAAATGATGCGCAGAAAATCTGAGTTCGAGTAGTCCTCAGTCGACGAAGAATTTCACTTAGTACTTAATTCGTCGTCGAGACTTCAATTGGTCTGTTGATGTTTAATATCGTTTATATGTTTTCGCGGTTTTAATATTAATTCGTTGCAAATTTTTATTTTATTTTCATAATTACTTATTTTGTCTTATTTATTTATTTTCATTGTTATCCATTATAAAATTTAATTATTTTGTTTGCAACCATGTCTACTTTTAGAAGAGTAAGTTAATTAAATGTTTTATTTTAATATCTATGGGACTAATATATCTGCATGTTTTCCTAAACCTAATATTTATTTTAATTATTTAGAATATTTTTAAGCATATATGAATTTGATTTTGATATTTATTTTTAAAATTATTTTAGGGATCATTATTTTTGAAATGACGTAACTTCACCTGCTGTGAGTTAAGATAGAAGTACACTAGACTTTCATAGCCTTTTTTCTTCGCCTGATCAGTCGTTAAGCCCAACGAAAAATTCTGGTATAATTCAATTTTTAAATTTTAAAAAATGTTTTATTTAATATATTTATCTATAGGTAAAATGTATACTATCATACCTATTGGTATAGCCATATAGATAGGTATATACTATTATCCTTTGGTATTCTAGTAGTATCCTACTATTATATCAATTTTATCTTTAAATTGCAAATGACTATTGTTCAGTCCGATTTCAGAGTATTTTGCCTTTAATGAACTTCGAAGTTCAACCATAGGTTGACAATCTATTCCTAATTATTCTACGCCGAGAAGACAATACTCGGCTCAAGTAAGTTAATTATTTTTATTTTTTAAATATTAAATATAAATCTATAGCAACCGTATTTTAATTTGTCGGACACATAATTTTGTAAGCAATTTGTCGTTTCTATGTCTCAAAGTTTTATAATATAATATAATTAAATATATTGTTATTTCGCGTTCTCTATAATTTTTACTAAAATTTAGTTATTTGCAATGATTATTATATTTAGGTTTTCGTAAGTTTTAACTCATAATTTATTAAGTACAATTTTTTCCAACCAAAATCAATATAATGACATGTTTATGATTTAGGTAGATACAAAAAATTTAATTCATATTAAAAATATTCTATATTAAATATTAAAATTAAGGGGGAAGTGAAATATTAATATTTTAATATTTAGGACGATGAAATTTAAAAAAATATATATGCGTAGAGAGTAGTAAATAAATATAGGCGTTAATGATTTGGGTGGATACAAAAAATATTTTATATTTAAAATGTTCTTTATGTTTTTAATATTTAGGTCAAATTTTGAAAATAAATTGTGAGGGGAGTATTAAGTACTATGATTATGACGTGCATGTGATTTTATTTGACACAACAAAAGTATTTTATACCTATGTAATATAATATACTAATATTATGTATAGATAAATTAAGGAAGCGCAGTGTATATATTATTTATTATAGGTAGTACTCAATTTTAAATATATATAGTTTGCAAGGGGAGCAGTATGTAAATAAGTTTTTATGATTTTTGTGGAGACAAAAAATTTACTTTATATTTAGAATACTAAATCTTACATGTTTATATACAGATGATCCCGAAGAAAATTCATTACTAAGGGTAAAAGCATTAATAATATGAAATAAAAAATTATAAATTGTTTTTATTATTGTTATGTTGTAGAAATTCTATGAGAACACCGGAGTAGCCAAATTTATTAAGTCTCTGTCCCCGATACAGTGCACATCAACGCCACTGACTTTTTCACAATTCGAAACACCGAAGCTAAATAAACTACTACGCTCTCCACCGCGGCCGGTAATTTAATAATAATTTTGTTTATTTATTATTATGATATTATATTTAATTATATAATCATTAACTTTCAGGCTGTTGACGAAAAAGATTGTCCCGAATCTTACAATTTAAAGTACATGGAATCATTATCATCGCGAGATTACAGTACTGTTTACACTCCACAACGGAACGCGTAGCGGCAATTATTAAATTGATTCTATTGTAAAAAATTTTTATATATAGTATATGTATATACTTATAATTAATTTTTTTCTTTAAAACATAATGTTAATAATACAATATGTATTGAATAAAATTATTATTATTTATGGGTAGGGGGTGCGGAAGAGTGGGTTAGGGGGTATCAGCGATCGGGTAAGTGGGTGAGGGGGTGGCGGATGGTAGGGAGTGTGGGAGAGGGCTTGGCGGATAGTAGGGGGAGTGGATAGGTGTGGTGATGAGTATAGTGAGCGGGTAAGGGTTGGTGGAAGAGTAGGTGAGGGGGTGTTAGTTTGTGAGACGGATGGTAGGGGAAGTGGGTGAGAGTGACGCAGTCAGCCGTGTGCGTCACTGATAGCCGATATCGCGGAGAAGAAATTCATCTGTTGATCATCAATTTAATATTTTTATATTTTGACGCAGTATTTAATAAAACTAAATTGAATTATTATGATAGAAATAAAAAAAGCACTAATAACTGTACATTTTATTACATTCTTAAAATTGTATATATTTTTAAATACGTAGTAAAACGTACGGGTTACAATATTATAATAAATGTCACTGCAGTACCCGAAGTCAAAAAATGAATTTTTTTGGGTTTTGGATGTAGTACGAAATTAATTTTTAATTGTACAAAAATGTACAAAATAAAGTACATGAATACTGGATAATTTTTTTTATCATCATATAATTATTTTCATTTGCGGGTGCTAGGGTATAGAGAAAAAAGTTATATTTGGAAAAGTTTAAAAACTTTTTATAATCTAATCTCATGCCTTAATACGTTAAATTATCGGTTTACCAGATTTGTTCACGAAAAAATTTATTTTTTTTAAAAAAAAGAACAATAAAGTTGGTTTAAACGGTATTTTATTAGGTACCTATCTACCTATCCATCTATATGTATCTGTTTATATAATATTACATTATCATATTATCATATATACATTGCATGGTTAAACGACGGAGTTCAGCAGACTGATACGTACTTTTCCGCCACTTTTGCAATATTTTTGAGTGTGCGTATATTTTTGTCGGTTTTGCATATTTTGGCGTTTATTGGTTACATTTTGTACCATTGTGCCTAAAATTGTTTTTTTTATATATAAATCGATTTATTTGGAAAAAAGGAGACTGATGGGTGTTTTTGCTAAAAAACCATTATTATAAAAGAAAAAAACATTTGCACAATGATAGTCAGGTTAAAAATTGTAAGTAGTACTACAAAACACATGTTAATTAATAAACTAAATACAAATATTGATTCCAAATCGTAGCTGTTTAACATCTAGATGTAATTATTTTAACTTCATTTATTATTTTACCTGTGAGATCCTTATATATTTCTTGATTTACAATATCATCCAAAGTCAAAGTTGTAAAATCTGTATTTGAAATGAAGTTGTTTAAAATAGTTTTAGAATAGTCGTCTTTAATTTACACAGTAAATAATTGCAGCAGATAATTTTTATTTTGACAATATATATTTTTTCATAAACAAATAATGAAAATATTTTTTTTAAAACAAAAATATGTAACAATTACAAAACATATTTTAACGTATAGGTAACAATATTTCGTTAGGTTAAATATTAAATTTTGTTTGATTGCTGTAGAAATATTGTATTTTAGGGAGGTAAATTATTTTTAACAAATTAGCTATATTATATGTAAAACTTGTGCATTTTGGAACAAGGTTTATGTTTAAATACAATTTATAAAAATTAAAAAGTACATATTTTACGTACAAAATATCCGTCACTATGTATTTGACCTCAGATATTATTTTATATAAACACAAAGAAAACTATAATTTAATATTATTTTAATTTTTTAAATTATGAAAATATTATACAAAACAATTGAATATAAATAAACTTGATTCAACATTCTTCACCACCAACGCCTTATTTATTGTAAAAAAAAAAAATTACCTAAATATGCTATACGTATTTACTTTAGTATATTGCATTTATATATTTTGTTATTGTTATAAAAATATTATAATATACAATTTATTATAATTTTTAATTTATGTTATCTTTCGTCTTCTTCCTCTCATACCAAGTTTTAAATTTTTTAATTAATTTATTACGTCTATATTATACGTATATTTCTCAATAAATGATTTCTAAACTAGAATATAAAATTGTTCCTATTGGATAATTTAAAATGAATATTTGAAATAATTTGAAACATACTACTTTAATAATATAAGGAAATTTATATTACGGATTGAAATAATATAATATATATAAGATACCGTAGCTTCGTCGAAGTTTGAAAACCACACAAATAATAGCAACGATAAAAAACTATTATGATATTTAGATTTTTCCATCCATACATTACATAATTCGACAGTTCCCTCACTTAACAATTATTTATGCATGTATCTGGAAATCATACATTTTGTGTAAAATATAGTTATAAATATGATTTATCAATTTCCAGTCGATAATTTTAATAAAAAAACAGCAAAAACATTAAGCCAGTAAAAAACTATTATGATATTTGATTTTCCCGAACTTAACGTATTATTTGAGCATCATAAGGATCCATATTCAATATTATCTATATTATTATATTTATGTGAATGTAAGTTAATGATTTTCCATCATCATTCATATCCTTATTGGCAATCAAATTTAAATTAAAATATACAAATTCGAAACATAAAACATAAAGTATTATTCAGTTCTGCTAATATTTAGCTCGTATTTAGCATGAATTTGCACAACTATCGTTTAAATTCGCACTACAAGTTTATTGAGCTTAATCAAATGATTTAAAAACTGTGTTCCAAATTACATTGCGACTATTCCCTCCATCATTCATGAACAATTTATGTTAAATACTACAATTAAACAACATATATATAAATTCTAAATATAATTTATGTAAGTTCAATACATTGATTTATGTTCACCTAATTCGTCACACACAGTCAGTCAGTTTAAATTCTTATTTTGTTTGCAATACGTCAAATACCATATATGCTGTAGTAGGAATAATTTTGATTTTAAAAATATTTAATCCATAATTTAAGAAAAATTATGTCGGGCATTAGTTTGTGCTATTCCTCCATCACAGTATAAAAAAAATAGTTGGGTTCTACAAAAAAGTAAAATAATAGTGGAGGTGCTCCATCCCCCATTCAACACTCATCCAATTCGAGCACTGGTTTTATGTTTATATTATAGTAGGGATGATCGTGTATTTAGATTATATATATATCACTCCGCGATTAAAAACAATTTTGCAAAGGAGGTAAAACGTAAAACCTTTTTATCACTCACACACACAATAAAGGTAAACACAAATAACTATGACAAATAAAAATGTAAAATACGCTAATAAATGAAGACAATAATTATTATTCACTACAAAGTACAGGACAATTTCAATTCTCAGCATCATTTACTATAATTATTATTTCGAATATTGTTGCTATTACATTTTGTTGTGATAACATTTGAAGTACACCCACAGAATAAATAACAACTTTCGTATGTTTGGTAAATCTTTTATGCGACCCGTAATTAAATAAATCCCGAAGTACACGGATCTAAGCAGTAAACTTTCATACTATAACGTCATCGCATTTGACATAATATTGTAAAAATTTAATTATATAATCTAAATACCCGGTCATCCGTATTATAGAAATATATTATATGTCATGTCAATATTAATTATTTGAAATTGGCGCTAAAAAATTAATACGCATACGGAAATAACACATGCTCCGTGGCCCTGCGATCTCTTCGATGCGACAGAAGATGCCGTCGTAACCGTTCGTCGTCATTCAGTATTCATTTTGCTTTGCGCTGCGCCAGTTCTACAATATATTTCGTTTGTGTGTATCTTTTTTGTCTAAAAGCTTTAGAAATAACTTGCACAATGATCGTCGTATTTCAAATTATAAATTGTACGACAAAAAACTTGTTTTTGCACGAAATACTTATACGACGTATCCAAATATATATCAGAGTAGTACATACTACCTTATAAAACCGATATATTTGGAATTCAGTAGACTGATGCGTATTTTGGACTGATATTGTCAGTTTGCCATCGGCCGTCACCGTTTAGTATTTATTTTGCTTGCTTTGTACTCCGCCACTTTTGCAATATATTTGTGTGTGCGTACATTTTTTGTTGGTTTTGAATATTTTGGCGTTTATCGGTTATATTTTTACCATTATGCTTGACATTGTTTCTAAATATATAAATCGATTTATTTAGAACTTAGGTGACTTATTCGTATGTTTGACAAAGAACCATTATTTTGAAATGACATTTACAATAATGGTAGGGCTTAAAATTATTTAATGTGCGATTAAAAACTTGCATACGTTCGTAAATGACCGATTCGAAATTCGAAACTTTGACAAAGAATCATCTTTATAAATGTCTTTTTTACAATTACGGTCGACAGAGGCGTCATTTGAACTACGCAAGGTATACGGCGACGTAATGTAAATTAACCATCTACGCTTAAAAAACGTATTATCTAATTGAAACATACAGTTGTATTGTGTCAGATAAAAAAAAATATTTAATTTAAAAATTATTTGTGGACTGCATAAAATATGCTTATTGAAAAGAAAATTAAAATGACACCACAGATAGTCTAGCCTAAAATTGTAAGCTGAAACAGTCGCTGTGCCACTGAAAACTTGCTAAAGTTTTACTTTTTTAGAATGTTTTAACTTGCTAAACGCTTAAGACTGATTTTTTATCCTATAATCGTTTGGAAAATGAGTAAATAAAATATTATGTTATCATAAAAAATATAACTCGTAATAAGTAAAACCGTATTTAATCCATTCGTCTTTTTGTTTAACAACAATGCCTTTAATTGTAAACAACTTTTATAAAACATAAATACAATTTAGTAATTAGTAATTGTTTAACAAATAAGTGTACAAAATATAATAATATTTAATGGGTTTTTTTACAAATAGCATTTTTAACATATTTCATGAATGACCATTTGTAATACGTAAAATATACTACACCCAATATTTTATATGTAACACAAGTTCATTCGAATATTATTATATGGAATCTCATATTATGGAACATTTTATAAAAAAAAGTTTATTAGGAAAATATATAAAATATATATTATATACAAATAGATCTTTTTTACATATTTATTAAAAATGTTTTTTTCGTTAATTAACGTGAATGTTTGATTTATTTTAATATAATTTAATATGTAATTAAATTAAGTATATAAAACTGTGGAAAAATATTGATATAACTTAGAACTAGGATATGCATGTAGATTGTAGGTGTAGGACACAAAATATACTAGTTTAAATACTGAACTTAAGAAATATATTATTACTCTAAAAAAATATTTTTATAGCGGATTATTCATAAATTCCAGAAGTATTTAAGATTTCGAATATCCAGTACGGTATCAGAATTATAATTTCTATTTTAGCTTACTATTTAAAAGACAACTTAATATAGATCATTGGTCATCGCACTTTGTATCTTCGAATGTAAGGTTGTTATTGAGTACGGACACTGTATCAGTATATTTGATCATTGAAGTAACTGATATCATAGACGGTTTGATGGATATTGATATATGTGTTTGAAAAATGGCTATTACTTTATCGACTTTTGACGTTAATGTTTCAATTGGAAATTTAAAGGATTTTCAGATTTTCAGAATTTCATGATGCATCTCCTCTAACTAATAGATCATTTAATTTTAGTTTTCTGCCTTTTGGGTTTTTTAATTTCATCTAATTCGATCAATTTCTTTTTCACGCCGAAAGCAGGCGAAATCGATGAAACTTATTGAATTTTCTCATTTCTTATTTAAATTTTATTATATTTACTGATTGAAGATTGACACATTGGATTGAAATAACTTACTAATGATATAGGTGACTACCTAAAATTGTTTTTTTAAATTATAAATATGCAGTTACATTATTCATGTAACATACATTCATTAATACCTAACATAATTCGAACGTTCTTTGTAAAAACGTATACAGAAAAATTGAAAAACTCGATTTTGGTATTAAAATTTTAGATAATTGTGCATGTAATATATTTCATATTATTTCATAGAATAATTTTATTTCGTCTGTAGAGACTAGTGGCCTCACTAAGGACGGGCTAGGATGGGCCACAACCTTACCTGAAAACACTAGTCTCTACCATTTATCCAACCTGACATTTTTTAAATATTATAATGTTAGTTTTATATTTTTGTATATTTACGTTATGGAGCTGATTGCTAATTGTTGAAAATTTCAAGTTTTTTTATATTATAAATATGCAGTAATAAATATATAATTAGACTGTATTTTATAAAAACGGCGCAACCTTAAAAATCGAAAAACACGATTTTGCTATTAAAATTTTAGATAATTGTGCATATAAAATATTTAAAATTACTTCATAGAATAATTTTATTTCGTTTATATAAAGAACAGTGACGTACAGGTCAGGATATAATTATATTTTAGGGAATTATTAATTTTAAATTGTTATAATAATAATATTGAATAAAGTGGGAAGGTCGATTGTGGACGTTCCTTCGGTCCTCGGAGAAATTAGTGGTTTAGTATACTTAAGACTTGAAAGCAATGATATTTCATTAGAAAATACGATTCTGAGTAAAACTCAATATATTACAACCCGGGTAGCATTTTTTTTGGTTCATCGTCGGTTATGAAGTACCGTATTATAAGAACAGTGCATACACGGTGGACAAACGGTTTTATACACCAACATTAAAAGTTCATTAAAAGTGTTTTTAAACCAAATAATTTGGTTAAAAATCGAAAAACACGATTTTGCTATTAAAATTTTAGATAATTGTGCATGTAAAATATTTCAAATTATCTTATAGAATAATTTTATTTCGTTTATAAAGAACAGGTATTAGGTTAGGACGTTAGGTTATGAATCGACTTTAACTTCTCATAATATTTTGTTTGAGATTTTCATGCTAATAAACTAATTACACACCCATATAGGCAATAGTACAGTTTATCAAATTAAAAATCTATTCTGATAGTATCAATTGTTGCACGAAATTATCATCATGTCAATGTTGTAGGATGTCATAATAACCTAAAAGAGAAACACATCTAATTCATATTTTAAATCTAAATTTCTTGTTATAATAATTAAATTATTAATTTTTTAATTTTTATGGTTATTTTATTTTTTCTGGTATTTAAATTACAAATGTATAATACATATTATTAAAGTATTACAAATTGTTCCGCTCTATGCAGGTGACAATTGAGAAATCTGCCTCTGGTTTATATACATACATAACTACATATTATAAAATAACACATTGTGTTTGCATAGCTTCAATTAGAATCTAAAAAAAAATAATTTGCAAATTAATGAGTAATTTGTCTAGTCTATTTGTTTAGAAATTTTAAAATTAAAGTTGTTGATATTATACATAATTGTTTATTTTATTTTAATTTCATATTTCTGGCTAATATTATTATGTAGTTAATAATTTAATACTACTATCATGAGTTGTGTAAAATTATAATAATAAAAAGTGTTTATTATATAATAAATAATAATATTACCTATTTACAGTCTCGCAAAAAACATATCACATTTATTATGTTTACATATTAATGTAACACGTTTTCTGTTTAATTACCTAGTTTTATATTATTTGTTCTTATAAATTTATTTTTTTTTTTAACAATGATTACATTTAATTGTAAATTTTTTGTGTTATATACTATCTCGTTCGAATCGTGTGTCTGTGCCCCGTTTCCTTATTTTGGTAATGTCGATATGTTAGCGTCATCGCATACTGAATCATTTCTCCATCTAGACGGTAATAAGGAGACGGCCATCGATCTACCTGGAGGGTACAATTACCAAGTTATTTTAACAATAATATATTTGGGCCTTTTGGGCTTTCGAAATATATAATTTCCGATATTTTGTCTATTGTAGTTCTTATATTATGTTTTTAATATAATCTTAAGGGTTGTAATTTTCGAACGTATTTTATAACGCATAATTTAATAAAATAAAAAATGACGACAATAATTTTGCTTATAGAGTTGTTGCCAAAGACCCCATTGAAAAACGGGTATGGAATAACAAAATTTATATTAATGTTCCTGATGATATGTTTGTGACATGTAAAAGCGAGGAGGTTACTGAAAAAATTTGTTCTCCATTATAAACTCTAGAAAGTGGCTACACGGTCAAATCCGAGTAAGAAAAAAAACACTCGAGTCAAATATTAAAATGTTTTTTTTATTTAGTTAAGACACAAATTATTGTCAGGCATCCATAATACTATAATGACGTAATACTTATTATATTTTATTATTTATTATAATATTCATTAACTCCAGAAAAAGTAATATTATTATAGTCGGTTGTCTAAATCATCGTTTCCGAACCCTTTTATTGACGCGACCCCCAAAATAGGTATAAAATATGGTCAATCACTTCGAGACCCCCCCATCTTCCTTCAATCTTTATTAGGTATAAATTTGAACAATTAAAATATCCTATCATTATCCAAACGAAATATACCATTTTAAATATAAATTTATAAATTCCATGCTTAGTAATTTAAACTTGTCAAGTTTGAAATGTCTGGGGTTGTTGGGAATAACTATTAACAGTGGAGAGCTCGTTTTATAAATGAGAAACTTTTAAATTCAACGATCACACTAATTATTTATTTTATAATTTTATTCATATTTTTATGTATATCTTTATTGGGCTAATTTTATTATTATTATTTTAAGTATTTCTAAAGTTCAATAAAAAAATTTAGATAAAAAGGTACATTTTGTAAATCGGCATTTTATTATTTTTGACCTATGTGACCTCTAGTCAAGGTGATAGCGACTTCCTGGTTGAGAAACACTGGTCTAAATAATAATATGAAAAAAACTACATTCGAAAATTGTAATTTTTAGCAAATATATTGCAATAATACAGTAATTAGATCTGGGACACCCGCTTTATGGGTTGTTTTTTATTGTTATAATTTGATTATAAATAATTATTCAGACCGATGAGCACATCGGAAATTCCAAGTACACCGGTCAAGTCGAGCTCCTCGGAAAATCCAAGTACACCGGTCAAGTCGAGCTCCTCAGAAAATCCAAGTACACCGGTCAAGTCGAGCTCCTCGGAAAATCCAAGTACACCGGTCAAGTCGAGCTCCTCGGAAAATCCAAGTTCGCCGGTAAAGTCGAATTGTTCATCTTTGGAAATGCCAAGTTCCACGGCAGAGCTGAGTACGCCACAACTGCCGAGTACGTCGCAATTTTCGGGTTTGTCGCGACTTATATTTAAAAAAGCATTGCACAAAGCTATCATCAAGTCGACGAAGCAGACTACAATTTCGTCGCCGTCCAAGACCATCACGTTTGCTTCCGTCACAGCTCAATCTCGACGATGATGTGCAGATAATGTAAAAAATTGCATGCGAGTCCCAACATAACATCAACGAACACGTTACAGAAGCAATCACAGTTTTGATGAAATGGCACATAGGCGCACTGGAACAATATGTTTCGAGAAGTGAGATTACAGGACAGAACGTGTCCCGTTTTTCAGCAACCATTAAACGTTTACATTATAATATTTAATTGCACGTAGACAGAGCATCGCGGATACAAACACACATAGACATTTTTAATCGTTCCACGATAAGAGAAGAAAAATAATTCCTATTTCTCACATTAAATTTGAACTAATCCATTTTTGATAGAAAATCTATAAAAATAGAATGTGAACACAAAAGTTTTTCTAATACGTTTATAATACTGCGATATATATTATAGTTATAGACATTAACGTTTTTGTCCGTTTAAAATTTAAACATACAAAGAGCTCTTTATATATTTAAATCTATAAAATCTGAAATATTTCAAAATACATTACTCACCATAATAAGGAGATTGATATTTTATTTTATATGAAAATATTAAATGTCACCCACTTCTATATTATATTAGTAATTATCATATAATAATATATATAAATATATATATAATACTGATAGGGCACTCGATTATTACCCATCGTTAATTTTAGTTTGTGTAATTAATAATTGTTTAACAAAAGTAATTATTTTTGTTACTAAGAATAATGTATTTGTAAATGGATTAAGTTTAACCTCTAAATAAATTGGCATTTAATGAATATTGTATCTATATTGATTAAATTATTTCTTTGTATAAAATAAAATAAATACTGGATAATAACTATGATATTATCCAGATAAAAATTTAATTAGTCATACAATTTCATTAACAATTTTCTAATAACCATTTAGGAAAAAATAAGACTTATAAACTGTTTATGTTCAAAATACTCTGTGTTAACAAATATCATAACATCTGATTAAACGTTTTGATATAAAATAATATTTCTATATTTAATTCCAATAACACCATGTGATATATATATAGGAAAACATCTTATAGATTAATACGACAGGATATCCTTTATATTTTTGTAATTTAAGAAACAATTTTTTTTTTACATATAAAGATATTTGTTAAAATTTAGTTTGTTATTTGTTTCTTAGTATCGATAAACAAAATATATTAAAAATCTTCCTATTTTGAGAGTAGGAATATATCATTGTTTTTCAAATGTCAATCAGTTGTACCTATTTATCTTGGATAATTTTAGTTTTAATTTAAAAAGATTATATTAGATCAATATTTGATATCAAAAAAAAAAAAAAAAAATTAGGCTGCTAAATAATGTCTTATGTGTACGAGGCTCGGGAAGATATATCTTTCATAAAATATTTCTAGTGGAAATTCAGTGAAATCTTTAATATAACACACTACAATGGTTTAATATAAATATAAAAAAATCAGAACTATATGACTGACTCAAATGGTTCATATGAGATATGACACAAACCGATGAAGAAAATGAGCAGCTGAAGAACTTGAAAAAATACATACATACATTAACAATTTCATGAAAAATGTCACCTATCATGTTACCTGTATAAATATGTTTTTGTTTATTATATTTAGATACTTTAAATATTCAATGAATGTATACAGTTTTTTTTTTTTATGATGATAAAAATCATTTACATCATTGACCAAGAAAAAAGCATCTTAAAATTTTAAATTAAATAAAATTCACTCTAAAATACCTATAGTACCTAGAGTACTATACTATAGAGTACCATACGTAGAGTGTCTACCCGAAAAGATTTAATTTGTTCCCAAAACTTTTACAGGCAAAAGAGGTGCACGTAATTTTACCAAAAAATAAAAACAGATAAATAGGGTACATGCACATATCACCCCCATTAAATATGAACATATCAGTAGGCGTTACACAAAACCACAAAAAGCGTTTTTGCCGTACGATAAAAAAACGCGATGGTTTGTTGTGCTTCGATTACACATTAACTTATTTGTTTGCTAGTCACACTGTTAAAATAACTTGCTGTTGGATGGCAACTAAATACAATATATTTGGTGTCGCATTACAGTGGCGTATTTTAGGAAGGGTGCGACATAGCGATCCCCTGTGGATTTTTAAAATTTAGTATATAATTAACCTGTTGTGAATTTTAGATGAAATTTTTTTTTATTATTCAACAATACGTAATATGTATCTAAGATCTAACTTAGAACTTATTAATTAAAATAAACATGATATTTTTTCATCAAGTCATTTATATTTTATTGTTTTATACGGATAATGAATGTTTTTTAAAAATCGCCCGAAGGTCTCCCGAAGGACACTTCCCATAGAATAGGAACTTTTAGCATCACCGACAGTCAACCTTCAAGATAAAAATCTAGTGACCTACGTAGAGTCGTTCCACTCAGTTTGTCCCTATTCTGTGCCAGTCGTCCAAGCAACCCAGTCTATGTGAGCTGCTAAATCAACCCAGCCAACATACACATCACCAACTACATATGTTATTTTCGTGAATTTATCGGTATTCCGATGTATTATGAGTGTTTTTCACAACGTGTGCTTATTTTTCTACAGTTAAAATAATACCGCAAATACTATTACACAGTACACACCACTCTCAACTTTAAAGTATAGATATTCACATTGTAATGTGTTCACGGTGGTAAGGTATTGCATTTTGATTACAGTCTATCGAATTCATATTTTAGCATAAGTAAAATTTATTTGCTTAATAAGGGAGTAAAATAATATAATTATTGCAAATATATTTATATATAGTCATACTATTATCTATTTAATTAACAATAAATATATATCATGGATACTTTCGATCTCACAATCCCCGAAACCCTTCACAACATCGTAATGTAATCAACTCAAAATTGAACAACCCAACTCACATACTTATATATATACATGTATATAAATACACCAATCTCCCTTTCAACCATCTTATTTTACATTCACATACCCTAACATACCATATTTCTCCTTATACTAGATTATGTTATTATTTCAAACTTTGAAAATATAGCTGTCTCTAAAGAACCAAGTCTTCTTCTAAAAGTCGACTCCCACCGGCCACCATCCACCCCTCATTATTTCTTGTCCGAACTTTTGCACACAACCTCTCTTATTTTCTGAAATATTTTATAATTTTCACTCGGGTGATTATTTTGGTTTAACGAATTACTTAGCCTCAATTAAATGACCTCTCTATTTAATAATTGTGATGTTAACCAAGCTGTTACTATTTTTTACGATATCCTATATGGTACTATCTATAAATTTATACCTATTGTTATCTCGCATAATTAAACTTTTCTCAACTGGCTTTCCTCAGCATTAAAAAAACTTGTATCAAAAAAAACGGTCTCATAAACAATTTAAATTTACTATCTCTCAGGTTGAATATAACATATTTTATAATTTAAGAAGTCAATGTAAACAATTAGCAAAATGTGACTATTTTTATTACATAACATATGTTAAAAACTCATTCATAATCTAAAAAAATTTGGTTATACTTATATTAGGAGTAAGAAAACTAAAGAGCTTTTCAGTTGTATGCATCAAAATAATGGCCCTACTGACGATGGCTCTAAAATAGTCAATTACTTTACCGACCATTTCTCTAGTATTTATGTTAAATCAAAATGTGTTCTTTCCTATCATATCACATCTATTTCTCAAAATACCTCTTCTCCATGTCTTAATTTGCCTATAACTGCATGCTCTCTATCTATAGCTGACATCTTTAATTCTTTAAATTCAATCAACTGCAAACTTTTTCCTGGCCTTCACTTAATTTTCAATATATTCTTACAACGTTGTAAATTCGTTCTTACTACTCTCTTACACTACTTATTTAATTCATCATTATATTCTGGTTCAGTGGTTCCTTTCCTGATTTCTGGAAATCTAGTTCAGTTTCCCTTATCTATAAAAGCTCTGATTCTTGTAATGTAATAAATTATCGGGCTATCTCTTTGCTTTCTTTGATTCCTATAATATTCAAAGATCTAGATTCTAAGAAAATTATTCCTACTCTTAACACTAAAATAGTAAATGAGCAATATGGTTTTCGAAATTCTATATCAAAAGTTACTCATTTATTTGCTTTTACATAATTTATTAATGATACTTTTGAGAAAGGTTATCAAATAGACGTTGTCTACACGAACTTTTTCAACGCTTTTGACACTGTTAATCAAGTCATCTTAAAAAATAAACTTAAGTTATTCGGTATTTGTAATCCATTGTATGACAATCTAGCATGTCTCTTTTCGTATGTTTCCGATCACTTACAACTTGTAAAATACAAATACTATTTTTCCCTATTCTTCCGTCATTTTTGTTAGTAGGAAAAACTTTTGAGAAATCCGAAAATGAAATACTAAAAAGATGCAATTTTCTATTAAAAGCGTACCCTATTTGTTGTAATCGAACTATTATTTATATATAATATTCAAATCTACTAAAGATTATATCATACAAGCTTGTAAAAAAAAGTTGTGACATACGATTATTAAAATATTTTGTAAATAAATTAAGTAGTATATACGTAGGCTTTTATAAAATTTCAAACCATCTAAAATTGCAGGTAATATTAAACATTTTTGGAAAAAATTTTAAAACTCTGTTTAGTCAAAAACATTTTCAAGTTCTTTCATCAAAATTACGATTTCCATGAATTTTGCTGTTTTTCCATTATTATTTAGTAGTTTATTCTCGCCCAAGGAAAAACTTTTGAGAAATAAGTATGTTACAATCATAATCGATTACTCAACTATAAACAATAATTTTACATAGATAGATTATTTATAGGTTTCTAGGTTATTCATAGATAAATCATTAGATTTAAACATTAAACTAAATAATTAACTAAAATTTTTAAATTATTTAACTTTGTTTAGTTTTGATTTTTTGAATGCTATTATATTTTCATCTTGTGTAAAATAAATTACCAACAGACACCTACTTCCTCAAAATAGCGATCGCCAAACCTAATATATGTGTTCGGCGCTACTGTTTTCCTTTGTCCACTGGAGAAAAAACGAGTAGTTGAAATAGCATCTAATTAACCTCGCAAAATTCTTTTCGGATATTTTTGGGGCCTTTAAAATCAAATACAAACATTTATATACCTTCCCTATTATTTTTATTGTATAATAAAAAGTACATAAAAATGAATTAAGTTTTTAAATTTTCCATTTTTTAAAATTTTTTTTTTTAACTCAAATCATAAAAACGATTTACGTACTACCCACCTCGCAAATTTTTTTATAGATTTTTTTAGGGACAATTAATATAAAATATAAAAATGTATATATATTTCATAATATTTCCTTTAAAATTAAATTCAAATTAAATTTTTTTTTTTTCACCTAAATTACATTATGTAGGATAGATAGTAATACGAAAATGATAGAAGGAAAACCAGGGGAATCAATAGAGCTATTTTGTAAAGATGAAATGAAGTGGATGTCGGTAGCAAGACGACGAGAGGAAAGGGCCATAATATTGAGCAAATAGAAGTATAGTCCTGAAGAGGATAAGAAATCTTAAGGGTAATAATTTATCCTCAGAATATCTTGATTGGATATCCAGAGTTTATCCTAGATGGTTATCCTGGGATACATCATAAAGGACTTCTGATATTGTAGACAGGAAATATAATAAATAACTTCAGTATCTCCCTTTGCTATGTAGATTTTATTAAACTCTATAACTATTTTACCTAATATGCAATAAAATATAATGGTTATAAATTCATTTTCTGTAAATAGTGATTGTTCTTCAATCCCTTAACTGTCGTATACAAATTTTTCCAAATTATTTATAATATTTTTAACTCATCTACTTTTTACTTGTGTCGTGAACCTTTGTATTTAATTATTATTTATATTATTACCATGACATTTTATTATGTTGCATACTAAGAATTATAAGCTACTACAAAAACTATATCATAAATTTGTTATTTAAAATATTGTAACCTTTGATAATCTCAACATATCAATAATATGAAATTCATAATCAATGCTAAATGTTATACTTAAAAGAATTATTTATTTGTATAACAATAATTACAATTATAATCTTAATTGTTACATTTATAATATTTAGTATTTTAAGATAATTATATTGTTTTACTATTTTAGAGTAATTTATATGAATATAAAAACAGTTGAGATTTGGTGCTAGACATTGCTACTCTGCCAATTTGTACAAACATTTTACGACATTGTTATAAATAAAATATACAATATTACATTTATTCTTTAATTGTGTTTGTAACTCAATTCAAAACACCTTTATAATATTGTAATCGGACTTAGAAACCCCGATTCACAACACTTGCACAGATGGGAATTTAATATTTAAATTTTTAGATATTTTTTTTACTTTTTTATAAAATGTTTTGTGTGAAATAGAATCTTATTTTAGATTCCGAGCGAAGCGAAGAGTGTATTGTGTTTACAAAGACTTTTTTTTTTTATTTGATGTACGAAAACACTTTTTCGGGTAGAAATAATGATTCAATTACCACAAGTAGGATATGCTTTCGGTAGGGAATCGCGTCTTGTTGTTACTTTATTTAGTTCATTTTTCGAATTTTTCAAAAGTTTTTCCTTGGGAGGAGAAAAACTAGCAGAAAATGGCGAAAAATCGGCAAAATTACGGTTTTAGTTATTTTAAATTTTTTAATTTCGTGATAACTAATTAAGTTTTGATTCTTAGGTTATGAAACTTTTTTTGAATATTATCATAGGTAGTGCAACGCTACACCCTCGTTTTCTAAAGTTCTACGGTGTTCGTCAATGTGATATATCAAATTCTATCCAGTTAAAGAGCAGTCGGCTAGCTATTTTCTACTACACTAACCGGTCTTTTGAACCGGGTCGTTAGACCGATATAAAACAAAGGTTTCTTATTTATATTAAACAGGTTTTAGAAACTTATGACCTGCTTTTACAAACATAAACAACAATTTTGGCAACGGATACAAAACCAATATATTAAATAATATTATCAATAAACAAATACACTATCACCTGAGTAAGCCTGTTCTTGGAGGGTAGTTTATTGTTGATCACAGGTGCAGGGGAGTACGAGACGAGCTTGACGTCACTGATAATTTAATTTAAATGAAATACAAAAATACGTATAACTAAAACGATCGCTCGTTAAGATTGTTAAAACTCGACTCATCGTGTGCCGTACTCTGTTCACCCGTGTTTAGCCTATATTTTGTAAATTGTTGAGGAGACGTAAAATGACGTTTCGGGTATAATATTGTTATCGTTACAGTAGTATACAAGTAAGGTAAAATTTTGGAATGAATTATTAGTATAGTATATTGTAATATATTGAGTTTGGCTTAAAATCGTATTTCTAATGCAATATCATTGCATTCAAATCTTAAGTAAAAGAAACAACTAATTTCTCCGAGGACCGAAGGGACGAAGGAGGAACGTCCACAATCGACATTCCCATTTTTATACATATTAACATTTACAATATTCTAAATGTCAATTATATTATAATAAAATACATTTTTTTGTAAATTATATCATTGTAAATTAATACATTATGATACACAAAAATCCATCCTCCTATTACTGTAAAATACAATTTTTTTTTCAACTAACTTAGAATTTAATGATTATGCATATAATTGGAATTCTGGTAACTATATAGGTATTTTTAATTACATATATTCCATTGATTGGTTCAATTCATTAAATGATAAGTGTAATATTAATAATAATATATATTTTCTATATTTTTTTATTAACACTGCAATTACTAATTTTATACCAAAAATACGTAGACATAAATTATCTTACCCTATATGGTTTAGTAATGAATTAAAAATCTTAATCAAACAAAAACAAATTTATCATTTTACTTTTAAAACTCTACAATCACCTGAATCTTATTTAAATTTTTCTTATCTTCGAGCTATATGTAAAGATATTAGATATCGAGATTATAAATTAAACATAAATAGAATTCACAACTCAGTTAAAACCAACCCAAATATTTTTGAAAATTTTATTCACGAAAATCATCATTAAAGTTACCCTTAAATTGTAAATTTTTTTATAAAATATTACATAATATTATCGATTGCCCTGAAATCCTCGAGAGTTTAAATTTTAATATTAACCAATCTAACTCCAAAAATTCTACAATATTTTATTTTTCCCCTATTTATTCAAAATACATGCTATTCACTCCAGTAAACATAATTATGTTCGTAGGCAATTCAATTAATGATATTGATTTATTTAACGCTACTTTCCGTAATTTTTCAATATTTTTATCTTATTAATATTCTTAATCTTATTTTCTTCCTTCTTTATGTAATATTTTAATATACTATTGTACATCTTTACTATTGTGTGTTTAATATTATTATTTTGTTCTATATTTTATTTTCTTGTAATTACACGTCTATCTATTTATTTTATTGTATTGTAATTGGAACTGTTTTCATTAATCAATTATTATTATTATTAAAACAATTTAATTAGTAAATATTATTTTAAAATAATACGATTTGTATATATTGATTGTAAATTTTATAGTATGTGCTACATAAATATATATGGATATGTCGTTTATGACTATCAAGTTTAAACATTAACTTGTTTTTTGTCATACAAATTATAATTTTAAGCCCGTGATCATTGTGCAAGTAATATTTAAAAATAGTTCTTCGACAAAAATACTCATCAGTTTACTGAATCCCAAATATATCAATTTATACTTATAAATAATGTCAGGTACAATGGTACAATATGTAACCAATAAACGCCAAAATATGCAAAACCGGCAATAAATGTACGCACACGCAAATATATTGCAAAAGTGGCGGAGCGCAAAGCGAGGAAAATAAACGGTGACGGCCGGTGGTGTATTGACGAAGGTAGCGGGCCAAAATACGCATCAGTCTACTGAATTCCAAATATATCGGTTTTATAAAGTAGTATGTACTACTCCCATATATATTTGGATACGTCGTATAAGTGTTTCGTGCTAAAACTTTAACAAGTTTTTTGTCGTACAATTTATAATTTTAAACACGACGATCGTTGTGCAAGTTATTTCTAAAAATGGTTCTTTAGTAAAAATACATAACACTCTGCTGAATTCCAAATAAATCGGTTTATATTTAAAAACAATGCCAGGCACAATGGTACAAAATGTAACCAATAAATGCCAAAATATACAAAACCGACAAAAAATATACGCACAAACGAAATATATTGCAGAAGTGGCGTAGAGCAAAGCTAAATGAACACTGAATGACGACGAACGATGACTATGGCATCGGCTGTCGCATCGAAGAGATCGCAAGGCCACGGAGGATGCGTTATTTCCATTATAGCTAATAAGTACTATTAGAGTTGTGATCGACGTTGTTTTGACTGTCCCGATATTTTAGCGCCAATTTTAAATAATTAATATTGAAATGACATATAATAAGCGTGTTTTCCGCCTAGGTACCGAAAGGAAACAGTTTACTAAAAATCATTTTGGCAATTGTTTTTGATTAAAATTTGAAATTAATTAGTTAATTAAAATTTGATTCGCCTAATAATATAATTATTAATGCCTTTGCTAAATATTTTCTTAGATTTGATGAAAAATACAATAATGCCTATAAACTTAAATTATTATCAATATTAACAATAACTAATGTATTCTTATTTATTTTTTATCAGTATCTTGTATTAAGATATTTAAATATATATTCGTCTATAAGAGAAATAAGAAATGCACTTAAAAAATTATAAATTCAAAATTATTACCTAGATAAATCAATATAATAAGGTACCAATTTCGGTCTATAAAATAATATGATAATCGAAATTATATTATTTTATACATTATATTTCGTATAACTACTTTTTAATTTCAATTTAAATTACAAAAATAATATTAATTAAATTGTTATCGTATTTTTCTTAAAATTATTAAATAAAATTAATAATATTAATTATTATAAAAAAACCTATACTCGATGCGTGATTACCAAAAGTACAATATCGTTTAAAGTATATTGGCCAGTTTAATTATGCACAATTATAGGTAAGAATGACGAAAAAGCTATTTACACTGTGTGTTACATATGAGTCTATATCCCTATTTATGGTTTCTCCAGAAATGGTAGAAACTTGTTTATTTATTTCAATATTTTAGAATTAAACAATTAATTTATCTGTTGAAACGATTATTCGTTCTGCTTTCTGTCCATCGAAAATTATTATTGTATTTATAATTTCGCGTAAAAAAAATGAAAATCAACGACAAGAAAACCCATGAGACACAGATACAATTTAGAAAACATATTAGGTATATTAATCGATCATATGAAATATTTTATTGATGTACTCGTATTTGCAGCACGTCATGTTTCCTGAAATCTTAGATTTAGTCCTGATTTAATATCAATAATATATCTACATTCTGATTCTGAGAAAATGAAGGAATGTATTAATTATACAAATATGTTTTCTTTTATGTATGACTATTTTTTGGGTAGAAATAATTGTAGAGTATGCTTTCAGTAGCAAATTACATCTTCTTGATTTATTTAGGTTATTTTGCAAATCTTTCAATAGTTTTTCCTTGGGATAAGAAAAACTATCAATAATTGCTATGATATATACAATAATTATAATTATTATAATAATAAAAATAATAAGTTGTAGATAATGTTAAATTAACGATACAACCGTGGAAAATAAATTACAAATTCTATGAGCATTTGTTCATTTATAGTTCCTCTGATGTATTGCCAATATATAATAATAATACATCAGATGAATTAATGGATATAGAATATATATCAGAAGAATTAATGGACAACGACAATACGAGTAAATCAGAGAAACAAATGGATGTAGATTATACAGAACAAATGGACATAGACTATAATAGTGAAGAAAAAATGGAAGTACAGTATACATATAATAAACCAGAGGCGACAATATTAAAACGGAACCCTTAAAATCGCATGACGTAATTAATTCGTCGAAATCGCAAAAACTACAAACGGGTCCATTCAATATGGTAGTATTACCTATCGGATCTTTAAATCTGGATAATCTTGATATGGTACAAGAGGAGGAGTCGTCATCGGAAGAAGAATCTTACTAGGACGAAAAAGTAGAAGTAAGTAAAAGTGAAGATTGTAGGATCTTAAGAGAGCTTTTAGACCCTCTAAAATCCTTCAAACTTCACAAATTTATAAAACAGTTGATATAAATTTATTATACTACTATTATTTTGCTCAATAGTCCCTCCAAAAATTTAACTAGGTGGACACCAAACCATACAGTTTCAAAAAACGTAAAATTATAAACGACCTTCCTACTTTTTCGTTATTTTCCTTCCAATATACTATGGTATACTAAATATCAAATTCATTTATTTAGTACTAAAAAACACTTAAACTGGACACTTTATTTTAATTTTCTGATTAGGAGTAAAATTTTAAATTTATTACCTATCGAAATAATATGAAGTTTACGTTTAACACTCGGTTACCAAAATATAGTTAACAAAATTATGGAGATATTAAAAACGTTTGTTACATGCGATTCCCACTGAATTTGGGACACACAATTTTAATAACTTTGTATATTATTATTTATTATTTCCATGTAATAATTATATTATAATGTCAAACATTAGTAATAATTGACATTTTTAGAGGTAGATAACATTAAATTTTTATTTACATAGGTTTTGGGCACTGTAATTAAATATACACAGTTGGATCTTGAATGAAATGATGTAAGTACTGATAATTATATAAATCTAATACAGTGTGAAAATCAGGGGCGTATTTTAGGGGGGTGGCAACGAGGCGATCACCCCCTCCCCTTCAGTAACCGTATTTAAAGAATCGATTAAATATAATAATTAAAGGCGTTCACTCGAATGTTCACTGAGAAAATGGTCACCGGTCCATTTACTTAATTTCCTATACTACCCGTGTTATGTTATCAATGAGTACCGTTCTGATTTCATCTATTTTGTGGTATATAAGTGTATAAGGTATAAGTGTAGTAGATATTATCTACATCAATGATCGCAGACCATGATTAAAGATATCTTACAATATCATATAATAACATGATTTGAGATAGTTATTTTATCATAAATTGTAGTTAATAGCGTTAATGCATATAACTGCAGTATATAATATCTATTTCACTGTCATGTATATCGTAATTCATACATATTCGTACGTTTGTTTTTAATTAAATCGTTTATGTTTATACGTGTCAAACCACCGAAATGAGGGTTCATAATAACTTTAAGTGTTCGGCGTACGATACGAATGGCTGTGAATTGGGCTTTTGGTCAGGTTTATATTTAGTGAAAAATCAAATAAAATACAAGCTGTAATTTTTAAAATACAGATACGTATTAAAAAAGAACTACACAAAAGTAAATTCTAAGTGGATCCGAAATTAGAGATAAAAAAATCTACAAATATTATGGATTCACATGATTTAAATATTAACAAAAATCTTACTAGTAAATTTTGAGCCTGAATTAAAGAAAAATTTGAGTCGCCCCCTCCCTCCTAGAAGTAATTCTAAATACGCTCGTGGTGAAAAGTGTGTAATAAATCGAATTTGATTTCACCGTTATACAACAGGTATTAGTAATTAAGTAGAGTGAAATAACAATTACGTAGATTTAACTTATAAAATATATTAATATATTATATAGAGCTATATTAAAAAAAATTAGATAGGTTTTTTTAAAAAAAAAAAGATTTTATTTTCAAATTATTAAATAATGTATACAAATCGTAAGCTGCATAATTGATAATCAATATTATATAATATATAAAACATTTTAAATTGATAAATTTGTGTATAACATAGTTAATAATTATGGCATAAATTACTTATAACACTATAAAAATGTAAATTTAAGTTTGTAACTTTTTTAGTGGATTACAAAAGGTTCTAAAATCTACTTTCTATAGATCCCTTAATAATAATATTTGGCCCTGCTTCCTGATCATATCATTAAAACAACATTAAGTAAACATTATAATTTATACGTGTTATTACACCTAACTATAATTCTGGAAATGTTAATGATATTTTATCTTTCGGCGAAATAAATTTAATTAAAAAAGTTTAAAATTAATAATTAATAAATTTTTTTTTAAATTATTTTTATCTCAAGTTAAATTTGTTTTTAAGTAAACTTTAAATTTTAAATTAAGATATGTGAAAATTATTTGAAGGGAAGTATGAGAATAAATGACAAACAATGTATAATAAAATAATAATACAATTTTGAATCTTTTTTATTTTAAGTGGTTTTTAATTTAAAGTATAAATTGAATTTTATTGTCGAAAATAATATTAAAGTGTATTTAATTGCAATTTAATTAAAAGTAAATCGTTGTTTACTCACCGAGCAATAATAAAACCCGATGGATAATGTCAACGGCGTAATTTTATTAGTTTATAATATAATAATCTGGTATACAAATAATATATCATTATTGGGGCTAAACATATAGGCAAAAATAGTAAGACAAATTATATATATCGAACATTTTAGGACATTGGTTATATTTTTTTATGATCTTAATAATTATTAATTCACATTTCTGTTACGCTTATTTTAATAAAATTTTTTTTAATTTTATTATTTTGTAGATTAACTGAACAACAATATCGAACAGGATATCGAAGACCTCGTTCAAACTTCAAATTAATTTACTTATGCCTAGTTTATTATTATTATTTGAATATGCCTAATATAAATTAAATTACTTTAAATTACTAAACGCTTTATTGTTTTATAATCATAGCTACGTAAAATGCACTATTATCGAGAATATAACATTTTCGAAAACAATGTTTTTTGTGACTATGTTTTTCCTGTTTGATAACAATACATTTGTATAAAAAATAATTATTAGGTACTATATAAATATGATACAAAACAACACAATTATTATAATAATGCAAATAATGTTAACAATATTGTTTTTATATATATATTTATAGATAGCCCTAAATTAAAATATCTTTAAAAACAATTTGAGAAAGATCTTGTTATTTTAAGTGGCTATGAGTAATTTTTTGTGGGTGGCCTAAACCTCTTCAGCCCCCCCCCCTTGTTGCGCTTAAGCTGATATGTCATTAAATGAAATGCTATTATAACAAATAAATATAAAAATGGTATCGAGTTTTCCAAATGTAAATATTGCTTTTAGAATATACTAATCAATATTTGGGACATCATGTGAATGTAAAAAATCATTTTCAATATTGAAACGTGTGGAAAATTGGCATGGTTCAACTCTTGGGCAAAATAAATTATCGTTTTTATCGCTGTTATTAATAGAACATGAATTATTACAAGAAATAAATACCAATTAAATAATCTTTATAGATATATTCTTCGCTAAGAAAAGATGTCAAAATATAATTTTTAATAATATATTATAGAATGTATTTTAATCATCTTTTTTTATAATATTTTTAATAAATAATTATTATTAATACTGCAAAAATAAGCGTTATTTCATTAAATGATTCTAAATTTAATATTTATTTATTTGATATTTATAGCCAATATATAAGATAGTGTCTAGAGACTTAAAATGGTTTGTGGGCATGTGTAAGTACATATCTTGTATTTTAATAAATCAATTTTATCAAATGAAATAAAAAAATATTTTTGATATGCCTATAGTCCTATTATTGTAAAGTATTTGAAAAAATTTAATTAAAATATGCAATAAAATTTTTTAAATACAAATTTTCGTTATTAAATTATTTCGAGTGAGTATCTTTTTAAATATTCTCTTAAAATATTTTTGATATACATATATATATATATATATAAGAGACGAAGGAAGAACGTCTGGAATCATCCTTCCACTTTTTTTAATTCAAGATCTTTCTTTTACTTTACTTTTCATTTGCAATAGCCACAAAGCTGTTTATATAATTATTAATTGAAGAAAGTATAATAAATAAAAACATTATAAAATATCAAATAATAGCTAAATATAATAATATTATTTTGTTATTTACTTAAAGAGTTTTACAAAAGTTAAAATTACATTTTCAATTTTAGTATTTAAATATATATATATATATTATAATTATAAAAATTGAACTAAATTGTCATAAATACCTCTTATTGAAAATGTGATAGTTTCTTTGGAAACAAGGATGTAAATAAGCTTTTGTCAACAATAAACTGTTTATAAATTGTATTTCATTTTTTTACTGTTGTATTCAATATTTTATGTACTGTACAATGATGTTGAAATGTTTAACGCTTTACATATTGTTTAACATTATTTATTTAGCATTTTCAAAAAATGATACTTATAACTGTCTAGAAAGACAAAATGTATTTATTACTATTGATGATTTGCCATCATTATTAAAATATTTCATAGTATACTTAGCAAAGTGTCAACTAAAAAACAATGAATGTTTCTTGATTGCTTCACAATTAAATTCATCTATATTGGTACTACTAATAACTAATTAGTATCATTGTTGTACTAATTTTATTTTGTAGTTTTAATAAAAAGTGGAGTCATATTTACAACAATATATCAATGCTATTATATGAGTTGGATAAAATTGATGTTTGCAAGTAGGTAACTTGATTTTTCATAAATTAAACAGAAAAAATTTAGAGAAAAGAAAATTGAAAATTAAAGTGAAAGTCAAGTAAATTAAATTTTAAATAAATATTAATGGGCCTAGAAAGTTATCTATCTTCTTATTGTTAGAGTTCATAAGTAGTAGTCACTTGTAGGTATTATAATTGTAAATTATAATTTGGAAAGGTGATTAATTCTTCCCAATTGGTCTTAGAAATATGAAATTTTGAAGTAGGTAAATATTATGATAAGTTAATATGAATTTATATTATTGTATATTATATAACTATAACTAGTTATAACTAGATAAAACTTTCAAAATTTTGTTCTCAATAATATACATTTTGTAGATAAAAGGAACTTATTTTTTTACAAATAAATGATTTTTTTTTTTTTTTTGTAAAAAGTCAAGATTCCGATTCAATTTATTTAAATATTAGAAAAATATTGAAATAAAAACTTTTGTTTGTGTAGGTATCAAATCTATTTTTTATTCTAAAAATTTGAATATTTCATTCTTATATCATAATATTATAGTTATTACTGACAATAAAGAGTTAACTGGTACTAAAGCTGTCATTTAAATTATTATGAAAAATGTATATTAAAATAATCTTCAAAAATTTGTTATAAATTATGTACAAACTTTTATCAGGATTTTCACCACCAAATAATTTTTAAAAATTGAAAACTAAAACTATAACGCTGAGATGTATAAACAATTTTAAATATAATTTAGAAAATATAAACTTTTAGATCCAAAGTTGGCTTTTCAGAATTTTATATTATTAGATTGTAGCATTGATTATAGAATAATATAATTCTATAGTCAATAGTTGTAAGTACACAATTGCAAATATGCAAGCTGCAGTGTATAATGTTTATTTTTAAATTACAATTGAATATATTATAAGATTGATGTGTTATTAAAGCATTTCTATTTTTTAAATATCTGTAATTTATAGTAATCAAATAAATGAAATATGTATGAATGCACATAAACCCAATAAATGGAATGTTAAAAATAAAAATAATGTATTTTCTCCGATTTCTATTTGTAATAGTAGAAGTACTTATTATATTATACAAATTCTGTAACTAGTGTATAGATATTATAATACTATATCTAAAAAGAATTCTGAGCAGAGTTGGTTTTACAATATTAATGTTTTTATTTTATGTACGCAGATAATTTAGGTAGAAATAATAATCCGATGATATCAAGTATTATGGGCAGGTAATATCATTGATTATAGAATAATCTATTCTATAATCAATGGTAATAGATAAGTTATATTTAGAGAATTTTATGCATAGTTGGTACCTACTTTATTTAGCTCATTTTTTAAATGACTCAACAGTTTTCTTGGGCGTAAGGAAAAACTAGCCAAAAATAACGAAAAACTAGTAAAAATTACAAATACTTATTGTTTTTAACAAAATTAATTTTAATTAATAGTCATAGATATTTTATTAGAGATTGGCATGGGTATTATACATAGGTACCTACCTATGTGATAGTTTTTAAACGTCTTTATTAATGTTGACTTAATTATGAAATCTAAATAGGTAGGTATATAACTATGACATTTTGTAATTTTATTCTTAATTTATAATTTCGCGTTTTGTGATCTAAAAAAATTAAATACAAGTTCAAATATATATACCTTAAACCAAATATAAAATTTTAAAAAATCGTACGTTACGATGTTTTTTAGTGAATTTTTAAAGTTTGAATTTTGAGTACAATTTACGAAATGAAGTTTTTATTTATTATTTTATATGCGTATAAAACACCTTGAAAATCTGAAGTAATTATTCTTATTTATGACTTTAAAGTTTGATTTTTGATCTATTTTGCTCCTATGAGTATATGTTCTATTTTGAGTTAAAAATTACAAATAGGTGTAACGGTACTGTTCGTCTAGTGAACGTCCGTCGATAGATTTGACTAGTGGAATCCTGAGGATATAGTTGGCTAAGCTATCTCTGCACTAGGAAATCTAAAGTTCTCTATTTAATTTATATAGCCCCACAGAGACTCCCAGGGCTCGTATTTAATCTCAGTTCAAATAAGTAAACTCTCAATTTAGCAACACAATGGAATATATATATTTAGCAACGAAACACCTATGTAATTATATATATATAAATTATACACCTGATATCTGGATCCAAGCGATTGACCAGTGGAAATCCGGATGACAGGCGGAGACGACGCGCACAGACAACAATTATTTAAATAAAATATAAAAATAATTTAAGTATAAAATTATAATTTAAACCTCGCGCAATGACGGTAATAAGTCGACTCTCTTATTTATTTGTTTATATTAATCTCGTGTTATATATTGCGTCTCCCCACTTGTCATACGTACTGAGATCGGCGTTTAAGAATTTATGCCTACTTGGCAAAAATTGGAGCAGCTGTTCGTGTCGCATAATGTGACCGTAACATAGGTATACCTATAAAACTTCTATACTATTATATGTTTAAATATTTATTATAAACACTATGCATATAATACAGTGTACCTAATTATAGTCAATAATAACTATTCAACTACATCATAGCCATACTTAATTGTTAAAAAAAAAAAACAGGAAGTTCGATTCCTTACACTCAAAGAAAGTAGTTATTTGTTACTTACAAACAATTTGAGACTTATCTGAAATGAACGAACGTTATTTAAAATTTAGTAAAAATGTACTAAAGCTATAATTATATTTTCATACACATCCCAACATAATAAATACGAATAGTCCCGTTATTCACTTATGGTCAATGCGTTTTATGGCAATACATAGAATTAAAAAAAATGCTGCAAGATTATCATTTAACTGTGGCAACAGTAGTGGTGGAAACGAGGTTTTTTGGGACAGGTGTTTCATCACGCCTTTGAGATGAGTGGTTGGTGGCTGGTTAAATGCTCAATGTTGGTATATAAGCAGGTAATAACTTCACAAGTATAATTTCAAGGCAAATATGTAAGTGCGATAATCAGATAAATTATAATCATTTTTATTTTTAAAAATGTTTGAGATTATACATAATTGAATTATCTGTTTTACATAACAATGATTTCACCCTATTCTTTGTAATGTAAACATTAAAAACACGGCACTAGATAAAAACATGTTAATATGTTATCCAGAACTTTCGTACTAAAGAGATAAAGAAATTAAGAATATTTAAATTGTTTTTCTGGTTTGTGTGGCGAGGGAGAAGGGGGTAGCTATGCCAAATACTTAGTTGTCCCTTCAACATAAAATGATCGTGCCGCCACCGTGTGGCAATATTTGCTAAGCATTTGAAATAAAGCATCAAGTACAATTAAAAGAAATATTAATAAGGGGATATTATACAAGACATTGATTGTTGGACCTAATAAAATATTAAATTCCATAAAACGTAATAAAATAAAATTCAAACTGAACTTCATGTGTTTAAGTATTGTTGACAGTGATGTTTTAAACATATTATTATTAACACTTATTATTATTAACTAAAATAAAATAAAAGTAATTCCTATGAGCTTAAGGCTTGTGCCTTGTGTAGTAGTACAAAATATTAATAAATAAAATATTGTAGATTCTACTTTTATATTTTTTTAATTATTAAGTAAGTAGGTATATTCTAATTATTGAAACTTTCAATTTTTTAATAAAAAATTGTTTTTAAATATAAAATTAATTTACTATTTAGTATATTAAAAAAATTGATGATCTAGATAATTATGCCTCCATCATCTTTCGTTTTAATTTTTGGACTTTAAGACTTTCCATGTTCAATAAGTAATCATAAAGAAAAAAAAAAAATAATTAACATGAATTAAGAAAGTATGAATATTGGATACCCAACCTATTCATATATCATATCATCTATTATGGTACAATCATATACGTAAATTATTAATTATTTGAAATTGGCGCTAAAAAATTGGGCCAATCAAAACTACACGGTTCACATCTTTAATAGGAATAGAAATCACGCAGCCTCCGTGGCCATTTGAAGTAAAGGAGCTGCAACCGATGACTTCCACGGTGATTCGAACGATGGAACGAAATACTCTGAATCTTTTGCCAGTTTACCACCGGCCGTCACCGTTCAGTATTCATTATTCATTTCGATGCTCGCTTGGCGCTCCGCCACTTTTGCAATATATTACGTACATTTTTTGCCTGTTTGGCGTTTATTGGTTATACGACGTATTAAGATACAGATACTTATACGACGTACCCAAATAAATCGAGGGTAGTACATACTACTTGATATAAACCGATTTATTTGGAATTCAGCAGACAGATACGTACTTTTCTGCCACTTTTGCAATATTTTTAAGTGTGCGTACATTTTTTGTCTGTTTCGCATATTTTGGCGTTTATTGGTTATACGACGTATTAAGATACAGATACTTATACGACGTATCCAAATAAATCGAGGGTAGTACATATTACTTGATATAAACCGATTTATTTGGAGTTCAGCAAACAGATACGTACTTTTCCGCCACTTTTGCAATATTTTACCATTGTGCCTATAATTATTTTTAAATATAAATTGATATATTTAAAATTCACCAGACTGATGCTAATTTTTGACAAAGAACCATTATTAAAAAAAAAAAAATCGCTTGCTAAAGTTTGTACATGAAAGTCTTATACGACGTATTAAGATACAGATACTTTTTACGACGTAACCAAATTAATCGAAGTAGTACGTACTACCTAATATAAACCGATTTATTTGGAGTTCAATTGACAGACACGTATACTATTCTGCCACTTTTGCAATATTTTTAAGTGTGCCTACAGTATTAGTATTATAGTAATAATCAGTATTATTCACGTAATAATTCTTTTTCCAAGAAAATATTCGAAAAATGAACTAAATAATGTATCAAGTAGAAGTAAATATAATTTTCTATCGAAAGCAAAAAATAGGCACACGTAAAATCATTAGGTACATTCTTCTCTTCTTTTATAAAATTAAAATAATTCTTTGTGATCTATAAAGAAAGATATCTTTAACCAAAACAAAGTGTGAATTTTCATCATTTATATCTAGTCAAAATGCAATTGATCTTTTGTCTTACTATGATTTCAGCCCAACTAATATAATTAGTGGGTCCTCATTACTAAAGATCAATTCGGATTTAATTTTATGGAATATTTTCCTAGGTCCAATAATAAATTTCTTACATAATTTCTCCTTATTAATACTTCTTTTAATTGTACTTGATACTTTATTGCCACAGTTATGATCTTACAGAATTTTTTTAAATTTTGTGAATTGGCTCAAAACGCATTGACCACAATTGAATAACGGGACTATTCCTTTTTATTATGTTAGGATTATGTGTAAAAATATGTGATTGTGGCTTTAGTACATTTTTACTTAATTTTAAATAAATAGTCTCAGATTGTTTATAAGTAACAAACAACTATTTTCTTTGAGTGTTGTTAATATAATATCAATTACAATATATATAAATAAAGGACCAGAATTGGTTCAATTATAAGTACAAAATCGCTTATAAGTAAACTAAAATATATAATCAATAACATTTCGGATGCTGATTGATTCATTTTTCCTACATTTATAAGGTCCAAAGATAGTATGCATGATCTGGTATTTTCTGGTCCAAATTAAACCTACCCAATATTCTATCATTTAATACTTGCATCGAAAAGAATTTTAAGTATTTTTAAGTAGTTTTTAGAAGGTCATGGAAAATAGCAGATATTTTAGTGATAGGGGGAGGTGAACACCTAAGAAGAGGTGGATAGAGAAATAGAAAGTTATATTAGGATAGTCGGTGTATAAATGGACGAGATGAAGGAGATCGAGATCAAAGGTGATGTAGGATACGAGTGTCCGACCCTTTATGTTTAGATGGTAAGACAAATAAGTAGGTGAGTATGATAAGCGGAAATATACATGTATACAATAATTACTTTAGATTTTCGATATGATTCTGAAATCCCTTCCATCTTGCTTCCTAATGATTGTGCCCAGAGAGATACTTGAATAACTATATACGTAATGGTAGTACAATAATATGAGTAATTATGTGTAAATGTTACGTATAGATGTGTATTCGTGTACGTCTCTGGGCGCAGTGAGAAAATCGGACGGTGGGTCTTGTTTATTGACAAATTTTGTTTAATAATTACGTTGCGAAGAGACCATTGTGAGCCAGAATAGTAATAATAATATTATTATTATTTTAAATAGGTATCTCGTATCTAATTATTTATTTTTTTATTTTTTTATATTATTATTCTTTTTCTTTTGAAATAATATTAATAAGCAATCTACATTATCTCTTCTCTTTGTATTTTTTAATAGAGGATTTTTGATTTTCTCTAATTTTTACAAGAATATGTTCAATATAAAAATATTTTTGCATATATTACGTTTGATATTTAAAATTCTCTATTTTACTTGGTATTATCAGTAACCGGATATTCTAAAATAGCCGTTTGATGAGTTTCTTTAGGAGAGACTATACCTTTTATCACACTGGCCGAAAAACCTGAATACAATAAATAATTCAGAAATTTAATCTTAATGGTAGTATCCATCTACTAGAATAGCAAAGCTTGGGCTATTTGGTAGTTCTAACCAATATAGGCAGTTCTAAATTTAAATGTGTAGTTGTAAAAACAAATTTGGTTAGTACCTAAAATATGTGATTTCTCTGTTTTATGAACAGAGATTCTGGGTCTTGTACATTTTTTTGAGTATTGTTATTGATAGTTTACAAACGTAGTAAAATTTTGGAATGGATTATCTCATACATATCTTTGTATTTTGTGTCATTATGGTTTGTTTAACAGTGAATAATGATATAGGTATGTTTAATACAATTAAGTATATTTAAAACAAAACATTATACATTCCTAAAAAACGCATCGCAAATGATGTTGTCAGTTACTAACATAATTTTAATATCAAACAAATTGACCCGATCGGCATAAAACTTCAATTTTCGCTCCCTCTATAAAAATACTAAAATAGCGCCTCTGGAATAGAATCTGTATATACCTGAATACACAAATATTTTGTAAGCAAAACTGTTTTGATGTTCTTGGTGATTTCATAAATTTACATATTTGTAAATAAAAATTTTAACTATAAATATTTTTGAAAATAAACATTATAAAATCTATAGAATTGTCATTAGTATATATATATTGCAATAATAATAGTTCATTTTAGTATATTATTTAATTATTATAAGTATGAAAAAGTAAAAAATATAATGAGTTATGATGTTTAAAAAATAAACCGTTTTTGAAAATGCTTAAATTTTCTAAGATAGGTATACACTAGATCACGATAAAAGAAAAAAAAAATCACGTAATATAATTTACAATGACAGCTATCACATACTAAATGTGTAATGGTTGAATTACCTTTAAAATTAGATAGGTTGGAATGAATTATGAAGTATACCGTGTACACCAACTAAACTAAATTAATTAATTATAATATAATAAAACATAGAGAAATTTGAACAGTTCAACAGTAAATTACTATATAAAACTAATAACAATAATCATTATTCGTAACACAAAATGTCCTAATCTGACTCACCCACCCCTATTTTAAAATACTGCATAATTTTAACAATGATCATGCCTGCACTATAGCCATTAGAGTCATTAGTACATCGCTTATTAACTATAGGAATTATTGCGTTTCCCATAACATAATTAAACAGTCAAAATACAAAAATACCATATTTCTATTTCTTTATGCTGTGGCATTTCGTTTTGCAAACTTTATTGACAATTCAAGTAATAACTAATAGCGATTAATGCGCCTTTCGGCGCAGAATTTAGATGTTGTGTATCGATTTATTTTGGTTTATTAAATTTCCTTCATAGACTTTCGGTAAATCTAATGAATTGTATTACGATACTATTATGATTCTTTTTTTTTTTCTTTGGACCAATTAAACGTGATTTTGGTGGTGGCCATTTATTTATTGTTTTTAATTAATATTTTAGAAGACCTGAGAATATTGTAGGGACTGCTTTAAAATTAAAGTAATCGTTTCTAATGTTTCTACAATTCCTTCAGTTATAGTTATATTCAGTTATATCGACATATTTTATTTTACTCTTAACATCAAAGTATAATGCACAAACATAATTTTTTTCTGTTAACAATTTATGACCACGGGGAATGACCATCTAACCTAACCTTGTTCCAAACTTTCAGAAATTGATATTTCTAAAAAATAGTTTTAATATTTTTATAACAATTGTTATATTATAATAACACAATTAGATTTTAGAATACAACAGTGAAATTAAAGTAGATTATTTGAAGCAAAAAAAGACTATTTACTATGAACAAATTCCTGATCTAAATATTTTGAACAAAAATCAAAAGTTGTAATGACATAGATTATTAAATTACCTTTTAAATTGTCTTCTGAATTAAAAAAAAATTATTAAAATAATGTTTTTTTGTTATTATTATTTTAATTCACATATTTATTTTAATATATTCAGTGCTTAAATTGGAAAAGTTAAAGGGGACTATGAGATTTATTATTAAATTATTTTAAATTTCAGAAACCATAATTTTGTTGATTATCCGCCATTTTTTGGTAGTATTTCTTCTCCCAAGGAAAAGCTTTTGAGAAATTCAAAAAATAAGTCAAATAAAGTACCAGCTAGATGTAATTTTCTATCGAAAGCATATCTTATTCGTGATAATCAGTCCATTATTACTACCCAAAAAAGTGTTTTCATACACACAAAAAAAAAAAAAAATCGTGTAAATAATGATTAAATACAAAGGTTCACGACACAAGTAAAAAGTAGAAGAGATAAAAATATTATAAATAGTTTGGAAAAAATTGTATATGACAGTAAAGGGATTGAATAATAATCACTATTCACAGAAAATGAATTTATAACAAATATATTTTATTGTATTTTAGATAAAATAGTTATGGAGTTCAATAAAATCCACATACTACTGAAGTTATTTATTGTATTTCCTACCTACAATATCAGAAGTCATATATGATATATCCCAAGATAAACCATCTAGGATAAACTTTGGATATCCAATCAAGATATTCTGAGGATATTTAATTAGAACATTAGCGGGACTACCAAATGCAATGTACCTTTGACATTCTTAAACTTTGTTCCTTGGACCTCTCATTAAGATGTCTACATGATATGGTTGATATCTTTTAGATGACTTTTTATAAGTACTATTTACAAATTTGTATAAATTAACGTGTAGATACTCTTAGTCTTAAATTACTATTTACAAAATAGGTTGCATTGCATTTGAGAAAGAACCGAATTATAGAAGAATGATATCTATGAAAAAATATATTATACAGTTTTTTGGGTAGAAATAATGGTCTGATTACTATAACGTCTTCACATTTGACATAATATAAAAATTTCATTATATAATATCGGTCATCCATATTATAGTATAAACATATTATATATCATTTCAATATAAATTATTTGAAATTGGCGCTAAAAAATTGGGGCAGTCAAAACAACGCCGTTAACAATTCTAATAGTATTTATAAGCTATAATGGAAATAACGCATCCTCCGTGGCCCTGCGATATCTTCGGTGCGACAGCCGATGCCATCGTCACCGTTCGTCGTCATTCAGTATTCATTTTGCTTTGCTCTACGCCAGTTCAGCAATATATTTCGTGTGTGCGTATCTTTTTTGTCGGTTTTTCATATTTTGGCGTTTATTGGTTACATTTTGTACCATTGTGCCTGACATTGTTTTTAAATATAAACCGATTTATTTGGAATTCAGCAAACTGATACGAATTTTTGCTAAAAAACCATCTTTAAAAATAACTTGCACAATGATCGTTGTGTTTAAAATTATAAACTTGTTAAAGTTTACGCACGAAACACATATACAACGTATCCAAATATAGATCGGAGTAGTATATACTACCTTATAAAACCGATATATTTGGAATTCAGTAGACTGATGCATATATTGGCCGATACCTTCGTGCTTCGTCAGTTAGCCACTGGCCGTCACCGTTTAGTATTTATTTTGCTCGTTTTGCGATCCGCCACTTTTGCAATATTTTTGAGTGTACATACATTTTTTGTCGGTTTTGATAATTTTGGCGTTTATTGGTTATATTTTGTGCCATTGTTGCCTGGAATTGTTTTTAAATATATAAATCGATTTATTTAAAATTCAGCAGACTGATGCGAATTTTTGATAAAGAACGATTGTTAACAAATACGTTTGCTACTGTTTATACATAAAATACTTATACGACGTATTAAGATACAGATACTTTTACGATTTATTTGAATAAATCGATGTAGTACACACTAGCTAATATCAACCGATTTATTTGGAGTTCAGCGGGCTGATATGTACTTTTCCGCCAGTTTTGCAATATTTTTGAGTGTGCGTACATTTTTTGTCGGTTTTGAACCTTTTGGCGTTTATTGGTTAAATGTTGTACCATTTTGTCTGGAATTGTTTTTAAATATAAACCGATCTATTTAAAATTCAGCAGACTGATGCGAATTTTAGACAAAGAATTATTATTAAAAAAAAAGATTGCTAAAGTTTGTACATGCATGACTTCTACGACGTATTAAGATACAGATACTTTTTACGATGTAACAAAATAAATCGAAGTAGTATACATACTACCTAATAGAAACTGATTTATTTGGAGATCAATAGACAGATACGTACTTTTCCGCCACTTTTGCAATATTTTTGATAATGCGTACATTTTTATCAGTTTAACATATATTGACGTTTATTGGTTAGTTTGTACCATTGTGCCCAGAATTGTTTTTTTAAATACTAATTTATCGATTTGTTTGGAAAAAAGCAGACGGATACGAATTTTTGACAAAAAACCATCTTTAAAAACAATGATGGTTTGTTTTAAAATGATAAATTGTACGACATATAACATGCCAATGTTTGTACATGAACAACTTATAAGACGTATAGACCAAAGTATAGTACATACTACCTAATATAAAATTATTTATTTGATTTTTTCACACTGATACATATTTTTCCACCACTTTTACCACATTGTTTTGTAGGTTTTGCATATTTTGGCGTTTATTGATTACATTTTGTATTGTTGTTATATATAAATCGATTTATTTAGAATTTGATAGACTGATGTGAATTTTTGACAATGAATCGTCTTTAAAAACAATAATGGTCGGATTTAAAGTTGTATTTAATTAAATTTATTATATTAAAGTTGTATTAATTATATATATATATAATCTAATCAAAATTACTTTTTCACTCGTTAATCCTTAGCATTGATTGTGAACATGGTTATCTACTCGGCGTAGGTACTGTGAATGTGACATAAATATTGTATTTGAAATTTATATTGGTAGGTGAATAGGTACAACTGTATACATAGGTGGATAAGTATAGTGTTTTTATTACAGGGAAATATATTAAAGGGGCTACCAAAATAAAAGAAAATTGCTTGAAATAAACCTCACATATACTTAGTGATATATTGCTAAATATATAGATAGTATTTATGTTATATGCATATATAATTCATAAAGTATGAAAAACAGTTTTTTACGCTTCGCTCAAACTTCAAAACAGAATGAAATCAATAATAATAATTTTTTTTAAACAGTTTATTTATTAATACTATAAAAGTACAAACACGTCATTATAATCAAACTTATTCAAATAATAACAAACAATTAATTATGTACAACTAACTAACTGTTCAATAATAAATTAAAAAACAATAAATAAAATAACTTATCCATATTAAATATAATAAATAACTATATTTAATAATAGGTCCCTAACCAGGCATGGGTAGGTTATAAAGTATATCACCTAGTTTACAAAATTCTATGTTACATTTTTTTAGAATTTTTAAATAAATAAATAAATTTTTATCGTATATAATAGCATATTATATAAACATTTTTAATCAAATATAAGCATATTTGACATTTTGATAATTGAATAATTTATTATTAAAAGATCATTTTTATTTGTATTTCATTTAAACTAATAGGTAATAAAATCAATCTAAATTACATATTATATACAAAATTTATTATGGAATTTTTTTTTCCACACTTAATGTACACGAGTAAAAGCATTAAGTGTTGAGGAACATATTTTTTAAAATAAATGTTTATAGACACAGAAAATATTATTGTAGCGTCGATCAGGTACAATTGTGCGATAATATGAAACAAAATTGTTGTTTTCTATTAATATTTTATTATTATTATTGTTATTTTTTATATTATATAATTATTGTTGATGTTTTACTATATTAATGTTTTCCGAACCGTTACCTGATTCGTGTATTTATTATTTTCATAATATAAAAAGTTAAAAAGACATTAACAAAAGACTTTTTTAGCCAGTCGTTTATGCGCATACCTATGTGTCTGAATTTGGTAAAAATATTTTAATTACTTTTGTTTTAATTAATTATTTTAGAAAAATATTGTATTTATAGATTTTTTAAAAATAACTGTTTTTGAACACGATTTTAAACAAATATTTTGTATTAATAAATTATTTTTTTAACTTAAAGATTTAATGCAGATAAAATTAATTTTTTTTTAATGTCATATTTTAGGGGAATTTTCATGTTTAAAAAGTATTTTTTTGTAGTATCATTATTATCGTTTTGAAACATTTTCTGTTTTTAGTGCATCATATTCCTAGTCCTACCCGTGAGCATACAATTTTCTAAGCGGTCTTGTGACAAAAGACTTCTTAAATCTCAAATATAATTTAACATATTTTAATTTTGAAAAAGCACGCTTATTTGAGTGACCGAAAGTGTATGATTCAGTATCCCGGTGGGCCTGTACGTGCCTGAAGTTGACTTAATGTGTAGTAGATTTTATTCTGCTTTGCTTGATTGCCGCAGAGAACTTACTTAAAATAATTTATTATTATTAAATAATATAATAAAATGAAAAGCAATTATCGAAACACATAATTTAGAACAATCAAAACAACATCATTTAGTTGTTTTAGTGGAAAATATCACAACGTAACAAACTGTTTGGTTAAAATCAATCTCTATTTCTCTTACTATTCCTAAATATATACTGTTGAAAATTTTCAATTATTATATTTATCAATTATTGTTATATAGCTAAAACTTTCATTTGATATGTTTATAATATTTTATATATATACCTATTAATTTATTTATAACATTTATGTACTATACACTTATTTATCATGAATCGTTTATCTTTATTATTACATTTATACTATGTATATAAATCATTATTTTTGTTACTATTCTAAAAATGTATGATATACCTATTGATATTAGTAGTATTTATATATAAGGAAAAAAACCTAACTGATTTAATTATTAATGGTATTAGGTATGCCTGAACAGTAGAGATCGGTGCTTTAGGAAAAGGACTAAGAATTAGTAGGAGTAAAACTCAGTCAATTGTGTATGATTTTGTAGGAAGTGATCATGGAATTAATAGAGCAATAAAGCATATGTAATGAAGATGAATGATGGGTGCGACTGTGTGAGACTGATGGGTTCAAGAACTTAGATAGTAGTAAAAAAGAAAAAAAGTACTTTTTAGAAGGACATGGAAAATATCGGATATTTTAGTGATAAGGGGAGGGAAACACCTGAAAAGAAGTTGATAGAAGGAATAGAGAGTTATATGAAAATAGTTGGTGTATAAATGGACAAGGTGGAGGAGATCGAGATCTAAAGAGATGTAGGACTCGAGTGGCCAAACCTTTATATTTGAATGGTAAGGCGAATAAGTAGGAGGTAAGATACGCGGAAATATAAATGTACAATAAATACTTTAGATTTCCGATATGATACTGAAATCCCTTCCATCGTCTTGCTTCCTGATGATTATGCCCAGAGAAATACTTGAATAACTAAATACGTAATAATAGTTCAATAATATGAGTAATTGTGTATAAATGTTACGTATAGATGTGCATTCGTGTACGTTTCTGGGCGCAGTGAGAAAATCGGACAGTTGGTCCTGTTTGTTGACAAATTTTGTTTAAAAATTACGTTGCGAAGAGAATAAAACATAAATAAAATATTGTCAGCCAAAATAGTATTAATTATTGTTATTAATTTAAATACGTTTCTCGTATCTGATTACTAATTTGTTTATTTTTTAAATTATTATTCTTTAAATTTAAAATAATATTAAGTGTAATAATAATGTTAATTATCAAACTACTTGTTCTCTTCTCTTTGTATTTTGTTATAGAGAACTTTTGATTTTCTCTAAATATTTTTAGGAATATGTTTAACATAATAATATTTTTGCATTTGCTCGTAAAATTGACTTTTATTTTTGACAAAATTGAGCAAATAGTATCTTTAGACTGAAAAAAATTATGAAGGATTTAACCTACCCGTGTAATATACATATATCATATAGGTATTATTGTCTTTTATATATTAGGTTTTTGCTACTTTGTTAATAAGTTCATAAAGCTCTTTTTATTGTATAAGTATAAATAATATAATATAATAGCGGAAACGTCAATTTAGTATGTTCCTCCTTTGTCCCTTCGTTCCTCGGAGAAATTAGTGGTTTATTATAATTATTAAGATTTGAACGCAATTATATGGTATTAGAAAATATGATTCTGAACGAATCTCAATATATTAATATTAATTATAGTGATAATCATAGTAATACTGTTCACCTTTTTTTATTTTTCCAATTCAAGCACTAAATATATTAAATAATTATTTTTAATTAATATTATTCATATAAATTTAAAAATTATAATACTGTTTATATAATAATTGTACTATTTTACTTATATAGTTATCTTTTTTATACTCTCAAACTTGTAATATGTTCATATTTATCTTGATATGATTCTATT
>CM023359.1:35098535-35114958 GCA_013282895.1 Eriosoma lanigerum
TTAGTAGCTATTTTTCAATGACATTAATGGCCTAGAGTCTATAAACTCTAGAACGTCACTCGGATTCATCCGGACAAATCCGTTAGGTTTACAACGCATCTTCGATAGTTAATTTTTTAATCCACATCTAAGTAGTTGAAATCGATGCGTTAAAATCCCCCTGTATGGATTGCACGAGATTTCGTTATCTTTAGCTAATTATTTTTAAATGTTCGATTTAACCAAATTGTTTAATGTCATATGTAATTTATTTTTCTATCGAAAAACCGATATGAAGTAATCATATTAAAATTAAATATAAATAATCGCTAATAGATTCCCAAATCAATTGAATCGTGTATGTAATATGTATATATATATATATATATACATTTTTAGAATTCGTGGTTTAAAACAGTATCTACATGTTTTTAAAGAAAATTTTGTGTTAATTATTACAATAACATCTAATGAGTAATGACAATTGATTTACTAATATTGAAATTGGAACGATCGCATGGACGTATAGTATGAGGACTATGCAATGAAGATATAATAATTAATCTACTTTGTATGCTTAATGAAACTTAAGACTAGAAGACTTTATATAATATTTTTATGTTATTTACTACAATGTTGTAGAACAAAAATGAAAATAATTTTATCGAACATTATATCCGTAATACACACACATACACAATCGCATAATATATTATATTATATTAGTGCAATGGTGGCGGCTCGTCTAGAGTCTCTAAATTTTCATTTTCGAGGGAGAAACATATATTTAATATATAATTCTTTTTTTTTTTTATTATTATTATTTTAACATTTATTCAGACACACACATACATACACACACGTCCGTCCGTCCGTACCCCTTGTGGTTGTATATTTTTATTTTTTTTTTTTAAACAAAGTCGCAGTATATCTTTCGAAAATAAAAGAAAGGAAGTACGTACACCGAACAACTACGTAAATGTATATATGCGTATGTGCTTCTATATACGTTTTACCGCGTGTCGGACTCATAAATATCACGTCTCTCCGACCTTCCCCTATCCCCACCACGGCTATCGTGATATGCGCATTTATATATTATTATACGTGTAACGTTTTTGCTCATAATACGACATTTCCCTATCGTCTACTTAGGGACGTTTTAATGTTCTGTATATGTAAATATAATTTCGCGTTCAGCTAAACCGCGCTCGGCGAATAAATAAATAATAATAATAAAAAATAAAACAATGGACTAGACTCGTATATAATATATATTATAACATATGATATACAGAGTGATTGCACGTTATTATTATTATTATTATTATATTATCTAACCCATGAATTTTTCATGTGGTTGCTTAAAAACTATATCGATTGATGTGTTTATGTACAGTTCAGTTATAGCTAATGCAGATATTATTATAAATTTATAATAGTTAATTAGTTAAAATTATATAATTAAAAGATAATTACTGTAGTAAACGATAATAATATAATCACCCTGTATACACATATATAGACGGAGGTGAAACTACATCTTTTCGCCCTCGAAACGTCGCGTCTCGCGACCCTGCCATGTCGTCGTTGTGTTATTAATAATAAAATAACAAAAGTCTTGCGTATTTTTTTCTATAATATTAAGTTACCTACATAAGAAATATATGTTTTTCACGCAAAAAAAGAATATCTTATTAGTTATTATACTATATATGTAATAAAATAATTATTAAGCATTTTTTTTCGGCAAAAGCTAAATATATTTTCGATATAATATGTGGTTTAATTCTTTTACTAAATTTTTATTCTGCGAACCGGCACCGAAAATAATTTACAACCTGCAGACTTTTAGAGTTAAATAATATTATTATCATTGATTAATTATTGAATATAATTAATAATTGTATAATATATTATATTTGTATAATTAATCAATGTTATTAATTACATAAACTTGTGTAAAATATACCAACTTACCTACTTTTTAGTTTTTAACGAATTTTTAAGTTTTTAAAATAATTATGACGATTTGTTATATATTATTTGACTCTTAGTCTATAATATTATCCGTATAATCGTATATAAATACGTAAAGTCTGCTGAGACGCGAAATGTTATAACTACCGATATTGTATTATGCTAAGGCAAAAGTTAGGTTATACTGGGTCGGTTATAGATGTTATATTGTATTAATTTAAATTTTAAATTGTATAATGTCATACGATTTAATACCTAATAATAGTTTTTGTGACATAAAGTAATTGTAGGGCGACATTCCAAAACCCAAAATGACAGTTTTTTACTATTAAATCAATTATCAAACTATGATTCTCACTATTTTTCCACATACTACTATAACTTATTTAATTATTTTTTAATATAACGACAATATGCTGTACTTTTTAAAATGTCACCCTACAATATTTTGATCATTCTGTATAATATCGAACCCAGTGTGTCGTCGAACAACGTGTGCGTATAATAGTACCTATATAGTATATACCTATAATATATTATTATATAATAAATAGAAGGTACATTTTCTTCTTAACTATACACGATTCGGCCGTGCAATATACTTATTATAATACTTACCCTTTACTCGGAGGAGCTTTATCGGTCCGGACCCGTTGGCCGTATAATGTATACATACAAATCAAACGATCGTGAGTCAATACTCAATAGTTATGGGCGTATGCGGATATTATTTAGCGACCCGTACGGGAGCCGAATCCACATATTTACGACATAATAATAATATATCATTGGTTTTCAATCGGTCGATCTTTGTGGAAGTATACTATATATATCATATGACAATAATCTATCGATCATAATCGATATTTTAGGTTTGTTCGGCCGCCATTACTCTTATGCGAATAATTTTCAATTACATTTTTATCAATAAAGTATCGGCTTGTTTTATTTTTTACGACAACTTAACAATTTTATTCTGAGTTTGTATAAATAAACGAGGGTTGAAACGCTATGTTCAGTACTTAGAACATATTTATGTTTGTATTATTTTATATTATACACATTATATTTAGGTATAGTGTTTATTGATGATAATGTGTGAAGTGACTAGAGAAGATAGTTTAATAAATGAATACCTAAGAGGAAGTGTATAGGAGTTGAGTTAATAAATGCGTAATGGTTTAGAGTTTTAGACATATGTTATGAAGACAGATGATTAAGATGTAGTGAGAACTGTTATGGAAATTAATATAAAAGGAAAGAGATGACAAGAAAGACCGAAAGAGTAGTAGTAGTAGATAAATGAAACAGCGAGTGATATAAGATAGCTGGTGCGAATGGACGAGAGATAGGAAATCGATATCCTATGAAAATGTAGGACTATGGTGCCGATCACTGTAGTGTAAGGCGTGGTAGGAGAGGACTTATAAAGTGTTTATATTGATTTAAATTCATTAAACAATTTTTTCCATTACAAGTCTTAAAACGATGTTTTCTAGTGTTCATTTTCATTTTAGTTTTATGCAATTGTAACTGTATGTATGTATTGTATAATATATGCAAATGTTTTTCAGATAGCCATTTCTTCCAACTCAAGATATAAAAAATGTATTCATTGAACTTGTACCTACATGTCCAAATAATTAATATATAATATGATAAGCATATTTTCTAATTATATTTGAATTGTTATGTAGATGACTGTTGTTTGTTTTCACTATAAATTTAGGCTCAGAATATCCTTGGTAATACTTATTTAAAATAATTTTCGGTTTTAATAATTTGTATCTTTTTGTTTTTTTAGTTTTCATTTTCATCAAAATGTGGGAAGCTTCTATTGGACATATAACGCCCAATTCCATATATAGCACATATACATCCTTCTGTTCACGTAGTTATTTCTGTTCTAAAAGAAAAACAGAAAGAGAGATTTACAAACATAATATTACTCTAGAAATGATGTATTAAAAAAATATAGATACATTATCAATTAATTGATAGAGCTAATAATTAGATTAGACTAAGACTCCTGTCCTCCAACCTTTTTTACGACGGGCCGAATCTTTGACACGTTTTAGCATTACAGCCTTAAAGTTTTGTGTAATAAGGGTAGATATATTTATTTTGCAGGTAATATTTTAATCTCTAAGAAACATAAATCATTATAATATTATTGTATTTCACCTTACATTTTTAAAAGAACAAAATGAGATGTTTGGAACTACTTTTATAATAAGAATAAAATAATTTAATGTCTGAGAAGTCGGATTCAAATTTGGTTATTCCAATATCAACATCGTTGTCTTTGAATATTCATTACTTAAATTAAAACTTGGAATATTTTATTTTTAAAAGTATATGCTTATATAGATAAATAGAACAAATAAATATACTGAAGTAATCTTGCGTGCCATTTTTTTTTTTAAATTTGGTAGACTTCTCCGGCAACAGAGAGTAAAATTATAGAAGAACATTATCAAATGACTTAAAAACTAAGTTTTTTTTTCTATTGTTAGCTAATTTATACGAGCGTATTACTTATTACGTATTTTTAATAAAAAAATACAAATAGTAATAGTAATGCCAATGTTGCACGACAAATCATTCAAAATCGTGCTGTATTTTCTATATTACGATTTAGATATAGATATAAAAGTTACTATTAATTTATTATTAAAATGTTAAAAAAATACTAGTTATAAGTACTTTTCAATATTATACCTATATAAAATAGTTATGAAAATGGAAGTATGAAAATTGCATTTATATTATAATCACTAATATTTATTTGTTTTTTATAATTACGCATTCGAATATTATATTTTATACCGTATAATAATATACACGCGTTAACGTTCTTTAACGTTGGTTTTCTTTGTATTTCGTATCGCTTATATCTATGCGATTTATAATTTTTTTCTTCCATTACAAAATTCTCCTCTTGAACAAGTGTCATAAATAATAATCACAATTATTACACTACCTGTATAACATTATAGTTTTTTTACTGTATTCGATTTTAACTACGATAAAACTACTATGCTATGAAATTTTATTACGACCCGAAACCATCACGTACAAGTTACGATTACCCAAAGAAATATATCAAATTTATAATAAATTACTATCAATTATTTCAGCAGGAAATAAAAAAAAATATATATTCTGTTCCGACGCGTCTTGGAAATACTTATTATACTTATAGACGTTTATTATTAATCTTAATTAATATTTTTCATATTATTTTACAATCGTTCACAATGCATGACGTACACTTACCAGGCCCGTATACAGTGGGGGGTTTAGGGGTTCAAACCTCCCCTGAAAAGTAAGTATATGATGTATACATTAAATATAACAAGTATTACAAACTATAAATAAATTATGCAACTACAGTTTATTTTATTATTGTAATTAAAGTTTGTATACATATATGTAAATTTTGTACTGTAGAATAATATGATTATGTAATTTTTATACGTATATTAAAAATATTTTAAACCCCAACAACAAAAAAAAAAAAATTGGTTCTGAATATGTGATACCTGGTACCTGGGTAATATTATGGTCTTTACAATGATAGTTTAAATAATAATTAACGCAGTAATGTTATAAATGATGGGAGAAGTTCTGTAGTAAATTAATGACACGTTATAATTTATAACAATTGTATAATATTATATTGAATATTATGTTTAATAAGTCCGCATGAGACACGAAGACATTATATATTTATTGATTCTCCGATTCTACGGGATAAATATGTAGACATGTTTATATATTATGGTCGTACGGTATTTTGTACCTATACCCAGGTAGATAAATAATTTTCCAAAAACGTAATTATATCAGACGTCGCACACACGATAATATACATATTGCATCATATAATACAATATCGTTTTTGAAGGGGGTTTTGAACGAGTATGACGCCTTTGACTGCATACAAATAATATACGATTATAATAACATAATAATTATCATTTCGACGCCCAAAACGATTTTTAGCGCCCATAGGCACACGCGTGTGTAAAACGTATAATATAAGCATATACCGTCCATAAAATATAATAATACCTAATAATAATAATAATAATATAATATAATGACTAAATATTTAATTATCGGGTTTGCCGCCTGTTGATTAATGTTTATTCTCAGATCGCGAGTATAAAGGGCGATTATATAGTTTATATTATAATATATACCTACTGCCGAAGACACTCATCGCGGTCTTTGTTGTAACTGTAGTTGGATACGTCATGATAATAATAATAATATTAATATTATTACACTCTGTATTAAGGTGAATTTTCTGGAATCGAATATAATATGTACATTGTATACTATACAAGTACTTTGGCGATAATGTTGCATTTCTTGCGCATCCTAGGACGTCTCCGAGGACAGGGGAGTATTTAAATTATCAGGTGGAGTTGAGGCACTAAGTAAAAGAACTGAGAATAGAGTTATTTCTAATTTTAATCTAAGACTAAACTTTAAAATTTTGGCAAAACTTACCCAATTTTCAATCTATTAAAAACGAGGCTTATAAATTAAGTACCTATACAATTTTAATTTTATTATTATAAATCTTTCACAATTATTGTTAGTTACAAAATTTCAAATTGGGAAATCACAAGTCATACAAAATACATAATAAAATAGAAAATATAATTCATATCTCATAACAATAATTATAATAAGAGTAAATAAAACTATTTATACATTTAAATTTCTCTCTTTACCACTGTTGAGAAAAAATATTTCGGGAGGGCTGAAGCCCCCTCAGTTCTCCCCATAACCATGCTCCTATCTGAGGAGGCTGTATTTTTCGTTTCGTTTTTATAATGCTTCTTTTATCATTTTAATAATAAAAATATTTGGTATGTTTTGCCCAAAAATAATTTTTTTTTACGTATATCAATATTTTATATTTTTTAAGTACATATTATTTATTATTAAATACGATTTATTATACACTAAATATGAATAGCAAAAAGTGATTTAGACTAAATTATAATCGCATACTATATAGACTATATAGACCATGATTTGGACTTTTTAGATTATTAAATTCACAGAACTTACGTTTACAACGTCTATAGATAAGATCATGATAATAATCGATTTTGATTAAGATTTCTATGTGGTTTATTGTGTTGAAAACCAGTGAAATACATTTTAACATTTTGAAATTAGTTAATCAATTGAAAATCGATGAACCAAAATAATACGTTTTTAAATTATCTTACAGGTTAAATTACCTGTATATTTGTTATCCCATAAAAATAGAAAATCTATTTTGCGCTTATTAAACTAATAAGTTCCCCTAAATACTAAGAAAATGAAGAATGAATTTAATTTTAGTTGTTCCCGTGCTGATAACAATACATTTCCCTTATATCGTATACAATTTTGTTTTATGTCATATTAAATGTGCTACAAAGGAAAACTCCGATGTTTTTACAGATTAATATTGTAAAATCGCTATAATTATTAAATTTTATAAAAATAATTTTCTCAAATAAATAATAATATTTCGATTTATAATTTGTTATTTTTGACAATGTCATGGTTTGTATTAAACTATAAAGTAAAATATTTATAGTGACAACCTTATAATAAGTCAGAAATTTTATATTATATTTATTATTGTACATACAGTGTTTGCAAATGAAAAATTTTAACTAATAAAAAAAAAAATATGGATTTTACTGTCTTCTTGAGAAATCGATGAATTCGCGAACGTTCGACTTTACATATTATTATGTTGTTCACACTTGGTTTATTGCCGAAATCGAGGAGAATCGGAGAATGTAAATAATATTATTTATACAGTAAAACCTTCGAGAGTAGGTTATTTATATAATCCGAGAGGAAAAATGACTTTTATGTATGGCACCTCGGACGTTGGCATTCCATCGTAGAACCACTATAATATACAACGCACCGCCCACGGTAGACGAGATATCAACATACAGGGTGATCAACAATTTACTGGTTTAAATATATGAAATGAAGAATTAAAACATTATAATTTAGCCGGGTATAATGAAAAAAAAGTGTTTGCCGATATTTAATGTTTTTTTAGACGGTTTTCCAGCTACATATTTTGAAAATCGAATGAGGACTTACTGCTAATTTTTTACTATAAAATCGATTTTCCGTAACAAACATACATATTACTTTATACACCATACTGACTACACCGTATAATATGTTTCGACAATACCTATACGTAGTAATACGTACAATACATTGAAGTGTGTTTTCAAATATTTGGCATCTTTGGACGTTTTGATTTCTCGTGCTGGTATTTCTCTCCGCGTCCACGTCACTACAACATGTTAGTTTTATCTATAATTTTAAAAAAAGACGCGCAATATTAAAATATATCTTATAAAAATATAAATATTTTATAATATCTCTCGATCGAATTCGTTGCAGGTATCATTATTGTATGCGTTTACCGGCATGATGCGATTTATGCCGTCGATGTAAAATATAATATAAGACGACAGACCCCAAATTACAGATACGCAGGGTCTAGTATTTATAATATTATTCAGGGTTCAAAAACAAATAAATACATTTATTATATTATATTATTAATTTTACAACAATTGTTGTAAAATTAATAAACTAAGTAGGTATAGTAATATTATTATATTACTAAGGTTGAGTGTTAACGTGCTTTAGTTGGAATAAAAATGTAATTATGTTCATAAACTAACCTAACCTAACCTATAATGTATTTACTTTACCACCATTATTCATTTGTTGATAATAGATATATAATAAAGTCGGGGCACTTTAACAAATTTTTTTAAATTGTTAAATTATTAAGCTTTTCCAGAAATATTTAAGTTAAAATAGTTACTTATAATGGTATGGAATTTAAAATTTAAATTTAAAAAAAAAGTTATATCTATTATTTTTTAAAAATGAAAAAAATAATTAGTAGTTATATTTATTACATCTTTGTTTGCTTTGTAACGACGAGATAAAATTAATATATCAATAATTTAATTTATATACACGAGTATTATATTATCATTTTATCTTTAATTTTTGTAATATTCTTTTAAGTATATTTACCTACGTATATATTGACAGACTATTAAAATTATTAAAATATGTTTTACTGTTGTGGAAAATTAAAATTAATATATAAATATTTAACTTTATATAAAAGTATATAAATTAACTTTGATAACATCGTTTAAAAATTATATAACTGAAAAAAACTAAATAATTTAAATAAAGATAAAATAATTAATAATTATTATATTAATAGCTAGTTTATTATTTTCAAAAAGTCTTCGAGTAGACGTTATGTTAGGGTAACCATAATTAAAAAATAAAATACAGGACAAAATTAATAATAATAATAATAATAATAATTTAATATTTTTATTAATTTATATTTTATAACCGTATTTACAAAACGTGGTTTAACAGTTAAAAACAAAAAAAAATATTGTTATTTTCGTATTATACGTAGGTACACTGAACAGTGTATTTAAAATGTGCATATATAATAAGAAATAATATTAAGTAATAATTTGATCAAAAAAACAGGAGAAAAGGTGTCCTGAAATAATTTTGTCAGGACAACAGGACACAAAGGTGAAATAAAAGACAGTCCTGTAAAAAACAGGACGTATGGTCACCCTACGTTATGTTAAAGTTTAATCAATGCATTTTACATAAACCGATTAATTAATTATTTATACTATATAAAAAAAAAAAAAAAAGTTATAATTTAATCTGAATAATATATTTACTCGACTGGTTTATAAACTATATATTTTTAATATTATTATTTCGATAAATTCACTTAAAATCGATAAAAAATTAAGTGACTCCTCGTCCATTCTCGCGTATGGTACAAACTATTGTACAATATAGTAACAATAACAATATTAGAGTGCTTAGTAAATAGTAATATATATGATAATAATATACGATGACGTGTGGTATTATACATAATAGAACGTAAATCATTGGCTACCGCTGACAAGCCAATATCACCGTTCAATCATATCGGCCATGGTACTCACATTACTCACACACACAAACACACACACGATTGTATATAGAATGAGTATATACGTTTAATATTCTGACAGATATATCATGGCGGACGAACGTTTTAATAATAATAATAATATATATATATACGTGTACCTATATATTATATTATCGTTTATTCCATGACGATATATATAATAGTCCCGCTGCAGGTGTAATATACCTATATCTACCTTATATACCAATACCAAGGTATGAGTTATACATATCATATATTATAAATATACACACAACTCGTCTCGAAATAATATACGCGTCTCCGAGACGATCTCCACGCCACTCCTGTAGCGTCGCGATCGTTTCTTCTCCTCCGCCCCAAACAATATGGCGCTATCCCGTACTCATGGTAAAAAACTATATATGCGATATACGTTTACATTGGTATAGATGTGTGTCGGATTTACTAATCAAGCACCGACCGTATCAGGGATGGGAATGGTATATAATAATAGTCTATGACACAAATGCCTGTTTTTATATTAAGGGCGATTAGCATTTCGTGTTAAGAAATAATGGAAATGACGTTGCAAACGTATGTAATCCCCACCAATTTTCCAACACGACATTCTCATCACTCTGTAAATATATATGCTATTATTTTAGTTACATGCGTTATAACTATATATTGTATGTAATATTTACGATTGTGTCTGCCCGACAAGTATTGGGTAAGGTTAGGATTTTAAATTTTTTTTTTCGCGACCTCTACGGAACTTATTGATTTTTATGTACAATATATTTACGACTCAAAAAGTAATTCGCATATTTCGCGAATTTTAACAATTTCAATCGCTTTTCATTTATATATGATAAAATTGTATTTTGGAATCTTACGTTTCTCCTTGCCGGACTTGACTAATCTGAAATCAGGTTTCAATACATTCAATCAATAATTTTCTTCAAGTATTTAATTTTTAATTTTGTACACAGAGTGTAATGATAGATACTTATACAATTTACTAATTGTAACATCTCCGTGAAAATGAAGAATTTTAAATTATGTTTTTTCTAATTAATAATTTAGGATTAATTAAAATAATACATATATTAAAAATTTCTATTTACTGAACATTTTAATGTATCAAATTCTTAGTTTGATCGATATTGTGATTATATAATTTCCTGAAAAATTAACATTTATATTATACGTATAAATTATATGATTATATATGATGACATTTATTAATTATATCTAAATTGAATTTATATCGATATGATACTACGAACATAAACACATTAAGATAATGAATGAACATGATATATAATATCATGTACCTACCTACTTACATTTTACAGAAAATCAATAGTTAAAACTAACATCAAATGTTGTTAAAACCAATGTTTTTTTATTTTAATTATAAGTATACGAAATATTTTATTATAATTAGCATAATCCTTTAACCAAATGTAATTAAAAAAAAGAAATACTACGTTTAAAAATCGGCACTTTTCACGATGATGTTACAATTTATGGTAATTATATTTGGGAGATTATATATAATAAATACGAACATAATATACATGCTATCGATAATTTTTATTGTTTCGCGGTAAGAAAATAATATAATATAGCATAATCATAATATACGTTTCAAATAATAATAAAAAAAAAACCAAAATAGTGGCACAGGGCGTGAACGCGGAAATTAAACGACACGTATCGACGTCATATATAAAATAAAATGTACACGTGTCTAATGAATAATATAGGCAATTGAAAAGGATTGACAGCTCGACGTTATGGAGTAGAATATGGCATTGAAACTGATTTTTTTTGCATATATTTTATCGAGAAATAAATAATAATATGTAATCCGCCATTATTGTATAATAATGTGTAATAATATAATACAGGTATTGTGCTTAATGATATGGTTTTTAAGACATACCGATCGTGACACATATCCAAGGTCTCTCTTTCTCTGTCTCTCTCTCTGTCAAGTGTCGTTTGTCGAATACTATACTAAATAAATTCTATATTTCGACCGTATATACTGTGTTGATATTTTTGATGCGAGAAAAAATAAACGCGTAATGATGATTTTTTTTTTTTTGGCTCAGATATCAATCGAATGTATCGATCAATATAATATTCTCATCGGACGCGTTTTATCCGGAGGAGGTTTGTGCCGTGACGGAATTACTATATATATATATTTCTTATATTTCTTCAGAATTTATATAAGCATTCGAAATATATTTAATCTAAGGTCAGATTCTTAAATCTTAACTGGTCGTTTATGACTATGAGCATATATATATATATATTATATAGTTTAAGGAGAAGGTACTTTCGAAAAGCGGAAGTTTTTTGATACAATATCGTATAGCGAAAATGTAAAAGAGAGACTATATCGTTATGTCGACATTATAATATTATGATAGATATATTTATATATATAAAATACTGCTGCAAAAGTGACGATGTCATGTGTATACTGTATACGTATAATACTATAATAATAATATGTTATTATGTATAAGCGAATTGCGTGTACGCGCGTAACGTATTGTGTAGATAAGAAAACAACGATAACGGCGTGGGTAGAAGAGCGGTAGATGGAAACGGTTTGCCGGATCAGAGGTATATAGGCGTATACCGCAGTTACGGTTAAATCGAAACGAAATATTATAGGTATTACAAGAGACGGCGAAGGTGGCGACGACGTTTAAACGTGTCGAAAAGAGAGATTAACAGAAACGGGACGGTATATAATATAATAAAAATAACGCACATATACCCTGTGAATGCACGTCGTATATGGGCACTTACACGTGCAGTCGTATACAGTGTGCTCAAAAAATTGTAAAGGAACATTGTGATTTTTCTCCCTCGCGCGACCAAAATATATGAACAATGTCGATTGATGTCGATTTTGTTCGATATAATATATAATTACAATAATAATTAAAGTGTGAATCGTAAAAATAATCTGCAACCAGTTTAAAATATGATGTTTTTCAGTATTTTATAATATAATAATATGATATTAAAGTATTTATACTATATAATAATACTGATGGTAGACTATTATATAGTTAGTAACCCAATTTAAATATAAAATCGGTTATTAATTATTTAAAATAATTAGCACACCTACCGATCATATAATAATCTCTGGCTATTATTGCCATTTTTAACGTCACTTAACGACTATAAAGCACAAATGTACACAGCGTATACAAAATATTGTTTAGTGTCAAACGGGAACATATATATACTTTTGGGGTTAAGATCACTCTGTATCTACGATCGAGCAGCAGATGGTGACTGAAACGCGTCACGTGATAATGGTAAAAAGTGTTAAGGTTCGTAGTTAGTTATACATGATGTTTCACATAAAATATAATGTGGACAGTAATAACTTTGAAAGACAGAAGCGGAGGATGATCAGCTGCACATTATATAAAATGTCTATAACGATATCCGTACGACGGTTATATCTTACATCCTTCTCAGCCTTCGGACGTCGTATGTATAATTTAACCGTGTTCTCGTTCGGATAATGCAATATCATCATAGATTCATAGTCAACATTTACCTGTTATAATGATATAAAATTATGTTGTGTTGGTTTAAAATCTAAATTATAGAAACAGGCTTGTTGATATATGACGTACAGTGTACACGATAATATATTATAATAATAATATATATTCTAAATAGTTACGAAATACAATAATACGTTATAATAATATTATCATATTTGGGTACTTATAATATTTTAAATATTATTACGAAATGGACACATTTTATTCCCAAGAAAAATATTAGTTTTCAAATATAATTGTATTTTAAATTGTTAATATCGTTCGTTACGTTAAAAAGAAAAGAAAATTAATTTAAAAGGATCAACAAATATTAGAGTTGTTAAATTTCAGAAATTTAATTTTGAAGAAATTTCTTAGTGGAAATTTCCAGAAATTTCAAAAATATATGTTTTTTTAAAAATCTAATTTTAATTTGACTTATTAAACCTAATTTTTTTGTTAATTAGCTTTAAAGAATTTAAAATTAATCTTTTAATTGAGACAAATATTTTATTCCCTAATTTGATCTAATTTTTAAATGGTATTTGTAAATTTAATTTAAATAAATAATAATCAATATATATTTTTTTAAATAGACATAGACTCAATTCTTTATTATTAGTCTTATTTAGTCAAAACAATTTATTTTATTTTATACTTAAATAATAAATATTATTCAAAAGTTCAAAACAATAAAACAAATTTATGGGAAATTTAAAAAAAAAATGTTTTTTCAACTTCAAGAAAGACATGAGAATATTCCATATTTAATAATAATGACTAGTTAATAATAATAACTCAACAAGAGTCAAGAATACAGGATTGAATTATATTTTAAACTTTTAGAGTTAAATATTACTAAAATACTTATTGTTAAGACGCTGTGTCGCTGTATAACACTATAACGAATTATCTAATCAGTAATCACACACAACAATATTTTAACATTTTCCCGCTAATATACGATTAGAAGTCCGTGATTAGAGATATCACAATAACAGTGTTGCTAATTTATAAAAACAAAATAGTATACGTAAGAAATATATATATTTATTTATTTTGTTAAGAAATTTCCTAATAGAAATTTCTTACTCACATCACTAATCGCAAAGTATCGAGATAAAAACATTTGGAGTATTATTTTTTGTCAGTAATCAATTATTTATTCGCTATACTTTTGTAAAAAAAAATCTATATATATTTAAATATTATTTTAGTGCAATTTAAATATAACATCTGTTATATAATTTAATAAACATAGATTACTAAAACGAAACGACTTATTGAATTTGCGATATTTGGTCATATTATTATATGTACGGAGAAATGCGTACTTGATAGACCGAAAATAATATATAATATATTATGAGAATAATTTTTTTTTTTAAGATACAATGGTATTATTTTATCGTAACACGACAATGCAGATATATATAAAAAAAAAATTGCTTATAATAATATTCATGAAAATCGTCTATACGAGTTGTATATACTTTTACTTATATACTGATAAGTCGTGTTGCAGTTATTAGCATATTATGAGCAAAATATAGATAAGAAAAACATCGTCGTCACACAAAACACGTCACATAAACAATTATAAGCCATTATAGGTGGGTGGTCCATTTAAGATCGCAACAAAGACCTGCGCGTACGTACCTTTAGTACATATACCTAATGATATGGTATCACGTATGGATGACCAAATATTCAATTTACATAAACGCGCTGACATTCATGTTTTTAAATATTAATTTTGATCCACACCGGCTGTGTAGGTAGGTATAGTTAATGATATTCTGAAAATCCTTTTTGATCTACCGTCGAGTTTTCAAATAAAGAAATATAATATAACCGTAATATTTCCCTAGTCCAGAAGTCGGCAACCCTCTTTCAAAAAAAGAGCCATTTTTTGAAAAAGTTGCGAAATCATGATATTCAAAGAACTGCACTATTCATCAAGAATAGGTAAAAAAAAAACAATATACTATAGTAAAAAAAACTAGTATACATTTTATGGGTCTCGATACGAATGCTTACCACAAAAAACCACAACCGGCATGCTAAGAGCCTAGTCGATGCTGTTGTCGGAAATGCGTTTACCGTATAACGTTTTCATAGGTAATATTATTATTACTCATTATACTGGATGGCGAACTCTCGTTATCAGCTGAAGTAATGCTCACTTGTTGCTACCACATTTTCGACTGGAAAAAAAAATATTACCTACTATTATTTAATATTTACTAAAATAATAATTAATATTATATAAATTGATTGTAATAGTCATAATCCGTGCTTCCTATTTTAATGTAATACTTCTTAATTTGTTAAATAATAGTACTAATATAGTAAATAGTTATAATTAATAGCTTTATTTTAGGATTTGTTGTTGCTGTGAAATCAGGCTGTACAATTACTGAAGAACTTCTCAATTATTTTCCTTAGAAATATTATCAACTAAGACATATCTAGGTATTATATATATCATTAAAAATTATTTTTAATGTTTTTTTCCCCCAAAATTCGACAACGATTTGGTTACAACAATTATCCTAATGGTTTTAAATGTAGGAAATGTATGAATAATAAAATGTTTTTCAACAATGCTATGACTTCTTCCCATGCAGTGATATGTAATGAATATATTCATGTTTAAAATTTAGGTCACATCATCTTGAAAGGTCAACAACTAGTGCAAGGGGGGTGTTTTGAGTTTTGAAACACCCACCTCACCATTTGGTCGTACTTATACCAAAACTATATTATTAATTAAAATGGTTTACATTTCTACGAAACCATTTGTTATATGGTTTTGTTTAATATTTTTTATTAT
>CM023359.1:35114968-35129971 GCA_013282895.1 Eriosoma lanigerum
ATCAATTAATATAATTTATAAGTCGAGTTCCTTAACTAAATATCTTTGATTTTTTTTTGTACGAACGATAATCGGATATAATAAAACATTTGCTGTACAGGTTTTACAAACAAATCTAAATCCATGGAATGACGCACGTCTACACACTCGTATACAGAATGATCGTAATTCTGTGTTGCTAAAGTTGTGAATAAAACATTGAAAAATGTAAAGTTCTCATTAATTTTTAACATGATATCATAATCACTCTGTATGTACAACAAAAACTGTTCGACGGGATGTTGGTGTAGTGAACGAGTTGGAACGCAGCCTGTTGTGAGTGGCTAAAAGGGTTGTGGTAAAAAAATTCGATTTGTCCTGGGTAGAAGGATGAGGAGTTTAGGCTCATTCGCAGGCTACACCATATATACACTATACTATAATAGTAGTGCTGCTGGTAGCTAGTTACTACCACTACTGTTGTATAATATGTACACCGACGACCTACCCCACCACCCTTATCCTCTCCATACACAAAGGCTCGCAAGCCTCGCTCTCAGTGCCAGGACCCATAACGACAGTGCACCGACTTTAATAAAAGTGATTAAAAAATATTTATGAAACCGTATATCACCTTTCTGGAAAGCTCTTTTTCTCTCCCTCATTCCCTCCCCCGTAAGTACCCCTGTGCTGTCCAAACGAGGGCAATTATCATAAAGATATATGCGCGTGGACGATTAAAAGCTGGCCCGAGCATGGCCAGCTTACACACACTCGTGCACGGATAATATAATATTGACGGGTCCTCCCTTTTTATTGATATATATATATATTATACAGGATGATCAGCATATTGTGTTAGAAAAATAACGGAGATAACATTGATAATGCATATTATATCCCATCATATTTTTGTGACATAAGATTTCGATTACCCTGTATATATAATGTGCGAGAGAGGGTACGTGCGCGCGGGAAATATGCGCCTGCAAAGATAACCACGCGGCGTATTTTATGGCGGGATTTTTTTGGCACCGGTCGAGCCTAAAGTGTATACGTGGCAGGGATTGTACCCCGGGTGTCGTGCCGTAGGGGAGGGCACGACTAGCGGCACCGGTGGCGGCGGTAAGGGGTTTTTGTTCAATGATTTACGAAACTGCTGTCCGGCCATCTTTTGTAATTAGCCGCCGACCGACCGGCTCTTCGCTCTCGCCTCACCTCCTCCCAGATCAACACCGGTCCCGCGGATGACCCTTTCCGTTCGTCCTGCAGCAGCGAGTGTCATCCTTTAATATCTGACGCCGCCGCCGCCACCGCTGCCTTCTCCTCCTCCGCTATTTATACATGTATATGATGTTTCCTACGTTCTCTGCTAAATAATTAGCCTATAAATTTACCCCCAACATACACACAATATCCTCCGCACGTCCCTGTGTCGTCTACGCTTTACTGTTTTTCCTTTACCACCGCACACCTTGTCTTTACAACACGACGCGACGTCACGCGCACTTCTGTCCTGCCATTCCCCGCCCTGCAGATCGTTCCAACCTATCCAGGCCAGGGTTGGAAGCCGGAACTTCAGCCAGTCGTCGTAATAATAATTTTATCTTGGCCGACGCCATTTTTATACAATTCACATATAGAAATATAATATGCTAACCCGTTTATGATTATTTTTATTAGAATTGAGTTTATAATTATAACCTAAATAAATATAGAATCGAAAAACGTACAAGACACAATTATCAGTACATATCGAAATATCGTTAAATTTTGGTAAAAAATACTAAGGTCAGCATTCAAATGTTTCTTTAAACATTTGTTTCTGCTCGCAAGTAATTCTTTACGTAGGCTGAAAACATTGTTTTCCATGGGTAATTCAAATTTGTTTAGAGCTATTGTATAATTAATTTTGAATAATAATATGAGAGATAATAATAATACTTAAACTATATTTAGCTCAAATCTATATTTTATTTATTGTGAATATTTTTCTGGCTGAAGTTGTTCTACAAGACTATGTTATTTAAAAAAAAAAAAATATTATAGTCTTGTCAATTACCAACCTATTATTATTTTGTTTCATATCGATTAATAGATATAATGCACTCGTCCTTTATAGTTTATTATGAAACAATATTATTTTTGAGAAATCATGAAAAACAAACGTACATTTAATTAAAAAGATAACATTTTATATTAATCAGTTAAAATGGTTATGTGACCTATAAAATATCTTAAAAAACCAGACCAAAACTTAATGCATTTTATTTAAATACATACCTACATAACCTACACATTGGTTATATCGTAAATTCCTATGTTAAACAAGATGTGTTTTATGTACGGTTTATAATGAAATTATTGGCATCAATTTTTTGTTGCCATTATGTAGGTATAATCGTATATCGAAAAACAATAATTTATTGGTAAAATACGAATATTTGTGAATAATAATATTACTATTTTGGATGTATACCAATATATTGCAAACCGACCAAACGAAAATGTAGTTTTATATTTTATCCATATCATACAGAGTGATTAGGGAATTATGTCAAAAATGAAATTGACAAACAACATTGAAAACATTATATTATGTAAATATTTGTCACATATAAACTATACGTGCGGTATAAACTTTTCTGCAGCGCCGTCGTGGGACGAATTCAACTGGTTTCCCGTGGACACTTTCTTTTGATTACATTTGATTTACATATTATGTTATGAGCGCGTTTTTAAACAGTTAAATTTCTGTGCCCGTATACTTAAATCAGTATAAAACGATATGTTTATCTGATTTGACCATTAGACTGCAAAAATATGATGAAATAATCGATTCAAAGATTTTTAAATAATATTAAATTTCTTTTTTAAATAATTGGATGTATACAATACGTTATAATATTATGTGATTTGTTCATTGTAAGATCGACAAATTTTCTCGTACTGCACTTGCACAGTACATACCAATAAACCTTTAATTATTTTACACGTATCTTTTTAAGATCTTCTGTACCAAATGAAAGTGTTCCAATAGAGGTCATGTGAAATTATTTTTTTAACGGGCGCGGTCCATATCAGATTTCTTATCAAAAGATGAACAAAATGTAAAATTGTTAAATATATGTAAATATATGTATGGTTATATATACAAAAACACAAATATGGCGGGACATTGGGAAATTGGTGTTTTACCAATATTTTAGTGCGACGCAATTTGTATTTTTCTGATATAAATATATTTGTACTTGATCTATGCAATTTGTTTGGATCGAGGACTTGAAGTTTGCCAATGGATGTAAATCACTTACATAATTTATCATTAGTTTCCCATACAAGTTTATTATGCCGTTTATTATTATGATTTTATATTATTCTAAATTTTATTTTTTGTATACGAATTTCAAGGTGTAGTTTCTACTTTAAGAAATATAATAATATTATATCGTAAATACAATTTCGACGTGGAAATTTGAATATACTCGTATATATTTTTTTGTATATGTTATTATATATTTATATTCTAACAATATACATATTATTATTTTACAGAGTGAACAGAGTTTTATGTTACACATCAATTCTGTTTTACAGTAGATAAAGTTTGTTTAAAATAATTGTTACACCTCTAATAGCTTAATATTTTAATATGATTGTTTTCATATGTTATATGTTTCCATATTTCGCAATAATAATATTAAAACAAGAATATTGCTGTGATTAACGTTACAACTTTATAAAATATAAATAATAATAATATATTATGAGCATAATAGCGTACGAGAATATCATTACTATTTATTACTAGTCTGTGTACGAATGAATCAAAACCAGTGCCATTATATGGCGAATCTTGGCATATCGTTTGTGTCTCATATACAGGACGATCACATTTACAGTAATTTAGTGGGAATTATACAAATGTTTTTCAACGTTATTCCAATTATTTTTGTAACATAATAATATGCTTACCCTGTATATACGAAACACCTATTTTTCGGTGAACGCAGAGCTAGTTTGTTTTATTATTTTCGAAGAGTTATGATTTTGGTGTAATACCCGCCAAATTGTGAAATTACGGCATCAACTCTGACATGATATTTTTATACGATTCAATATAACTAGTTAAAACTCTAAAGGATGAAATTAACGATATTTATAATAATAATAATAAAATAATACAATGTGTATAGAGTATAGATTTGTGTCCACTGTTCAAAAACGATTGATCAGAATATAATTCATGTTTCAGAAATATATATATATAGGTTCATTTGAAATACATGATAACAAAACATAAATATTTTTATACTTATTATTAAAATGCTCATTCATCATGGTGAGGTTGAAGAAAAATAACGAAATTTAATAATATTTTTTATAATAAAATTAGTGGTTTTTATGATAAAAATGTAATCATATTATTATTTATAATACCTATATAAATAATAATTATCGTGATTGATTTAAAGACATTTATTGAATCAAAGAATAATTTGAAAACAAAATAATACGGACGTTGTTCTGAGAAATCAAAAGCAACATTTCAGGAAACACTACGTAACACTACTAACATAATTTATTTTTTAAAAATATATATAATATTATACTATTAAAATAATTTCACTTATAAAAAAAAACATTCACAAATCGATTAATAAATTGTTTTACAGTGCAAATTTTATCAGATCTAACTGGGTCGAGAGTACTGTATTCTATTTTCTATCATATATGTCTTGTCTTAAAATAAGAAAGAAATTATCATGTCTTTTCTAACTGGACTAACTCTTCGATGACAAGCGAATTATAAAATAATGTGAAAATCAATATGAAGTATAATTATTACTATATTAAACACGTAAATATTACGAAATAAAAAACTAAAATTGTCATAATCACACATGATCCTTGTTTTCGCACAATAATTGTGAAACAAACGTGCACTGCGAATAAACACTATACAGTTTTAATAATATTATAATATTCTTGTTCCAAACGATTGAGTCGCCCGGACCAGATCGATGGGTAGATAGATACTTACCTCGTTTAATCTAAATTTCAAAGATCATGTTCCTTATTCCCAGAGTGTTTATCGCGTTTTATTTCGTTATTGCTATCACATCATATTCTTCCTGTCGTCTGTCCTGTTTTTCGTATAATAAATTTTCAGCCGTGACTGTTGCAATGATGTCGGCCATATAATATTGTATGTTTTGTGTTTTGTCATTATTTTAAAATTCATACCGGTATATATGTATAGGAACGTGCCGTTAGACGACTAGTCGTTAATCCAACCTCGACGAAAAAATATAATAATAACAATAAATAATAATATAATTACATTTTAAAAAATAAACAAATTAAAAACTTTAAAACAAATTTTAACGTGCTTTTATCAAATCACACATGATCGATGGCCAGCGATAAATTAACGTTTTTTTATTTTTATTTAACGATCATTAATACCCGTGTGACATATCATCGTCGTATTATAGTTTAAATCATATACAGAATGATTAAAAATATTTTATAATGTTAAAAAAGTGGTCTAAGAATAGCATCTATATATTATAATGATGTCATAACTTCTGCGGTGTTCTTCTATCGCGTATTTCTGATCACTCGTGTACACACGCTGCACCGGTCAAATGCGTTTGTGCATTTTTGGTAACACAATTCGAACATTTTCATAATATCAATGATTAACGTGAATAATTATAATAAGAAAATAATAATGATATTCGTGTTACGAAAATGGCGACATATACGATTGTTATGCAATGCCGTCAAATTTCTGTTTCGACGGAGAGGGAATACGATTTTTTCTGACTGAACTTGGCTGAAAAGAATTCGCTCGTATCATGAGAGAATTTCTGATTTGACGAATTATATTTATATATAAACGTATAATATACGTTATAAAAACGATATATTTTCATAATATAAAAAAACTCTATAATATTATGTATGTACGACGAAAATCTGAATTTCTTAATACTTTTCGCATTTTCGGAGAAGAAACACGAGAAAAAAACCGCCATTGTCCGCATAACGTAATATCGTCTCGAAGTCATTATTATCCGTTCGTACTCGCCACGACTCATCCCCGCGACGACTTCGTTATTTATATTTTGTTTTTCGGATTCCGAAGACGAAAGCTATATAACATATACATTTAATATAATATAGGTACGCAACCGGTCGTAGTAAATCACGTGGCGGCGGCCGACACAATTAATTGTTCGGCATTATCATTATATTATTATATAGTATATCGTGTGAGAGCGCTTATACATTTATACATATTATATTTTATCACCGTTCACGATCGAATCTACCCGGAGAACGATTCGAATCCGTCAAAAACAACGAAAACGGCTGGCGGGGAGGTTGTATAATATGGGGATAGAAAGATCTCCGCGCACTCGCACAATATAAAATATATAAGAGAATATAATTTATAGGTCCACTATATTTGTGTGTGTGTGTGTGTGTGTGTAGAGGGAGTGTACAGAATAATATACGTAGTATTATTACACAGACACGGGGAAAACGACATCGACGACTGAAAAGAAGAAGACACGCGAGCGGTTATAGGTTATAGCGGTTATAACTGTATACACGATTGACGAAGAAGGACGGAGAAAAACAAATTTATGAGTCGAGGTTGGGTCCACGGAATTCCAAAAGTCTGATAAATCATCAACGGATGTGACACAACCCGGTGGCGGCAAACGGTCTTTATACGTTTTTACACACACACACACACGCACACAAACCTATCCGTATAAATACGTATATATTGTATATGAGAACGTCTCGTCCCCTCGCTGACGGTTTCCAATTAACTGGAAGCACCTGAAATATACGACCCGGCAGTGACTATATTATTATTATTATTATTATTATTATACCGTCACACGACCGTTTTTAAATGTTATTTTTCGTGTATATTCTCCGAATATGTCTTATATTCAACAATGATGCACATATGTACGAGTATATTAGTTATATGTTTAATATTATTTAGGCCAGTTGTTATAAACATTCGGTTAAAAAGCCTGCAACTTTAAGATTTTTCAAACAATATTATATCCAGTCATAGTTATTTTTACTTGTCCACAATGATACAAACAATCACCGGTTACTTTTCACCATGTTAATGGTATAAGAAAACAATAACGCGGTCATACTTAAATACCTGTCGCAGACGTTAAATTAATAATATTATGTTATATCGCTTTCCCCGAGAACGAAGTGTACACAAACGATTTCGTCGTTTCGACGGAATCGATTACGTTGATTAATGTTTTTAGTACCTATATGCATTACAATTTAAAATTAATCCTCATATCGCGATTTTGTTTTTATCGCGTGGACGATGAATCGTAACCGCGGTTGATTTGTATATATAATTCGTTTTAGGACTTCAGGCACTCACCCGATAACGTATAAACACTATGTCGTATTGTAATAATACCGCGTTAAATAATAATAATTATCGTTCGTCGCGCGACGGACGAAATGAGATTGATTGATAATTTCCATATGGCTTGCCGGTCGTTCAAATAAAACACATCATGAATGTGTTTACGTTAACGTCTTCGGCTAATTTAGATTCGATTCGTACACTATTATAGTATAATAATATAATATAGTATCATCTTGGATAATAATTCGTGATGCTAATGGAGAACCGTTTCTGAAAATGTAAGAATAAACAATAATCAGTGATGGTCCGGTTCGAGGTCCAGACGCGTTTTATGAACGCATCGAAAACAATCGACGAACAAAACGCAATCCGATTTTTAAACTCGTATAATTATATATTTTAAACGATATACTCGTATACCTACTAAATAACGTACACATTTTTTACGTAATATATTATTTATCAATTCCGAACAGTTTTACCGAACAAAATTTTCGTCATATTTTATAACGGCCATATAATAATATTAATACTATATATTATGATGTGTACCAACTACGGATCGAAAGAGTTATTCACTATGTATTATATTTTACGATGTAACCAAATAATATATTATCTTCGTTTTAAACTATTTATTACGATTAATAGTCATTCGTCCGGTTCATTGTTAGTGTCGGTCGATTTTTGTTTCTTTATAAAATACGTATAACTAGTTGAACACGGTATAATATTTTAATCATGGTGAATGCGTTTATTAGAATTACGTTGAAGTTCAAGAAACTATCAAAGTATCAAATGATGCCTTCACTGTAAAAATGAATATTATATTATTATGTTCTTATTATATGACTATTTAAATAACGTTAAGGTTATATAACAATCGTTAAACTGTGCATTATAATTGTCTATAATGTTATATAGAGTCCTCGTGATCAATACAACTGAAAAATTATTTGATAAAAAAATAAACTTTTTATATTTTGTCAAAAAATATAATTATTTAATCAGTTTTCTTGGAGAGTAAAAGGCAAATTGTTTATTTATTTATTTTAAACCATAAATATTTATGTTGAAGAACAGAGAAAAAAATGTTTAAAAGTTGCATAGTGAATTGTTGTTATCAGATTGTAGTAAACTCTAATGGACAAATATTCAACACATTTTTAACCATAATAAAGAATAAATATGAAGTATGTGTATTAAGATATTCTGATATTGTTAATAAGAAATACTTCAAGGAAGAAAAAAAAGTTATTCAAATTAATAATAATTACCGTTTAAATATATACTTAATTTATACTATATCTTACTATAATATATAATACTCGTATGTTTATAAGTCGAATAAAATATACCTTACGGAATATTTGCTTCAACACTTCGCACGAAGATTTAGTAACACGGTAAAAGTATTTTTATAAAAATAAAAAAATCGACGCATAAACCATTTCGTTAATCCAATCCCATTATGTAAGTTAGTAGTTACTAAGTTTTTATTTGATTCCATGTTAAAAACGTTGAATTGATTGAAATAATAATATATTACTTTGTGTTAAACTTATTGTTGTGCAACGAACACACTAATCTTACGCTTGACGTATTTAATTAATTTGATTATGTACACCGTAGAATTTATTAGAGTTAAACAGTAAAATCAACCGAAGTTCAATTAAATTGGCATGTTTATGATTTTAGCTGAAACTACACTGTTATATTAACAGTAATAATTAATATTTAGTACCGTTTTCGATCAAAATCGTTAAATTAACTATTATTATTTATTACCGTTAAAAAAGTAAATACCTATATATAGTAAGTACCTATATATACTTCTTTATGAAAACGAAGGAAACTGCAAACTTCAATCAATTACATAAGACGTAGTTATGTTTTTTAGAAATCATAATAATATAATTTTTTTTTTGTTTCACTTTAATATATTATAGATATATAGGTAGTTTGTCTTAAATCGGTGTTGGTTAATATGATACAATAACGTACTTATTAGTTTTTATGTAAAAACATTAACAATATCAGTAAAATTATTTTTTGTTCATAACGATATATAATGTATGATATACGATATATTACTTGTATATTTTTAGATTACTGTGATTACTATGTGTTCCTAATTAATGATTTGGTATTTTAAAATTTAATTATATTATAGTTTTGCTTTCTTGCTTTTCTCGTTTTACTTGATTTTCGCATGATTTACGAATACATTATTTTTAATATTTATATACCTACCTAGTTGGTTTTCTCATAGTTTGACATTTCGTTGATTTAGGACACTATATAATATTATATTAATATATACACGTAGAATAAAATATTTTTCATATTATATCGATGCTAGATGTAATGTTAATTAACTAAAATAAAAAATTTAAATACATTTTGATTAAAAATAATTGTTTGGATTTAAATTATTCGTTGTATAATATATTTTTTACGTTATAAATAAAAAAAATAGATATAATTACTTGAATAGTTGTATAATAATTTATCCAAAGTATCAGATGTGAATTGAGATAAATCAAGTCTCCTCGATTTGCACGGACCGTATGTTTTTCACACTACTTTGTTGTTGTAGGATAATAATATATTATGATTCATAATTATATATTACGAGGGTTATGAATTTTCATAATTATTACAAATATGAATGTACCTGTATGGCTGTATGCGATTGGATTAATAAATATTATATCGATAACATTTCACAAAGGAATAAGTGATTTTAAGTATTAACAACGGCCGTGATGTTAATATAGTACAGGGCGCATAATATTATCGTATCTAATATTGATAATAAATATTGATTGATAACACTTTGTGTGTCGATAAATTATGCTCTTAGTTTCTAGCGAGGTGATAGATTAGACGAAGTTAATAAATTAAAAGATCTTATATTTAACTTTGGTAGTGGCTGGTCGACCCTCGTTGAAACTTCAAAGGAGACGACAGAATAATGGCAGACTCGATGAGTTTAGGTCCAACCACAGTGATCACAGTATTTAATGATTAACAACCTGCAAATTATCAAACATTTATAATAATTATTATCATTTTCATCATTTTCATCATTTGAACGCCACAAATTACACTCAGCGAACGCGTGTACGTTTATTTTAAATACACTTCCTGTTTCCGCGCGCGTAACAATATAACCGCATTTATCATACTCGTGTTCAAAACACGACAACATTGTTAATTTCGCCACCATACAGAGATTATATTAATATTATTATTAACCGTCTTCTACCCATATGATATGGACCAAATTCATAATCGTGAAAATGTGTTGTCAAAATATGATAACTCAACAATTTGATAATATTAAGTCGTTGAGAAAAATGCATACACGTATGCGTATTTGGACATTGTTACATATTATTCTGTACGGAACAATGCGAAAAAAACGATTGATAATAATCGCACACACGTGATTCAATATTGGGGGTTAAAGTGAGTCCAGAGAGACAAATCCTCACAAGACATTTAAAATGCGTCCTCTTTGAAAACTACTAAAAAGCAACATGGAATGATAATCTACAGCCATAATCAGTATTTTCATTAAATATCTACTGCAGATCGATAACGTCACGATTATTATTTTGAAGTAAATGATCGCATATATAAATCATTTTTGTTCAAACACACTTTAATTTAAGACACAATTATTTTTCTCAACTTTTGTCTTGGTCTTCTCTCGATATAGTATTATTATCTCCCAATCAAGTCTCTCTCATTCTCTATCAATTCATTTAATTGAATCATTCCCTTTGTACTCGACGTAATGTAATTAAATTAAACGTTAAACACGCTTCGTTCTTGACTATATATTTTATACACAATATAATAGCTGATAGCTAGTCGACTGTCTGTCTTTTGTATAAAAAAAAAAATGTAATTCTTGTTTTATCACTCTCTACTCACGATTATATAATATTACTGTCGAACTTTCTTGTATCCGTTCGTTATCACCCAATATAATATTTATACTATGTATTCGATTGTAAAATCGATGTTTTTCTGCTATTTATATGGAGAAAATATAATAATTAAAATCGTATTGGTAGTTCGAAAATTCATACAAGAGACGAGTTTTACCTGGCAAGTACAACGGGAATCAACGCGTGATATTAATTTAATAATAATAATATTATTTGTAGCGTATTTTTTAATTTAGAACTGAAATTACGTCGTATACTTAATTTAATATATTTGCGGCGATTGAAAATTAATAATAATAAACAATTCGTTTAAACGCGGCCATATATAATAATATTATACATTAGACGGTCGATGATAACGAGTTCGAACTATCGCACGAGTATTGAGTGCGCGTTAAATTGTTTTTTGTAACATTTTACAATCATAATAAATAAATTTCGAAGCGAAAAAACATACGCATTATGCATAATCATAATAATATAATATTATATCCGTTGCCCCTCGCCGTGTGGATTTAGACAGGCTATATACTCGAACGATCGCAACAACTACGATCATAACGTTTATCATTTTATAAAAAAAAAAAAAAAACAAAACAAAACCGAGTGTACACGTGACTTTTTAACGCGGATCAAACTATATATATTGCTATAATGTTTACGAGGGTCTCTATAATTGCCCGCTCCGAGTCGACCGCTTATAGAAACGTTGAAAATTGATTTCGTACAAAAATATACTTTACGATCTTAGACGTTTTGATTTATTACGCTGTACGCTGTGATTTAGCTGCTGCGTTCGTTTCGCTTATTTGTTAATAGAATAGAATCCAAAACCGTTTGTATGTAATTAAATACAGCGTACGTAACGTCACGGACAAAATATTGCAACGGTCGTAAATCGTTTCCTAGCTCCTATCAAACAAACCTAATAAATTACGAACGAAAATATTATGATAAGTTTTCGCGAACTGACAATGTCCGAGTATTTTTCGTATTGTTGTACGTACATGTATACTAGCGCGTTAATGAATAATCTATTATAATAATACGAAAAATATCACGTTCACTCGTGTTCCGAACCGAATATTAAAATATAATTATTCGCGGCGAAATGACGAAAACGTTATCTCTCGCAACCGTCGAACGCGCGCAACGTCTAGAAACAAAACGGGATTCGACCGGCAGTATCGGTCATACCAATTTTCACGTGTTCGCGCGATGTCGAGAGGAAAAAATAAAAACAAAATCCATTTCGATATTGTTCGTATACGTCGACCGTGAATGATGTACAGGACACGCGCGTGTGCGCGCATTGTGTTTCAGTCGAACTCTGAAGAAAGTTCAATTTGTTCCGAGCGGTATAATATACGCCGCGTTGACGTTTCGGATAGAAATAAGGAAAGAAAATAACATAAAAAAAATAAAAAAAAATGCTTTCGGAAATAAAAACTACTACGACGACGTAGTAATGACGAATTCTTTTCTATATATTATATAATGTACAATATACGCGTCTCGTTATGAGGGTTTTGTGTCGCACGCGCGCGCGTATCAATCGTTTAATACGTTTCCATTTATCACGCGCGATGGGAAAAAAGCGCGAACGCGCGCGCGCGCGCGGCCGATAATCCTTTCGACACGTTGTTTTCACCCCGACGTCAGTACGTATACCGCGGTATAATATTATATTATATAACCGTTGATGATGAGTTGCGAAAAGTTGTAAGACAACGTTTGTATTTTGTATTTTTTCATCTCCTTTGTCGTTTTCTTTATTGTTTTCTCTCAGTTTTTCACATTGCGTACGTCCGCCCCGACAAAGACGAATATTATAATAATACGTATAGAATATATTATTATAATATAACAACGCCCGCGCGACGTCTCGTCTGCGTGACAAATTATTAAACATCCGCGCGAACCTGTCGATACGACTATTACCGACGAGGGTGGCGGAAACGCGTTTTGTAATCTTCGGGCTTAAACGCGCGGAGCGAGAAAGCCGCGACGACGGATGTCGGATGAAACGGTAATATCGAAATTATAATAATATACGACGCGACACGTGAATTCGTGTTATTATTATTATTATTATTATTTTTACTCAAATTTCTCGTATGTTTTTTTTATTATTTTTTCACCGTACGCGCGCGAGAGTGTACAGTGTATATATATATATTATTATAATATAGTCTTATATATTTTTATTACGCGTACGGCGCACATCTGCACGCGAACCGGAACGACAGAGTATATAATATAGCGTATATGATAATAATAATAATATTACAGAGTGATCGTGTTAAAAAAAACGCGGTTGTTTTAATATGCAAATGTTACTATTTACTTAATTTTATGATCACCCTGTATACACAGCGAGCTGTAGCGTAATAATAACGGTAGGTGTAGATATGTTATTTTTTTTTTTTATTTTGCGTTCGTCTTTTCGAAAAATAATAATCCGCGAATCCCTCGCAGGCACATATTATTATGTAATATGCACGCGTACTCCGAGAACAGAAGTAATTTCACCAGCAGTCGCCGACCAGGATTGGAAAATTATTAAAAAAGTCGCTTGTATCTATATTGTACAATTATTTGTCCTAATGACTATTTCGCGGTCTCGATTTACTATTTTACCATAATTTATTCTTTAAATGTATTATTTATACCTATTTATATAAACTGAAAATTGATGAATTTTCTTTTCCCGCATTCGTACACAATCTGGGCAACCAGAAAAACAATATGATCGTAGATGTTTTACGAACTATTCCCACAAACTGGAGAAGACGTTCGGCTATATTTTTGTGATATTTTATAAACAAAATGCAATCGAATTCATATAATTGATGATGAAGAAAATAAAATCGATATCAATGTTAGGTATTAAGTTGTGATTTTTATTTTCGCGATATCAAGACAAGTGATATTATTATATAGCTACTACTTATAATAAATTCTGTGAATCGTTCAAGTATTTTCAGTTGACTAAATGCAATATAAATTATAATACATAAATACTTTTATAAACAGTGACAGGGAACAGGAGGAACGTCACGTAGCATTAATAAATAGTTATAATATGTATAATATGTTCGTTTTGCAGTTTTCGCGAACATATATATGTATTTATATATAGAGAACGTCTAAAACGATAATATAGGTAATATATTCCGGAAATTCAATTATAAATATCAGCTCGTGATTTGCATGAAAAAAAAAAGAAAATAATAGGTATATGTACTGTTTACTCCGAAATAAATAGACATTATAAATGATAATATTTTACAACAAAATATACCTCAAACACACGATTGCTGTATAATATAATTATAGTAAACGTTTTGAGACATTTTTATATACATACTAAATAATATTATTATGTTAGTGTTATTCAACAGTACGGTTTAATTTATATCGATATGTTTATCGTTTCGTTTAGAAACCTGCAGCTGCAGTACAGCTATAATATGAGTGGGATTTAAACGTCTTATTAACATTTGTCCCGGGATGAGATCTACACGAATTTAAATAATATTGTCTCTGCGAATTGGTGAATCGAAATTATATTCTTTCTATTCTCGTGTGGGCATTGCGTACTGTATAATTATTTATTAAGTCGTT